>ML787092.1:16699-38862 GCA_009831015.1 Picea engelmannii
ATTTTCCTATGTATTGGCTATTAGCAAATACAATACCTGTGAGTAATTAGATTACTATATTTTATGCTTCATTAAAGGTTACATTACCTATTTTCTTCTTATGTAACAAAGTAAGATTCTTCTGTATTTTATGCCTTTCTTTGACTAACAGCGTTATGTTTTTCTCTCATTACATCCTATATTTTCAAATTTAACTCAGACATTAAAAACGGTCTCTGGGCTATTATACTATTAATTGATTTTAAGGAATTTTTCTCACATAACTGAGATAGAAAAAGAAACTTTAAAACTTTCCTTATTTCCTGATGTCTGACATTGTGCTTTGAGCCTTAAGTACAAGCTTAGGAACAACAATAGGTTATAAAATTCTTTTGTGTTTTCTCTATATTTCTCCAGGATTCACGAGAGATACTACAGCCCCATAATTCACATCCATAAAGAATATCAGGTGTAACAAGACTCTCAAAGAGGAATTTCTTCTTATCCAACTCCAAAGTTCGGTTGATTTACAATTTTTTTCAAGCCCATAATAAGATTTCCATCCCCCAATAATCTTTTTCTCAATGTTATAATTCCAATTGAGCTTATGGTGAATATCAATTCCAAGATATTTGTATGAAGTCACTTCCTCCAAGTTGATGTTGTCATATACGAAGGTATCATAAGGGATCTTATTGGATTTAATAATCATGACCTTAGTCTTATTAGTATTAACAATCATACCCATATTGGAGAAAAAATGCTTGAGGATTCTTAGTTGGTTTTCAAGATCATGGGGACTCCTTGCCATAAGAATGATATCATCGGTATAAAGAAGAATATTGATGACTATACCAATGAGAGTAGGGCCGACACAACCTGTTTTTTCGAAGCAATCTTCTAATTTGTCAATGTATATGCCAAAAAGAGTAGAGGACAAGGGACAACCTTGTTTGACTCCTATATTGCAGTTAATCTCTTTTGACCAGCCCTCGGTGTTTTTAAACTTAGAAATAATTTTCTCATACATCTTTATTATTGCAGCCTTCAACTCGAGAGGAACTTTTGTCTCTTCCAACCTATTCCAAAGGTTTTTCCTAGGAACCATGTCAAAAGATTTTCTAAAGTCAACAAAACAACAAAAAAGATTGGTTTTAGTATTTCAAAACTCCTCTGCAATGATCCTAAAGGTAACAAGATGGTCCACATTTGAATGATATCTCCTAAACCCGACTCATCCTTTATCTCTTTTACCATGACTTTCTAGCCAAAGGTTAATCTTCTTTTCCAAAATAATTCCATAAATCTTGGCTAAAATTAGGCTAATCATAATGGTCCTATAATTAGAGGGAATGTTTCTATCCCCATTTTTAAAAATAGGAACAATGAGACTTTGTGTCCAGGGTTTATGGAAGCCCTGCTTGACTGCTAAATCGAAGAGCTTGTGTATGTGAGGGATAAGGATTGACCCTTGGATTTTTTAAATTTCATCTTGGTAGCCTTCAATGTCCTTAGATTTCCCATTTGTGAGCCGCTTAACCTCGAACTTTATGTCATCTAAAGAAAAAACATATTCCTTTGTAGGGACAATAGGAATGGTGTCCATGGCATTAGGGAACTCGTAAATACTTTTAAGGTAGGAATTCCAGTCCCTTAATGGAATCCTATTATTTTCTTTAGTATTTCATTTTAGAATTTGGCTCTAGAACTTCTTAGGATCCAACTTATATAGTTGTGAAAGTTGCTCTTGCCTTTTATTGATATAGTACCTTTTTTCCTTTTAATTAAGGCTTTGTACCCACTTATATTATCATGTTTTAAGGACTCATTAGAAGCATCCCTAATGGATTTCCTAGAAATTTTACATTCTTTATCATACGAAGGGTTGGTCGTTCTATTATTAGTTTTATAGGATAGCTCGAAAAAGAACTTGTTAATAGAAGTGGAAAGGCTAGTTGTAAAATTGTGATAGAGTTCTTCAATGTTGTCCTTATAAGTTAGGAGATTTAATTTACTATTTAAATCCTTTAAGAAAATGTCAACTTTACTTTTGTCAAAGTGCAAATTCCTTTGATTATCATAATTCTCTTCAATGACGCTCCTATGCATGGAAAAGTTTAGAGTTAGGGTTAAAGGTTTATGATCAGAGTCAGACTCATGGTCATTTAAAAGGTCAAAAGTTGTTATTTGGTTAGAAACGGGGATATAAATATCACATAATCTACAACAATACTACCTAGCCCATGAATACAAGTCATCTGGTTGGAGTTTGTCTACTTCATTACTCCATTGCAAATTATTAGGTCTTGAGAGTTGCATAGATTGACCAACTTAGTGCCAAACAAATTCTCAATTAGGTCTTCAGAGCTTACTTTGTAGCTATTATATAAAACAAGTCCTCATCTAGCCATAAAGAATTATGGTTGGAGTCATTACTTAAAAGAGTAGCTTGTTTAGTTGCAGTCCTAGCATTAAAGTCTCCTAACATGAGGATATTACCTTCATTTTTCAAACTATAAATATATTGTTCTAAATTATTATAGGGACAATTGTTATCTAGATTTTTTTTCTTATAAAAAGTAGAATTAATAGGTGCAAAATAGCAAATTGCTATATACATCTTAGCATTGGTGTCTGAAATTTCTATCCAAATGTATTGATTGAGAGGTTCAATCTTATGAAGTTGAATGTGAGAAGAAATTCTCTTTATATAATATAACAATCTATTCCTCATATACCTCTATGGTGGGATTTTTTGTTCCATGCCGACCACAAGACAAATCCTTCTATGTTAGGGACCTTAGACTCATCATGCTCCCAAGTTTCAACTAGATAGAAAATATCAATATCACTCGGGATCCAACTTATCATAGGACCTTTGTTCCATGGAAAGCCATGACAGTTCCAAAAAATGATCCCGAGTGTCCCAAATTCCTATTTATTATTATCCTTCTGGTCTCTATCCCTAACAATAGATTTTCAATTTCTAATTATTACCCATTTTCCTTCTTTCCTGGCTTCTTTTACCTTTTGAACTTCCTTCCTTAATTCAACTTGGTCTTCGGGAATGAGGTCTTCATTTATAAATATTTATGACCCTTATAAGCTCAGATATTTACTAAGTATGCTATATTTATGGTCATTACAACTTGCTTTGATACAGATCAACATATCTTTGTGATCAATTATTTTTCCTAGCCTATTTGCTTCTATGAGGTAAGTTGTATCAATTTGTGATTTATTATTTAATTCTTCTTTTACTATTGCTAGTGTATCCTCCTCTTGTTGTTCTTTTATACCAAAAATTATGAGGTTCAAGAATCTTTTGTTACGCTCATGGTTCGGCTCGATGAACTTATTCATTTCCTCTTTGATGGGTTTGATATCCAATTTGTTTTCCATATTACAAATTGGATATCAAACTAATATTGATAAAATGTTTTGTATTACTAAAATTTTAAAATATTATAACATTTTATCATTATATTCATAAAAGTTATAGATTTTACAATATTCTTTATTATAATAATAATTTTAAGATTTTACAATATTCTTTATTATAATAATCATTTTATCTTAATAAAAAACTAAATGATGTATCATAATTTTCTTTTTTCATATTTTATTATAAATTTATTTTAATATTAAATCTTTTCAAATACAATCTTTTTAAAAGCGAGATCATTTATAATAAAAAAAAATTCTTCCTTGGATGGGGTGTATGGGAGGTGACATGGGGATGGCATCATACCTACATGAGATGGGATGGGGAGGAACAATGGTGACACAGATCTGTGCCACCTGGTCTGATGAGATCATGAGCCATATGACATTAATAACTTAATACACAGAATGTTTAGAAGATTATCATTTCCATCAGAGGGTATTATCTATCTCATCTACCTATGATATGAATCTTGGATGATAGTTATTAGGATTTATGTAGCTTACCTTGATATCACCTCATAACTCCTCGAATCTAGAAGTTTTATAGATCCTTGCTTGTTGAGCTACTAGTGACCTGTGAGGATCCTCGCATGTTGAGATACTAGTCATCTCTGAGAATACTCGTTTGTTGTTTATTATATAGGTCTAGCGAGGATCTCCATAAGGGATCAAATCTTAGGCAAAATATGCATTTTGTATTACATCTTCGTATGGATTCCTCTCTGGCCTATAGGGTGGAAATTAAGGCTATAACGATGTGTAACATCCCCAAGCCAACTAAGGAAGATTACGGTGTGGAATACTCTTAAAATTAAAAATTTTACATGTAATTCAATTTCTTGTAGCTTCCAACTATGATTTACATACATATTTAACTATTTCCCATTATCATAAATTAGATGCATCTACAACATGCTAGAATAGACATGAATGCAACTAATAAATCAACATAGCAACATATAAATTCTTCTCAAATACCTAGAGTTCATGCACAACAATTTAACTCATAAATACAAGACAAAAAACAGATAAAACACTTATCTTTCAAATTAGTTGTGAAACCAGTTGCTTGGGATAGGATTTCCACCCAACCATAGACTTGTTGTTCAAAATCTCAACACCAAGTCACCCCCTAGTTGAGGCTAGTAATCCATAAAAGAGGGTGGTCTCTCATTGTCCACTCACAACTCATAAAACCCACAACCCACTAATATTCTCCTACAACTATCTTGATTTTCCACTATCTCTCTTCCTCTTTACCTGCCCAACCTAAGGAATGTACCCCTTCACTTATCTCATACCCTCGGGAATCTCATTTTTTCATTAGGGTCTCTCTAGCATAGGTAACCAGG
Organism: Picea engelmannii; assembly: GCA_009831015.1. NCBI lineage: Eukaryota > Viridiplantae > Streptophyta > Pinopsida > Pinales > Pinaceae > Picea > Picea engelmannii. The sequence goes on from ML787092.1 coordinate 21,478, forward strand.
AATCTCTCAGTTAGGAACTCAAGGGAACTTGCTCCGAGGAAAACTACCATTAAAAAAAACAAAAACACTTGGTGTTACAATGCAACTCACACAGGAGTTCACTCTTCATGCCTGACAACCTCATCAACAAAACGCTCCAAAAACGCTCCATAATTCATCCTCCATGGATGTTCCATCTCCAAGCTCTCTTTCTTGTAGTCTACTTGTTGCCCATGCACAAAAATTGACTATCTAAAAACTATTGTAGTTTCCCATATGAATTTCCTCTATTTAGCTTACTTTCTTGACTCACACACTTCCCCAAGTTGATTATACTCAACCCCCATGCTCCCAATAACTATGGGATTTGAATTTTCACACCTACCCTCTTACATGCATTCAATGATTGGCTTTGGGAACACTCAATCAGAAACTAGATTTTAATACATAGTAACAATAAAATTCAGGAATGTGGGTGAATAATTAGACATGGGTAATTCCCCCTTGGACCCCCCTTAGACATTCTCCTAGACCCTCCCCTCTCTTGTGAATTGATTCATCCCCCATCTCTGTCCATATCCCCTTAGCAACTGACATCACATTTTATTATTAAAATTCAGAAATACATTTCGCATATACATTTTTTTGGTCGTAGCCACACATTGTATCTACATAAACATTAATTAAACTAGGGATTACAGTGGGGATATTATAGGATGACTCTGCAATTACTCTTGTAGACCATGGGTGTGTGATCTTGCACTCTAGATAGTATAATGGGATATCCTTTGGGATGTCATTTCCTCTATCACTGATAGTGCATGCAGATGATAAAATAATCTAAATGCACTATGAAACAAGATCCATAGTGAAGTGTTCAGTATTATGCATAATTAACTTGTTAACTTGTTTAACTAAATATGTACATCACGTGCTAAGGTAAAAACATTCATATATCAAAATTCATAAATCTCATTTAATGACAAAATTTGCAATAAACTATCATGCTCCCTAAAAAAAAAAAATCATTCTACACATGAATAATGATTAGCATGACAAAATTCATTAATATTATATAAAGATAAATTCATTACAAAGTTAAATAACTTTCTCATTAAAAATAACAATGGTTTCTCAAGAAAAACAATATGGTTTCTTCTTACTTTTTCAAAATAGAATAACCTTCGAAAAGTTTCCCCTTTTTTTGCCTCTAATAAAATTTACCTCACAATAGTCATTAAATCAATAATTACTTCATATTTTTAAATAAAAAATAAATTCTTATTACTTATACCAAATATATATATATATATATATATATATATATATATATATATATTAAGTACTCAAAATATCCCACCATTTGAAGTAAGTTCATTTTTAAAAATACTATATGTAATGACCCCACATAACATTATAATAGTTAAATTTTAATTATATATATTATACAATACATATACTTAACATTATATAATCAATATTTCATACATTACAAATTATAAACTATTAAATTAATATAATTCATAACAATATAACAAACATAAATTTTAACATTGTATCTTACAAATTATAAACTATTAAATTAATATAATCCATAACAATATAACAAACATAAATTTTAACATTATATCTTAATGTATATCACACTCTATGTAATTCATTAACATTATATTACCAAATAAATTACAAATTTGATATTGCACGACATCACATAAATATTCTTGCATATCTTCATATTGTAAACCTAAAAAAATCCATGCAAGAATAATATATGAAGTGCATAACTCTTACCAAATAAATTACAAATTTGATATTGCACGACATAACATAAATATTCTTGCATATCTTCATATTGTGAACCTAAAAAAAATCCATGCAAAAATAATATATGAAGTGCATAACTCTTAAATATATGTACACTCATGGATTTCCCTTTATTCATAATTTGCACCTATATATTTTAGGTATAAATTACATCACTCAATAACGTACATATTTTTAAATAATATGTAGTATAAGAAATTCCTTCGAAACCCATGTGACCAATTAAAGCCGATTTCAATTACCCTTTCATAAAATTATCTCATTTGACAGGTTTATGTTTTAACCGAATTAACATTAACATATATAAGTATAAATCAGATATTAATCATATCCTTGCCCTTGTTATAACATATATTCCATTTTGTTTCCAAATCGAATATCCTCACCATAACAAAGGACAGAATTATACTTATATATGTTAATAGAGTTAAAATGCAAATCAGGCAGAAATTGTAAGGCAAAACAACCCCAAAAGTAATGATCTGTCCATAATCTAACTGCCTTTAAGTTCCCAGTAAAGCTAAGTGTTGAAAAAAGGTGTCTACAAGATGGGAAATGTTAAAGTCGACATTAATTTAAGTCTATTGTAAAGCTAATTGCTTAAATTAGTTGTTTACAAGATTGTCCATAAGTCTCCTATTTGTTTTGGGAATGTGTAAAGTCAGCATTACTTTATCTAGATGTCTGTGACCTTGTTTAGGGTTAAATGATAAATATAAATGGAAATTTGAATGTTGTAAGATTCCTTAGATAAATTTAAACAACTTTTAATGATATAAGTCATCATTACAAATCAATTGAAACTCATTAATTAGATTATGTTATGTTGGCATAACATTCCATATTTATGTAACTCATAGAAATACCTTAATTTCCACAGGATTAGAGAAAAAAAAAGACGAAAATTCAAATTCGATAATGTATTGTTAAGTACAAAAAGACAACTTGTTATCTATTTCTGCAACAAGTGAGCATACTACCAATATGAATTTTTGAAGATTTTTAAGAGGGTTTTCTTGCAGAATACCAAGGAAATTGGATGACATGCATACTCTTCCTATGTTCTAAAGCTATGAGCGGGTTCTAATTTGTCAGTATGCAACATAGATATATAGATCTTAGCCTAGTAATTACTATGCATAAGAAATATTTCTATATTGCAAGTTTACTCAATAGGAGTTGCGGGCTTGGTTGATAATGACATTTGAGTAATAGAATGTTCTTCAAGATGGAGTTACAATCATCACCCGATTTACCCTCAGTACAATGAATACATGAGTGAAATAATTATTGTAAACAAACCCAATGAGTATTAGTATTACAGATATCTTTAAAGAACTACACTTGTCAGGGAAAGAGGTTTTGCCATTTAATTAAAAACAATATCACATGAGTGGAAACATCAGGGTTTGAGCTTGTGGTTCTAATACCATATGTAATGGTTCATCTAGCCATTAAATCTCTAATGCATAAAATTAATACAATGGATATAAAAACACAAATTATAATCATAAACCTCACAAATTAAAGGAACACTAATTGCATATCTAAGAATCACAAACCTTGACTTATTTATAATGCTATATTTGATGATCCATTATGCTCCAAATTTTGATTATGCCAACCACAACAACAATGTGGACGACAACTCTGCTCCCAACCAATCTCTTTAGTCATCATGACTCAGAGCCCCCGAGCCCTCAATCAACCAACTATGTCATCGTTCTAGCATGTCTGTCAATTCAACCAGAAAAATATGTCTTTCGTCATTTTCCCCCTCAGAATATACAGAGTCTTTCATACATATTCATGCAAAAAAGCCTCATGCATAGATTCCACTCCTCATCATGCAACTTTTTTTTTCTTATTTTAACTTAACTTTATTGAGTCCTCCATAACTTATATTTTCTTATTTTACCCTTTTATTAATAATAAAGTTATTATTTTATTATTTTAACTTAACTTAATTTTCTTATTTTATATTAATTTTATCGAGTTCTCCATAGCTTATCTTCTCTTATTTTACCTTTTTATTAATAATAAAATAATTATTTTCTTATCTTAACTTAACTTAATTTTCTTATTCTAACTTAAATTTATTGAGCCCTCCATAAGTATAACTTGTATTCTCTTATTTTACCTTTTTATTAATAATAAAGTAATTATTTTCTTATCTTAACTTAACTTAATTGAATGTAATTATTTTTATTTATTTACTTTCTATTCTTATACTATTTAACATTTTATCTATTTATTATCATTACTACTATTATTACTATTATTACTACTATTATAATTAATATGGGGAATTACAAGAATTTCATGATTAGTCAAGTCCATATCCATTGGGATAGGAAAATAAGGATGCAAATATCAAATTCACTAAACATTGTAAGATCAAGTTTGCTAAGTGCATAATTTATTGAGGGAGTGGAATTAGATGTAGTACCCCTTGATGTGTGTGGTGTATTGTTTGGAAGCTGCTACATGTATATGAAGGATGTGATATTCATGCGATGACCAAACCAATATCGCTTGATAAAGGATGGTAAGTTTTACATCATCAATGCACATAAAGGAAAGTCAAAGATCTCTATCGTAAGTGTTAACCAAGCCAAAAAATGATCAATTCTAATACGAGTATGTATTGATTTTCTTAAGAGAGAATCAGCCAGATGAGGAATCGGTAAGAGTATAGGCATCCCTGGAGGGATGTAGAAAAGAAAATAAATGACAATTCGATGATTTGTTATAGGCATACAGAGGATTTTTTCCAAGAGCCTAAATGGATTCCACCTAAGAGGGAATTGGAGCACGAGATATAGTTTTCAACAAGATCTATTCGATTTTTCTAGCTCATAGGATAACCTCATAGAAAATTATCTAGTCAGTAATCTTGATTTGGAAGTTCATGATCATATGAGCCCATATCCATTGGGATGGGTGAATAAGGATGTAGAGATCAAAGTCACTAAACATTGTAAGATCAAGTTTTCTATAAGGATGTAGAGATCAAAGTCACTAAACATTGTAAGATCAAATTTGTTATAAGCACGGATTTTATTGATGAAATGGAGTTAGATGTAGTATCCCTTGACGTGTGTGGAGTAGCATTTGAAAACCCCTACATGTATATGAGGCATGTGATCTTCATGTGAAGAGAAAAATAGTACCATCCAATCAAGGATGTGAAGTCTTAAATCATCAACGCACACAACTGAAAGTTAAAGATCTCTCTGGTAAGTGTTAACCAAGCCAAAATGTTGATTAGTTCTAGTAAGAAGTATGTATCGGTTTTCTTAAAAGAGAATCACCCTAGGGAGGAATCAATAAGAGTAATGTAAGTTTTAAACCTGTGAATTAAAGCAATGCATGCATATTCTTAAGAAAAATAGAAATTAATCAATGGAGCATACACATAGTACACAGTGATTTATGTTGGAAATCCTTAATCAGGAGAAAACTTACCTTCCTTGGTGTTGCACCTCTAAACTCTTCATTGTATAAATTTCACCATTCAAAATACAATATATAGAATATTTTAGGTATTCTATAGCTACCAAAACCATAATCTCTTAATCTGATATTAATTTAGAAAACCACTAAAAATAGTGAAAAACACTAAAATAACAAAAAATCGACAAAAAACAAAATTAGGGCGTTGCCTTGGAGCCGATCGCTTTGCGTAACTAGGGGTGGAAATCCTACCCCCCTCATATAAGTGTCCAGCCCACACATACACAAAAAGAAACAGGTGATGGGATTATCATACATGATCATCTGACACACACACCCCCACACACACATACAAATAATATAACACATACCCAACATTCTCTCACGTGTTGTTTTCTTTGCATATAGGGGGTCATGGGATTACAGAATCAACAATCCAGTGCAACAATGCCCATTGTTTCTCTACACTAGGAGAAATTATCGATGCTCACTGTATTTTTCAATGAATCTACAACATTCTTAAAAGTTTCAAACTTCTCTAGAAACACCTTCTTGTCTTCAACCATGTCTCTCACAAAGTGATACTAAACATCAATATGTTTCTTCTTTGAATGATAAGTTGGGTTCTTTTCCAAGAACATTGCACTCTCACTGTCACAATATAATCTTATTAGTTGTTTTACCAACCCAATACCTGAACACAATATTTGTAACCATAATGTTTCATTGCATGCATGAGTGGTTGTCATGTATTCAACTTTTGTAGTTGAGACTGCCACTACAACCTATCTTTTGCTCATCCAATTGATTTCTCCTCCAAATATGTTAAAAAAATACTCACTTATAGATTTTTTGAGATCCAGATATCCATCCTAGTCTGCATCAACAAACCCATGTGTGTTCAACACTCTCTCTAATCCTAGTCTTTCTTGGTAGAAAAATCCACAACTAGAAGTTCCACGCAAATACCTGAAAACCCTCTTTACTATTGTCCAATGATCCTTTCCTGGTTTTGACATATACCTGCTCAAAACTCCCACTGCATGTGCAATGTCTGGTCTAGTAAAAACCATTGAATACATCAAACTACCAACCACACTAGTATATGGAACATGGGGCATTCCATCTTCCTCTTCCTATGTCTTGGGACACTAATCTGCATATAACTTTACACCTACAAGAATAGGAACCTTGATTGATTTACTTTCCTACATATTAAGCCTCTGCAATATCATTTGAACATATTTTCTCTGATTGAACCAGATTTTCTTATTTGCGTGATCTCTTTTAATATCCATTCCCAAAATCAAGTTAGCAACACCAAGATATTTCATGTAAAATTTGGAGGATAGTTGTGATTTCACCTCCTTGATAACATCCAAGTTATTTCCTACCAACAACATGCCATTGACACACAACACTACATAAATTAAGTGATTACCAACCTGTCTGGAATATACACAATGATCAGCCCTACTTCTCACAAATCTTATTCCCAAGATGTGTGAGTCAAACTTTTGGTACCACATCCTAGGTGATTGCTTCAGACCATATATCGACTTCTTTAACTTACAAACCAACTCTTTATTTCCCTTTACAACAAATCCTTCTGGCTACTTCATGTATATTTATTCTTCTAAATACCCATGTCGGAATGTTGTCTTCACATTCATCTATTCTACTTCAAAATCAAAATTAGCAACAATAGATAAAATAAATCTAACAGAATTTAGCTTGGCAACAGGAGAAAAAAAATCACCAAAGTCAACTCCCTCTACCTGGGAATAACCTTTTTCTACTATCTTAGATGTATATTTATCCACTTTTCCTTCTTCATTCAACTTCTTCTTAAACACCCATTTTCTTCCAATGGCATTTCTTCTAGTTGGTAACTCAACTAGATCCCATGTCTCATTCTTATCTAAGGCATCCATCTATTCAACCATGCCCTTGTTCCATAGTTTACTATCATCTAAATTCATTGCTTCCCTAATAGTTTTGAGATCATTATCAATAATAGATAAAGAAAAATTAGCATGAAAATCAAGTGGACTAAACCTTTATGATTTCCTTCTTTCCCTCATTGATCTCCTCAATACTGGAGTGTAACACACCTAACCCCTTAAGTACCCTTTTAAGGGATGGGATATATATTTTTCACTTTCCTATAGCTTCTCTGAGTTCCTTGAAGAGAGGCACCATTGCCTTCTACTCTCCGAGAGCTTTCCAATGAATGGAAGCTCGTCCAAAACTGAGTTTTGGTTCGAGAGTTAAGGCCTCCTGAATTTTTTGGGGTGTCATTGGCCAATGGCCACCCTCTTCACCATGTGGCTTCACTTTATTTGTACCATTCAACATGGCACTATTGCAGCCCTGATCATCATCCTTTCAAAATGACATAGTCGTGGAAGAAGGGTTTACAGTGGAAAATCTTCGTCGAGTTGTCGTGAGCTTATCTGCTCCAAGAACATCGGCGTCGGAACCTAGTCCTCCATACTTCAGCCTTTCCATGCTCTTTTGTACAATTTTGAAGCTTCCCGAAGACCCGAAGCATCTCTCTAATCCAGAATCTATGGTGGAGCTCTATCCACCTTTGGATCTAATGGTTAAGATTTACCCACACTTAACCAATCACTTGTACTTGACTAGAGGAGTGGGGTCCCACACCTATTCATGTCCAATCCCATGATGTCACATGGATCTATCCAGACATTCCACATCATCATGACGCATGTGGTCCTGTCCTCTCAGAGTTAGACATTATAACAAGGGAAAATTTGGCACTTCAGCACTTCGACAGTTTAACCACTTTTCTCTATTTACAAATCCTCTAGAGTTCTAAACCCCAGAGTCTTGCCATGTAGCTTCGGCCCTTCGGCCCTTTTTAGATCTTGCATCTTAGCACTCCAAACACCCGGAGTTCTGAATTCCTGAACTCCTAAAGCAGGTCCCTCTTGCATATGTGGAATTTTGCATGGGTGTCCCTACTACCATCTAGCACCTGGAAGATACATGGTGATAATTCCATGTTGACACATGGTACCCATCTCTCCAACTCTATACCATATACGATAAATCAGTAGGACATGTGGCTTATCCACGTGATGACATGCGGTGGCTCTGTTACATGGTCAGACTCCACCGTGTACTTTGTCCATGTCATCTATTGATGTCACTATGACCTTCGGTGCTTCGTGGAAACTCCACGCCTTGCATCCTGAATCACCCGAATTAGGGTTATCCGGAGGGTCGAATAATGATCAAATGACCCATAATCTTCCTTGGTTTGATCTAGTGAAAGACATTTGGAAAAAGAAAAGGGTGACATGTGTCAAGGTCTATTTGACACATAAGGTATGTGGAAGTCACGAATTGAGGTTACACATGACACACCTACTACGGGTCCATGTCACCCTAGGTGACATCATCATGCCACATCAGTCCACTCCGATGATATTCTCATTCACCAACATGTTGAACCTCCCAGACTAGGAATTCTCTGGAGCGCTTTATGATATCCTTTCACTAGGCTCAATCTAATGGTCGAGAAGGGTCCCAAAGGATCCTTATTCCACGGTCCACATTACTTCACAAGTTCGTCATTTAGATGTTTTGATTGTTTAACACCTTTTCTCTCTCAGAGTAGGTCAACACCGAATGACCACTATGTAGATCCAACGGTCAGGAAAGATCCTGAATAGCCTCGGATCTACATATATTCAGATATCAATAACCCTGTTATCCCACGATCGAGATAGTTCCATGTAGATCCATAGATCTATGGCCTCTGTTGCTTCGTGACTTTGACGTTCAAGGACATAGATGTTTAGTCTCCTTTTTAATATCAGAGTGGTTAGCGTCGGAATGACCACAGTCTAGATCCAATGGTCAGGAGAGATCCCAAAGCATCATTGAATCGATGGTCCCCATCGCTTCGCGACTTCTGCATTCGAGGGTTCCGCTCGTTTAACACTCTTTTTATCCTAGAGTAGGTCAACGTCGAATGACCAAGACATAGATCCAGCAGTCAGGGGAGATCTTGAATAGCCTCATATCTATGGTTCGCGCTACTTCGCGACCAAGAAGTGTATCATGGTTTAGCAAGGGGATGAATCCCACGGTAACAGGTAAATGAACATCAATTTTCAGGCAATTGTCAACTTATCGATCTGATAGGTCACCTTCATCATATTTGGATGTTGCAATGTTCATTCACCCCGGAGCTCCGGACGCTTGAAGTTCCAAATAAATTAGCTCATTTTTTAGTGTAGTGAAGTGTTCCATGGACGTGGTCCTATGGAACTTTGTCAAGCTCTAGAGGCTACACTCATAACTATTAGCCAATATTTGGTTAAGGCCATGGGAATGAACTTGTGTTCTCTTGGGTGAATGGTTTGAAGGAAGCACCTTTCATTCACAGAACTGAAGTTCTAAAAAAGGGGAAGATATTTTCGATTGATCAATGGGACTGAAGCATTCCAGTGAAGTCTACCCCGACTCTTACATTGAAAAATAAATCATTGGGAAATTTCCCTTAAGGATTTTCCAACCCACACATAAACCATAATCCTAATTTCATTTGAATACCCATGTATAATATTTCTCTTGCTACTAAGCAGAGGAAAACAGAAACCATTCAAATGCAGGGGTTCATAGAAGAACAATAATAATTACTAATATTAATCATGCAATGCAAATTTTAGTCATATACACATACATCCAACCACTCATTTCAATTCTAGTACATAGGGTATATGAAATATGTATCTATTATAGTCGATCACCGACCAATTGATTGTGGGTATTCACCTTTCCACCCAACCGTAGGCTCAGAGGAATTCATTCTTAGAGCTTTGGCCACCCCCCGTGCCAAGCCATGATATCACTAGGGAACTTTTTCAGTTTCTCAGAGGTTTTTTCTTTGTCACAGCCTCTATGAAGTTTATCAAATGCTCCCTCAACATCAAGATCGTGACCTTCTACTCAGGTCATGTTTTTTGCAAACTCCCAAATATCCTTTCTCTTGTTCTCTCCTTTTAATCAGAATGACTAAATCCTTCAATTATTATTCATAACCCTAGAGCCTCTCACATCCTCCTATTTTCTCTCTACATATCCAGGTCATGCACCCCCCTGTGGGAATGGTCTCCTTCTTTTATAATTTTGTGTGTATTCTTGCATGCCTTTTCCCTCCCCTAGAAGGTTCTAGACCTGTCCTCTTCCTTCTTTCAGAAGGAACTCAAGTCAATCTGGGCGTGCATGAAATAGCACTTTGTGGTACTTCAGGCAGACAATTTTTTGTCTCCTCGGCCATACCCTCCATGCTCCCATTCATTGGGGTAGTTTATTATTCAAACACCAATCCTTTTCTCACTAACTGATTTTTCCTTGGGATCGGGATGAGGATTATTATTTCAACAAAGATATTTTCTATCATTTCAACATAATGAACCCTCTCTGCAGTTTCCTCACTCTTTCCTCTAGTGATGTCATGGTTGGTACTTCAAGGCTTCACCCCCATAGTCATTTATTAGCAATCTAAACAATAATACATTTACATTGTTCACATGCCATAGCATGGTAATCATAATTAATGATTAATTACAAGCTTGGGGAAACAAGGGTATTACATGGAGTATGAGGCTCTTCTTATTCTTATTCACCTTCTTCTGTTGTTTCAAATTTTTCATCATCCAAACCAAACTCTATTTTCTCAAGTTCTTCTTTCCTTGGTAGGAATTATTGTTTGGGAACATCTTTAACCTCTCTAAAAACAAAATCCCAACTGTAAATAGTCTTCGTAAATTCTGGATTCCAAAGCTTGTAACCTTTCAAACCATCTTCATAACCAATAAAGATACACTTTATAGCTTTATTATCCAACTTACTCCTATTTTCCTTTGGAACATGTACATAATCATCAAAACCAAATAATCTAATACGTTCAAGAGAGGGTTTCTTACCAGTCCATACCTCATGTGGATTTTTGTCCACAAATGTTGATGAGGGTGATTTATTTACCATGTAACATGCAGTATCCACTGCATCTACCCAGAATTCATGTCCTAACCTGGCACCAATGAGTATGATCCTTGATTTTTCCATCATTATCATGTTCATCCTTTCTACAACATCATTCTATTGAGGTTTATATGGAGTAGTATTCTTCCTTTCTATACTATACTTCTTACATAACTCTTCAAATTCATTCCCACATAATTGTCCACCATTATCTTTCCTCAACACCTTTATCCTATTTTATGTCTCATTTTCTACCAAAGCCTTAAACTTTTTAAATTTATCAAATACCTCAGATTTATTCCTAAGAAAATAAATCCATGTGTTCCTTAAGAAATCATCTATGAATGAAACATAATACACATATTTACCTAGTGATGGAATAGGCATAGGTCTTAACACATAATTGTGTATGAACTCTAAGATCCTCTTTTCTCTTGTAGCACCAGATAGGAATCCTACTCAATTGTGTTTACCATATATGAAATGTTCATAGAAATCAAAATCCAGTGTGCAATTAGACATACCTTCAACCAWACCTTTACCATGTAGTGTTTGAAGGCCCTTTTCTCCAATATGTTCCATTMTTTGATGCCAMAACATGGTCTTGTTTCTAGAGATAGTATGGATTGTATCTTCTTTATTTATTTTCTCAGGGATAATAKAAATGTTACACCCATCAATATAAGTGCTTCTTGATAACTTGTATAGAGTTCCACACTGAAATCCCCTCATCAACACCATTTATCCTCGTACCATATTGCAAGTTCCCTTTCCCAATAAAGTATCCACACCTGCATAATCCAACTTACTAATAGATCTAGAATGTGCAAAACTCCAGGGAGATTTCTAAACCTTCCATCTTTCAGTGACAACTTAACCCTTCCACTTCCCATGATTTTGGTTGTCGATCCATATCCTAGGAAGATATCACCACCATAGTTTTCATATTCATTGAACCACTTCCTGTGAGGAGTTGTAACATATCCATCCACCCATAGGTTAGGCATTCTACCTCAAAATGCACTTCTTTAACTGATCTCAAATTCTGATAATAATTAATTCGAAATCAATCCTAAAATAATGTCATAACCACACATGCAAACAATCAATATTCATGCTACAACATAAAATAAATAAGTAGTGTACCATGCACAGTAATAACCAACAAAAAGGAACATTATAAATACATATATGAGACATAATAATAATAATACAAAGCGGAATATAAAGATACATAAAACTAGAGAGAAATTATCTTTAATTAAACCATCACCAACTAGCAGTAGACCAAGGACGTTCCTCCCAACCATAGACATTGTTGTTCCAATTCTCAACAGCAGGTCACCCCTAAACCAGGGTTATGAATCCATGAGGACGAATCCTAGACCAAACCTAAAACACATAACAGTTGGCTAGTTAGCTCTCAGGTTTTCCCAACAACACAACAATCCTAATTTCCAGCTCTCTTTCCCCGTCAACCTGTACAACCCAAAGAAATGAACCCCTTTATTTGCCATACAGTCCCTTAGGTTGTTCAATTTCTCTCCAGGGATCCAGTGCTACTAGTCAGGAAATCTCCATGTTGGAAACTCCAAGGATTCTCAGTTGTGAATAGTTCAATCAGAACTACCATCAATCTCATGCCCATATGCATCCATTCCCACCTGGAATGATCAATAATTTATTACAACCATAAAGCAATGTCTCTCCTTATCCTTCCATATGTCTCCATGCTCAACCCAAGAGCACACTAATTAGAAAGTGTGAATGAGGAAGAATCCAAAGGAAATGATTAACCAAGAACAAAGAACAAGCCCCAAACAACCCATAGGCATGTTTTATATAATTACAAGAACAAAGAACCACATGGCCTCCCCCAAGAATCTCATGTAACCCATTTTTTCAATTAAAACCAAAATGGGTAAATAAATTATAATAAAAATATTTATCCCCTTAAGCCCCCCTCTCTCGTGGAATCATAACCCCCTATCTCTTTTGTCCTTGTATGTCTTGTAGCCAACGATGTATTTTATTAATATATATATAGATGTATTACATTTCTAGGCACTTTGACCCCTTTCCAACTTTACTGGCTCACCAGCCTAAGTCATATTTACATAATACATTCTATTTCATATGGATAAAAAACCAGGGTGTTACATCCCCCTCCCCTTATTTTGGCATTGTCCTCAGTGCACAACACCATACTGATGTTCTTGCAATTCTAGGAACTCTAGCCTTTACTCTGCATAGGCAGTCCAAACAATGTTTATATACATAGTAAATCCATCCTAAAACAAAACATGCATACATAGGCACTCTGGCCCAAAACATGCATAATGATCTTCAAAATTTATATTTCTGGAAGCACTTCCAACCAACAAGCTCTCCTTCCCTATCATCCTGCACAACCCAAATAAATGAACCCATTTCTCTTGCATGAAATCCCTCGGGATGTTCCACTTCTCTCTAGGGCTCCAGTGCACTCATCCAGGAAGTTTCAGTATTGCATCTTTAAGAACTCCAACTATAACAAGCCCACTGGACTTTTTTTTTTCATTCCATGCCTTCATCATTGAGCTCGATTTCCTTATAGTTCTCTTTTTTCCCTATATTCCATCTTCCATAGTTAACATCTCATTTGTATTATACACATACAGTCATCATGAGATATCATTATAACAATTTTCAATCATAAATGCCAAATCTATTTTATATAGGAAAACAAAATTTTCCAAGCATGAGCTTCATGCTCATAATTTGTTTGGCTCATCAATCTCTATTATGGATTACAAAAATACCATACCCAAAGACCAGTATTCACAATTTCTGCAGCCTTCAGTCAACTAAACCAATTGTTAGCATATCATAACAATTTGTAACTATTAATTTCTGAAATCTATTTTATACAGGAAAATAAAATTTCCAAGCATGAATTTTTTTCTCATAATGTTTGACTCTACAGCTGTAGATATGAGTCTTCCTTATGGGCTTACATCCCTGCCATATCCAAGACCATTATTTCTGCAATTTATTCAACTTTCACTCAACCAAACAAACTATCAGTATCTCATGTACAAGATATATATATTCATGGAAACAATTAAAAAAAGAATTCACAAAGTGATATCAGAATTCTTTACAACTACAATTCAATCACTTCCATCCATTCTTGACATCAAATGGAATTCAACTATTGAATGGAATGATATTATGAGCTAATATTTTCTTTCTTCTATTCAAAATATTTTTATTACTCGGTTCCCTCAATAGAGTTTTTCCATAATTCATCATTATTTGACTACTTTAACCTGCAACTTTCTTGTTACAATATCTAATAGCTCCTAAAGTGTTAATAGCTGAAATGATGTGAGAATTACAACAATTCAATCACCTTCAGCTAGTATTCATATTAAATATAATTCAACTATCCATCATTATGTATTTTCAGCACCATGGGATTTAATAATGCTACAATTAATTACTAAATAAAATAACAATCAATGTGTCAATACCCATGGCCACATTTACATGATGCATCCCTACATTTCCTACATAATTCCACATAACTATGGCATGCATTCACCAAGGTGAGTTGGAAGGTTTGGTGAATGCCTCAACACATCATCCACAAACTTCCTTCTGTTTTCCTGACTATTTGGATACCTTCCTTTTCAACCCAAACACAACACCAAGAATATAATTCTTAAGTGCTCTTCAGTGTCGGCAAAGAGGTTGCAGTCTAAACATTAGATATATAGTAGATACCATTGAACACTCACATAGCACTATATCCCTTCCATATCCTACTATCTCATGGTCTCACACATGACTAGCTCTATGGATATTTATTTTTATATCAAGATTATGTCTCCTTACTTGACCTGGTTATGATCTCATAACCAATCATAACAAAAGATGCAACTAAATTTTATCGCAATGCATTCAAGAATCAACAACATTTACATGCTCTAGGCCTTCATCCACTACATATCAATTTAAATATTGGAAATTTAAATGAGGGAATTCTTACCTCAATTCCCTTCAATATTGGAAGCAATCAAATGCGTACCTTCATGGTTTTTATCAACCTACTTGATGTTATCTGATCATTTCGTATTTTTAGAAGCTCGCGGGATCCCTCCTCCATCATTTTTATCACCATTACTACCACCCTCATGGGTCTTCACATATATGGAATGCATATGTAACAACAACATCCACCTCTTAACCATGCTATGTTTTATTTTATTTTTTATGAATACATAATCCATCATTAGTCATACTTAATATAACATCAATGTTGCATAACAACAAACTATTATAATCCCACAAGCATTCCATATGCATATCCAACATGTACATATGCACAATGCACAGTCATATGCACCAAGCATTCACTATCAACATGCCTACTAATGCATATGCATTCTCACTATATTGTATGCATCATGCAGTCTAGTGCATTTATGTTTAAGTTCACTTATTATTTATTTATTTATGTTGTAGCTAGTTGTCCTTGAATTTATTCAAATACTTGTTACATTGTGTGCTCCCATTCTACTCATCTGCACTATTGTTCCATGGTCTAAACACTTTCCAGACAAGTCCCACTTGGCCATTATGCAATCCAATAAAGATGTTCTATTTGCAACAACTTCTCTTAGGCAATTATATCCCAAATTTATCTTTATGAAACATTCCAAAACCTTGGAATGAAGTAGCTCAGAACATTCCATCACTCTACTACCACAACATTCTTGAATCAATACTATTAATCCTAGTTGTCCATTAGATTACTTCATTTAACATTTCCCTATGAAACCATAACTTTCACACTTAATATGCTTCCCAATGGAAGTCTATCTTCATTCAGTGGCACTTTTCAAGTGAAGGAGAATTAATTTTTATATCCCCAATTTCTTTGCATTGGTATTATGCTTCCTTTGTGAACTCGGATATCAAAAGTGGATTTCTTGATCTTAGTACTTTTAGACATGTAGCCAAATCATAGCTATAAAATCCTTCCCAAGAACTCTTGTGCTTGGAACATAGAGATTATTCACAACTCATATCGTAAGCTCCTTGTTCTCTTTCACATCAAGATTGAAACTATCTACACCTCTCTACCTTCAATTCTATGGAGAATTACTTTTCATTTTCTATGCCCATTAATGGCATTATTCACCTACTAGATTCATTTCATATGTGAGGATTCTTGCTTTTGTTGTACCTGCAATTTATTCACACTCTCTAGCAGCTAAATAATAATCATTTTATTATGTTGTTGTTGAGTTCTTTATCCACTTTTCTTTACTCTCCCTGTATCCCTTTATTGCCTCATCCAACTTCTGTAAGCTCTGTCATGCTTCCATGACTCTAATATCTAATTCTAGACTTGAAATTATCTAGTTATACTTCTAATTCTGCAAAATGTGCAAGAAACCATTTTGCATATTATAAAAAAATTCCAAACAATGTTACAGGTCCTTTTTCTGCTCAATTAATGAAGAAATATATCATCATTCTCCAAATTATAAAAATTCAATGTTATTCTCCTCTAAATCATCTTTCTAATTGTCAAATTATTCCATGAGCCCTTTAAACTGGTACAAAATTCAAATTATGCACATGTGCTTCCTTCAATTCACTTTCCTTGTGACCGCGGGTTCAAAACCCCGGGCTTATCCACTCTAAGTGATGTTCCTTTAGCGCTTTTCTATTTATTCTCCCACTGATGCAGGAGCATCAAATGAAACAAACACCATTTATCGTGATCAAGATAAGATCCAACGGCAGAGATCCATAGCACAAATTGAAAATTCTTGATCGTTAATTTTCTAGAGGTTATGTGCTTTATATCTGGACCGTTTGTTGATTTGGTGATGTGTCATCCCAGGATTAATGTGTGTGGTGGACAATGTTGAAATTACTAATACAACTGAGAGGGGGGGGTGAATCAGTTGTAATTGAGCTTAAACAATATTAAGAGTATTAAAACATTATTAATCTTTCTTCAAGTGATCATCAACAATATACAGCATATGGACAGTAAAAGTAAAGAGCATCAGTCACACATAAGGTATACACAGAGATAGATTTTCA
>ML787092.1:39502-53858 GCA_009831015.1 Picea engelmannii
TGAGGTTGCTACCTCTGTTTTACAAGCTACAACTTGTTTGAGAGCACCAACTCTCTGGTTTCTCTAGCACCCACTAGAAGGAAGCACCAACTCCCTTAATGTTCCAGCACCAACTGGATGGAAGCACCAACTTCCAGTTACACGGGCTCCAACCTGTATAACAGAGAACACTTGTTCTCCCTTGCACCACCCTGCCACCCTGGTTTCTCTAGCTGCAACCAGATGGAAGCTACAACTTCCTATGTTCAAGCTCTCACTTGAACCTATGAGGACAACAGTCCTCCCGAGCAATTCCCAAACTCCCTAGAATATGAATGAATAAATAAACAGTCAACTAAGCAGATAAATCACTTCTTACCAATCTTTCTTTGTTCTGTAAATCTGGTCTTCTTCTAACTATTCTGCAATTATTCTCTTCCTCTGTCTGTTCAGTAGGTCTTCTCTGCATCAACTTGTTCTGTCATTCTTCTCTGATTCAAGTTTTCTTCATCATCCGTTACTCTTCTCTGAGTTTCATCTCACACTATGCATATTCTCAATCTCACACTGCACATTCTATGATTTTTCTTTTCTTACAGTTTCATTTATTTTTCATACAGAACAACCCCCCACACATAGTCTGTCTCATTTTCTTTTATACACACACCCACGGTAGTTCCACTTCGCATTTCCTTAGGAAAAAGAAAGACAATTGTTCCCAGCAACTGAAATGCCAACTGATTGGCAATCATGAGTCTGTTTCTCTAAAAGATTCATAACTGAGGAGTTAACTGTGAGAGAGAACAGTAACCCTCTGATCTTTATTCAAATTCACCTGCACCGTTGGATTGGATTCATGATATCTTTCATTCATTTCGGCATTTCTGTGGCCAAGATTAGCACCTCTAGCTTCTACCTCCATCTTCCATCGATGTGATCAATGGCTATAACCAGGCGCTTATGCATAAAGCGCTTTTGCGATTTCTCATTTCGTGAATTTCAACACTATGCTCCGTTAACCCCAAGTCAGCTAAATTTCGATCGCTTGCCACATGTCCTATGATTCGATGGTCCAAATCTGATCTTGATTCAACGGCTGCGATTGAATCGCGATTTCGCATATCACGATTTCGTCATTCTTATTGCATTGTTTTCTTTGCCTCTCCATGTCGCGATTCGCGAAACTCCAATATGGAGTTAGATCAACGGTCCAGATCTGATCTAGAATTAACGACTGCGATTGAATCGCAATTTTGACATTCTTGTTGCAATGTTTTCTTTGCCTCTCCATGTCGTGATTCACGAAATTTTGATATGTAGTTAGATCAACGGTCCAGATCTGATCTTGATTTAACGGCTGTGATTGAATCGCAATTTCGCATATCGTGATTTCGACATTCTTGATGTTCAGCATTTTTGTCACTTCAAAGTCCCGATCCATGAAACTCCATAATGGAGTCGGATCAACGGTCCAAATCACATCTTGATCTGATGGCTCAGATTAAATCGCGATATTGGGATTCATGTTGTTAATAATCTTTGACATCTCCAACACTTGATCCGTGAAACACTGAAATGGACTGGGATCAACAGTCCAGATTCACCCTTGATCTGACGGCTCAGATTAAATCGCGATTTCTCATATCGTGATATCTGGATTCCTGTTGTTAATAATCTTTGACATCTCCAACTCTTGATCCGCGAAACACTGAAATGGACTGGGATCAACGACTCAGATTCACCCTTGATCTGAAGGCTCAAATTAAGTCATGATTTCAAAAGGTTAGGGAACCCTGTTCCTTTGAATCTCTAGTTAGCGAAATGACAATCTATCCCCATGTGTCCTACCCGTAAATGGACGGTCCTCCTTCTTTCTGAATTTTGTACGCCTGCTTCTCCTTGTACTTTAAAGAGAATGCAGGTTCTCCTTGATCCAACGATGGTCGGGTCCTGCGCTTGGATCTAACGTATGAGATTTGTCCTCCTCTTTAGCACACTCTTCTTGTCTACATTCAGATCTGACGGCCCTCATTCTTTCAGGAATTTTGAATGGGATCCAACGATCAGAAATGCCCTCCTCTTCAATCATTCAATCAATGTTGGATTGCCTTCGATCATTCGATCTTCCTGAAATTATCTTCCGTTTTCCTGGTTTCGTTGCCTTCGATCATTCAATATTCCTGAACTTATCTTTTGTTTGCCTATCTTCTACAAACTTCCTGTACTCATGCCATATTCATTGTTGTACTTGCCATCAATGACAAGCATTCGTTGTCTGTTAAATATTTTCCATTCACTGTCTGTTAAATATTTTCCAACAGACAAGATGCTAGCATTCCATCATGTTGATATGCACAGACCCTTGGTCTCAATGGTTGATTACAACACAATCGTCAGATTTTCATTTTCATTGGGCAACTGTTTGGGCCTTTAATCAAACCCCTTACCTTATCATGAGACCGGTGTTGGAACTAGGTCATTTGGACTTTGGCATTATTGCATTATTTTGGAGTAATAATTCCTAAAGTACACTTCTTCGAAGTACTTATATTATCTCCACTAGTAGATGCAATGGTTGATATTTAATCTCCCATTGACTGGATGATCTTGGCTCATATGGAGGCTTCAACGAAATCAACGATCACAACTTAATCAGGTGTTGAGATGAACAACCCTTATTTATTTTAGGACTTTGGCACTCCGGGACTCTGGGATATTACAACTCTCAAGTTTTTCTTGTCTCCCTTAGATTTATACCTGCCTAAGTGGTCATAAAGTGACGATGACTGCTTACCTTTGTTTACATTATCCTTCCACTTGCTTAATTCAATGGTTATGACTTAATCAAGTGTTGATATGGATGGTTCTTATTTATTTTGGGACTTCGGCACTCTGGGACTCCAGGATGTTACAACTCTCCAGTTGCTCAACTCCCCTAGAGTTATACCTGTCGAAGTTCTTACCTTGTCCTTCCACTGCTTGACCTAATAGTTGAGAAAAGTTTTGAAGGACTCTTAGATCGACGATCTACGTGATTTCGTTACTCCGGAACTCTCAGATATTACAACTCTCAAATTTTTCAACTCCCCGAGATTTATATCGACCGAAGTGCTTACATTTTCCTTCCACTATACTCGATCAGATGATCGAGAATTCACCCAAAGTTCCTCCTTGATCCAGCAGTTGGGTGGATTTCGAAGCTTTGGCACTTCAGGAATATGGGATATAACAAATCTCAAGTTGTTAAACTCCCCCAGATTTATACATGTCAAAGTGATTACCCTATCCTTCCACTATACTTGTTCAGATGGTTGATAATTCACCCGAATTTCCTCATTGATCCGACTATCTACGTTAATTCAAGGTTTAGCCTTCAGGGATTCCACTCGTTTCTAACTCATCTATCCCTGAAACATTAAATTTTGAATGACCACAGAACTCATCAACTCAGTCGAATGGTTGAGGTTTTAATGGTTCGATCTGATGACTCTGGTTATACCCAAAATTTCTCAGCTAGATTTGACGACTCTCATTTATCTGCCTTCTCCCAAATATTTATTGACATGGGATCAATCTCCTTCAAGGGTTCGATTCATCTGAGACTCCTTTGGATTTACACTTGGATCCCAACTAAACCACGATTGTGTATCTGTGTCTTCAGTCAGCTATCGATGGTTGTCATATCCCTCGACTATAATAGAATTTCCTCACCGTATTGAGGGTGTTTCTACAGTTTATTTGTTGGGAATTAGATCCCAATAGCACTTCCTTAGGGCGCTCCTTTTCCCCATCTTTCCTTTGACCTTTCCAAAGGTCTTAATGTTGCACTCTCTGATTCTTTTCAACCTAATACACTATCTCTCATGAGCTTTAGGATCTCAAAAACATATTCTTTATTAATGACAATACCATGTCCAACAATTCCTGCCCACACCAGTCTATTGTTTCAACCAGAAGCACTGATACCAATCTGTAACATACCCAACCAGCCACAGGCTAGCCACACTACCTCAAAACACACTTCTTTAACTGATCTCGAAATAATGCAATAACCACACATGCAAATAATCAAGATTCATGATACAACATAAAATAAATAAAAAGTGTGCCATGCACAGTAATAACCATCAAGAAGGAACATTATAAATACATCTCTCTGGGATAATAATAATAATAATACACAATAGAATATAAATATATAGAAAACAAAGAGAGAACTTATCTTTAAGTAAACCATCATTAACTGGTTGCGGACCAAAAATGTTCCTCCAAACCATATACACTATTGTTCCAATTCTCAACAACAGATCACCCCTGAGCTAGGGCTATGAATCCATGAGGATGGGTCCTAGGCCAAATCTAAAACACACAACAGTTGGCTAATTAGCTCTCAGTTTTTCCCAACCACACAGCAATCCTAATTTCCAACACTCTTTCCCCTTCAACCTGCACAACCCAAAGAAATGAACCCCTTTATCTTCCATGCAATCCTTCAGGCAGTTCCATTTCTCTCCAGGGCTCTAGTGCTACTGGTCAAGAAATATCCATGCTGGAAACTCCAAGGATTCTTAGTTGTGAATAGTTCAATCGGAACTACCATCAATCTCATGCCCATACGCATACATTCCCACTTGGAATTATCAGTAATTTATGATATTCATATAGCAATGGATCTCTTCCTCCTACCACTACTACATATTGAAAAATTTGCGATGACTACTTGCGATGAAAGTACCCTTTCGTCGCAAAATTGAAGATAAAGAGTTGAATTTTTCAATTTTTTTATAAATCCATCCTGTGTTCATCGCTCTTCAGATGAAACCAATTGTACGTCTCAATAGAGATGAACATGAATATAGTGGAATCTCATCTCTCTTGCAATGACCTTTGGTTATCTTCACAAGAGAGACGATCCAATGATGATTGTTACATTGTTCAAACAGTCACCCAACTATTTGACAAAGTCAACATTGACTTTGTCAACATTCGTTGCAAGAGAGATGATCCAATGATGACCATTACACTGCTCAAATAGTCACCCAACTATTTGATAAAGTCAACATTGAATTGGTCAACGTTCGTCGCTCTTGCGACGAAAAATATATATATAAATATTTTGCAAATTAGAGATGTTGCGACAAACTTGCTATAACAACGACGGTTTAGAAAGGGTATTTTTGTGTGAAAGAATGTCGCAAAATATTAGAGGTGGGAAAAAAGTAAAGAGGGTGAAAAGGGTGATCGTAGATGTTATTTCCCTTGCAAAAAATGTTTCACTACATGTCCCGTAATAATTTTAATAGCAACAGTTTTAAAACATTGTAGGAAATATGGACACATTTATGGGGGATCGAATGAGTATCGTCCCATGGTAATTAGCTATATATTCATTATATGCTTCTATATTGCCGATATATATGTATATATATATAGTTTGAATATTTGTTATACACACTAATTTTTCATGATTTCTTGTAATTATAAAGTTAGAGCTGCCCCCTAACTTTCTGCAGAATATTGCACCAAGTAGTAGTAGAAATGATGTTGTACAAGTTGAGTAACATGATCAATCAAATGAGGATCTCATGAAAGAATATGATCAGACAAACCAACTTAATGATCCCATGGAAGAACATGATGGGACAAATCAAATGATCCAAGATTTGTTTTCTCAGCCGGATGAGGATGGGGACAGTGATGGTATTTATGTTGAACCTCTATTAGGAAAGGAAAATAAACTACTTTATGAAGGTTCAAGAGAAAAACTTCTCTCTGCTACATTGTTTCTAGTGAACTTAAAGGTTATGAATCATTTTCCGGACACTTGTATGACACAGATCCTAAGGTGTGTAATATGTTTCATCTCATATACGTAAATGTTGATTTTTTTCTATTTTTTTTTAGTGTCAATTAATGAGTAAAATAAGAATTAATTTTTTACAATTAATATTGTTTACAATAACTAGTTATTTTTTATGTTGTAGATTGTTAGGTGAATTTTTGTTACCATCGTCAAATATTTTACCTCGCACATATCAAGATTTGCATGCCATTATTAAAGACATTGGAATGGATTATCAAACTATAGATGCATGTCCTAATGATCATATTATATATTATGGACAACATGCTTCGAAAACAAAATGCCCACAATGTCTTATCAATAGATATCGAACCGGTCAAGTAACAAAAAGGGTGTCTCGAAAGGTTCTTCGTCATATTCCCATAATTCTACGTTTGCAGTGATTATTCAAGTGTGAAAGCATAGCACAATTTATGGATTACCATGCACGTAACAGAAGTGGATATGGTTTCCTTCGAATGCCTATCGATGGTTATGAATTTAGGGAAATTGAGGAAAAATGGGTAGATTTCAAAGATGAACCTTGTAATGTTAGGCTTTCATTGGCAGCTAACGATGTTAATCCATTCGGAGAGCTTAGTTCTATTTACTTAGTGTGGCCTATTTTTTTATCAACAATAGCATTCCTCCTTGGATATCAATAAAGAGGGAGCACCTAATGTTGACAATAATTGCTCCAGGCATTTGTTTACATTAATTTTTTGAATGTAACATTTTCATTTGTTTCATTTTTTGCATAATAGATTTTGTTTATTTATTTACTTATATATACATATCATGGTAGTAATTATGTGTAATTTCAAACAATTGGATAAGTACCAAGTTAAAGATATGAATTTATATATCGAGTCTCTTATCGACAAGCTACTAAAGTTATGGGTTGGCATCACTATGTATGACATCTGTAAACCAATCGGGGAGAAGAAATTTAAATTTTGTGGAAAAATTTTATGGACAATTCATGATGCCCCGGGACTAACACATTTTTGTGGTATGTAGCATTCTATTTCTCTTTAATACTATATTTTTTTTTAAAGATATCATGTTGCATGTTTAATTTTTAAATGATCTCATTGTATAATTGAAATTAATCCATCTATTGCAGGTCTTCAAACAAAGGGTAAATTTGCATGTCCATTTTGTGGTCCTAAGATGAAGTATTTTCATTCAAAAAGTTTAGGAAAGGTGGTGTTTGATGAGTATAAGCACCTCCTCCCTAAGAAACATAGGTATTGTACTATTGAAAAAACATCTTTAAAATTGGAAAGAAGAGACTGGTTTAAAACCACGAAGAATGACACCTCACCTATGGAGGTTGGAATATAATAGAAATCGTCGAGGTACACAATTTATTTATATATCGTATATGTAATGTTTTGAATTTTTATTTTAATCATTGAATTTATTTTAGCGTATTTGATAATTATTATTGTGATTTATTCTATGCTTCATGAAGGCCTCCATCATGAAGGTATTAATAATGGGCTTCCACAAGGAATGAAATGTTATCCCACTCAATTCATGAGGTTGTCCTACTATGAGTAGCTAAAAATAGCTCATTTGTTTGATACAATGCATATCGGGAATAATGTGACAAAAACGCTATGGCGAATAATAGATGGTAGGAGGGATAAAGAAAAATATGTCAAAATTTGTACTAACATTTAGGAAGCCAATCATGCAATGCGAAGTGTGATCAGATAAAATAGTGATTGAGACCGAAATAATCTTTCATGGTTATTAACAAAGAAACAAAGCAATGATGTAAAAGAGGTCATTCAAAGAATTAAATTTCCCACGGGTTTTGCTTCAAACATAAATAATATCTTAATGAAGAAAGGTGTATTTGGTGGGGTGAAAACACATGATTGGCATACCTTCATTAAGGTCATAATTTTGGTATACATATTTATATATTGGCCTTATACATATTTTAAGTTTTTTTGTTTTTTTGTTTTTTTGTTTGTCTACTTTGGTCAAAACAAATAATGATTCATTTTTTTTTACAGTATGTTCTACCACTATCTCTCCCAAACGACTTTGACAACAATGTTAAACAAGTTATATATGATCTTGGAAAATACATGAGGTAATTAGTTGGGATTTATATGCAAAATGTTCTTTCAATTTGTTGTTGTACTTAATGACATGTTTTTTACTTGTAATGTAATATATATTATGTTATGTTGAAACATGTTATTTTCTTGTGTCATGATCTCATGTAGATGGTTGTCATTGAAAGAAATCCATGAAGATGATATAAAGTATTGAATGAGATAAATTCCTCAGCTAATGTTTGAAATGAAAAAGTATATACCTCAAAAAACAATCAATGCACAAGAACACTACCTCATACACCAAGTTGAGGAGATTGAAACATGTGGACATGTACACACAAGGTCAATGTGGATGGTGGAGAGGCACTTGAAATCATTGAAGGCTTTGGTTAGAAAAAGAGAATGTCCTGAGGGTTCTATGGCAGAGGGATTTATGGTATATCAATCCATGGTGTATATTAGTCAGTATCTTCCTAAATTAGCAGCACCAACTATGCATGCATTGGATCGCATTTGGGATGTGAACTCCATCAAAAAAATTGAAGATTAGGAGCACATGTTGGGGAAAGGTAGAATGAAAAAAATGAGAGGTAATATATTAATAATTGTGGAGATTTATATTAATACAGATAAATTTTCATTTTTTGTGTATATGATCATACTCATTAATATATTAATATATGTTCTTTCATAAATTATTAATATTTATCGTGGTTATAACTAATATTTAATATTGGTGAATTATGATTTTTTTATTCAGTTGCTCAAGATTGGGATGCAATGCATTTATACATTGCAAACAATATTGATTGGATGAATGTATGGATTGAAATATGTAAGCAATATCATGGTGGTAGGTTATCATGGAAAGGACTGCCTGAATTGGTTAAAGAAGTTCATCATAACGAATATGCAAATGTTGCGCGAAGGGAAATTGATTTAGCATATGGTTTGAAAGATGAACAAGAAAGAAAATTCACCCATTTTATTCAATTATTTTATATTATATTAATGTGACTACATGTGTACTATATTTTTCATATACTTTCCAAGTTATATAAATATGTTAATTTATTAATTGAAAATGCATCTTTTACATATCTGGCATATTGCATTTGAAACACCACAAGGCTATGTGCTGCAATGGTCATAAATTTCGCATCAAACAGTTGGATGAAACTAGAAAAACTTCTGATAGTGGGATAACTGCAATATTCCAAGTGACTAATGTTTCCTCCAAGAGTTACAAACATCCCTGAGAATCTAAAAATAGATACTATGGGTATTTGAATGATATACTTGAGTATGACTTTAATTCCTTCAAATTAGTATTGTTCGATGTCAAATGGTATAGGTTACGAATGCATGAATGTGATGAGGAAAGAATTTTTATTCAACATGCCAACGTATTTTCGATGATTAAAACAACGGTGTTTGAAAGAGGACATGATCTCTATGTTTTTTCAAGCCAATGTGAATAGGTATTTTACTCAAATGTTTCAAGTGAGAGGGATTGGTCATTTGTTGTTAGATATGATCCAAGAGGAAGGCCAGTTAAGTATACTCATGTACAGGAAGAATATGATATTGAGAAGAATATGATTCACCAAATCAGACAGATACAGAATATCACGCAGGGTCGGAAGATGAAGAAGATCATGATCCAGGCGTAAGAGACAATGTAGTTATTGATGATGATGTCAATGAAAATATGCTCAAAAATGACATTGATGACAATGATAATATTGCCAATCCTTTCAACATCGTTTCTGAACCGGATGATGATATAGATGTCGAATTCGATGAAGAAGAAGATATAGAATAAGGACAATACATATGTTGAGTTGGATCAGGTATGTGACTATATATTTTAATTTGTATGAATTATTCTCTTAAAATAATTTACTTATGTCATGGGTTAATTACATGTTTTTAAGTTTTATGTGACGTTTTTATATCCTATGTTACACATTGTTCAATTGTTATGTGAAACCTGAAAATAGTTGTCAATATACTAGAGTACGTGGTAAACTAAAAATATCATTTACAAACACATAATTTCATTTACCTTCATTAATTTTTGTTTTGGTAGTTTCTATGCATGAATCTTACTATGTTGCTTTCGATTATTTTCTATTTTATAAATTGGATATTTGGGAATTGAGAGGGATGTGAGGGGGAGGGGAGGGTCCATATGAGCTTCCACCTTCACATGGTAGGCCTTGTTTAGTAGAGGATAAATTATTCTTGAAACCAAGAGAATCTCATTCATTTTTATACCATCATGATCATAGATGTCATCATTATTGTCATAGTATTGCATCAACGAAGTTTCGATGAATGTGTTTTTCATTTCTATAGAATCTTCGTTGAAACTTTTTGAAAACATGGGAATTTGGCCCATGATTTATGTGGCAAGAAGTACGTGTGTTTCCAAACTCAAATATGACTCACACACCCACTCTATATATATGATCTCAACCTTGTTTTGTTTGAAATTTCTCAGATTAATGGTGTGCATGGAACTCCCAACAATATACCCATCGTCATGGTTGTGCTCTTTATTTTCATCGCCTATGTTGTAAAAAACCAGGATCATTCCAATTAGGCCCATGCATTTAGTGGCAAGAAGAAGGTGCTAGAGGGAATTTTGTATTTAAATAATGGTTTCATACTAATAGTCTTTAATTTATGGAGCAAAGAAGTTCTTAGATGAGAGCAGAAAACAAAGACAAGAAATAATTGATGAAGCTTGTGAAATTTATATCAACTAGTACTTGTTTACCGACATTATTATCCTTGTGGTAATATATTCAGGAACATGTGTATCGAACGAATTTTAAAAGGAACAACGAAAATACATTGTACTAGGAATAGACATGGCAACAGTAACCTGTGAATGGGGCCAACGTTGAATTTTTTTCAAATTGTTTATGTATGCATTTAAATTTGACATGGATAGACTATTTGCATGCCTTAACAATATGGAATGGTTTATGGACTCAAATTTCACTCACGTATTGACTTGTTTCCATCATAAATTCATCATGTAAACCATAAACCCTATTTTTCTTTCAAAGTACACAAATTGGTTGACACAAGTTTTAAGTTTACATCGGCCTTTCTTCATTTTTCTTTCAGGTTCTAAATTATATATACAATGTATGTGTTTCATAGTTGTGATGAAAAATAGTTATTTTTCGTTCATTGTTTAATCAACACCATAAAAATATGTCTTTGCAATAATATATGCAGGATCGTGTGTGTCGAATAAATTTTAAAAGAAACAACAAAAAGACATTGTACAATGACTAGACATGGGCAACAGGGACCTCTCAATGGTGCCAATGTTGAAATTTTTTCAAACTTTTTCTGTATGCACTGAAATTTGACATGGATATACTATTCACATGCCTTAATGATATGGGAGGGTTTCTGGACTCAAATTTGACACACACGCCCACTTGTTTCCATCATCAATTCATCATGTAAACCATAAACCCTATTTATCTTTCAAAGTACACAAATTGGTTGACACAAGTTTTAAGCTTGCATTAGCCTTTCTTAATTTTCCTTTTAGGTTTTACATTGTATATAAAATGTATGTGTGTCATAGTTGTGATGAAAAATCCCTCTTTTGTGTTCATTGTTTAATAAACACCATAAAAGTATTCATTTGCAGTACTAGATGTGGGAACGTGTGTGTCGAATGAATTTTAAAAAGAACAACTAAAAGACATTGTAATAGGACAAGACATGGGCAACAATGACCTACGAATGGGGCCAATGTTGAAATTTTTTCAAATTGTTTATGTATGCACTGAAATTTGACATGGATAGACTATATGCATGCCTTAATGATATGGGAGGGTTTATGGACTCAAATATGACTCACAGACCCACTTGTTTCCATCATCAATTCATCATGTAAACCATAAACCCTATTTACCTTTCAAAGTACACAAATTGGTTGACCAAAGTTTTAAGTTTGCATCATCCTTTCTTCATTTTTCTTTCAGGTTCTACATTTTATATACAATGTAGGTGTGTCATAGTTGTGATGAAAAATACTTATGTTTTGTTCATTTTTTAATCAATACCATAAAAATATGCTCTTGCAGTACTAGATGCAAGAACATGTGTGTCGAACGAATTTTAAAAGGAACAAGGAAAAGACATTGTACTAGGACTACACATGGGCAACAGTGACCTGTGAATGGGGCCAACGTTGAAATTTTTTCAAATTGTTTATGTGTGTACTAAAATTTGACATGGATAGACTATTCGCATGTATTAACGATATGGGAGGGTTTTTGGACTCAAATTTAACTCACACACCCACTTGTTTCCATCATAAATTCATCATGTAAACCATAAACCTTATTTTTCTTTCAAAGTACACAAATTGGTTGACACAAGTTTTAAGTTTACATCATCCTTTCTTCGTTTTTCTTTCAGGTTATACATTGTATATACAATGTATGTGTGTCATAGTTGTGATGAAAAATACTTATTTTTCGTTCATTATTTAATCAATACAATAAAAATATGCCCTTACAGTACTAGATACAGGAACATGTGTGTCGAACGAATTTTAAAAGGAACAAGGAAAAGACATTATACTAGCACTAGACATGGGCAACAGTGACTTGTGAATGGGGCCAACATTGAAATCTTTTCAAATTGTTTATGTATGTACTGAAATTGACATGAATAGACTATTTTCATCCCTTAACGATATGAGAGGGTTTCTGGACTCAAATTTGACCCACACACCCACGTGTTTCCATCATCAATTCATCATGTAAACCATAAACCCTATTTTTCTTTCAAAGTACACAAATTGGTTGACACGATTTTTAAGCTTGCATCAGCCTTTCTTCATTTTTCTTTTAGGTTCTACATTGTATATATAATGTATGTGTGTCATAGTTGTGATGAAAAATACCTCTTTTCGTTCATTTTTTAATCAACACCATAAAAATATTCCCTTGCAGTACTAGATGCGGGAACATGTGTGTCGAACAAATTTTAAAAGGAACAATGAGAGGAAATTGTACTAGGACTAGACATGGGTAGCAATGACCTATGAATGGGGCAAACATTGAAAAATTTTCAAGTTGTTTTTGCATGCACTGAAATTTTACATGGATAGACTATTTCCATGCCTTAATAATATGGGAGGGTTTCTAGACTCAAATTTGACTCCCAAACCCACTTGTTTCCATCATCAATTCATCATGTAAACCATAAACCCTATTTTTCTTTCAAAGTACACAAATTGGTTGACACAAGTTTTAAGTTTGCATCAGTTTTTCTTCATTTTTCTTTCAAGTTCTACATGGTATATACAATATATGTGTGTCATAGTTGTGATGAAACATCCCTCTTTTGTGTTCATTGTTTAAAAAACACCATAAAAAACATTCCCCTATGGTACTAGATGCAGGAATGTGTGTTTCGAACGAAGTTTAAAAGGAACAACGAAAAGATAGTGTACTAGGACAAGACATGGGCAACAGTGACCTGCGAATGGGGCCAATGTTGAAATTGTTTCAAATTATTTATGTATGCATTGAAATTTGACATGGATAAACTATTTGCATGCCTTAATGATATGGGAGGGTTTATGTACTCAAATTTGACTCACACACCCACTTGTTTCCATCATCAATTCATCATGTAAACCATAAACCCTATTTTTCTTTCAAGGTACACAAATTGGTTGACACAAGTTTTAAGTTTGCATCAACCTTTCTTCATTTTTCTTTCAGGTTATAAATTGTATACACAATGTATGTGTGCCATATTTGTGATGAAGAATCCCTCTTTTCATTCATTGTTTAATCAACACCATAAAAATATGCTCTTGCAGTACTAGATGCGGGAAAGTGTGTGTCGAACGAATTTTAAAAGGGACAATGAAAATACATTGTATTAGGACTAGACATGGAAAAAATGACCTATGAATGGGGCCAACGTTGATTTTTTTTCAAATCGTTTATTTATGCACTGAAATTTGAAATGAATAGACTATTTGCATGCCTTAATGATATGGGAGGGTTTCTGGACTCCAATTTGACTCACACACCCACTTGTTTCCATCATCAATTCATAATGTAAACCATAAACCCTATTTGTATTTGAAAGTACACAAATTGGTTGACAAAAGTTTTAAGTTTGCATCAGTCTTTCTTCATTTTTATTTCAAGTTCTACATTGTATGTGTGTCATAGTTGTGATGAAAAATCCCTCTTTTCATTCATTTTTTAATCAAAACCATAAAAATATGTCCTTGAAGTACTAGATGTGGGGATGTGTGTGTCGAACAAATTTTAAAAGGAGCAATGAAAAGATATTGTGCTAGGAATAGACATGGGAAATAATGACCTGTGAATGGGGCCAACGTTGAATTTTTTTCAAATGGTTTTTGTATGTAATGAAATTTGACATGATA
>ML787092.1:57181-74989 GCA_009831015.1 Picea engelmannii
AAACCCTATTTTTCTTTCAAAGTACAAATATTGGTTGACATAAGTTTTAATTTTTCATCATCGTTTCTTCATTTTTATTTCAAGTTGTACATTGTATATACAATGTATGTGTGTCATAGTTGTGATGAAAAATCCCTCTTTTCATTCATTTTTTAATCAACACCATAAAACTATGTCCTTGAAGTACTAGATGTGGGAACGTGTGTGTCAAACAAATTTTAAAAGGAACAATGAAAAGACATTGTACTAGTACTAGACATGGGCAACAGTGACCTTTGAATGGGGCCACATTGAAAGTTTTTTAAACTGTTTATGTATGCACTGAAATTTGACATCGATAGACTATTTGCATGCCTTAACAATATGGGAGGGTTT
The DNA here is from genome assembly GCA_009831015.1 of Picea engelmannii. NCBI lineage: Eukaryota > Viridiplantae > Streptophyta > Pinopsida > Pinales > Pinaceae > Picea > Picea engelmannii. The sequence continues at coordinate 57,557 of ML787092.1, forward strand.
CTGGACTCAAATTTGACTCAAACATCCACTTGTTTCCATCATCAATTCATCGTGTAATCCATAAACCCTATTTTTCTTTCAAAGTACACAAATTTGTTGACATGAGTTTTAATTTTGCATCAGCCTTTCTTCATTTTTCTTTCAGGTTCTACATTGTATAAACAATGTACGTGTGTCATAGTTGTGATGAAAAATCCCTCTTTTTAATTCATTGTTTTATCAACACCATAAAAATATGCCATTGCAATACAAGATGTGGGAACGTGTGTGTCGAATGAAATTTAAAAGGAACAATGAAAAGACATTGTACTTGGACTAGAACTAGGAAATAGTGATCTATCAATGGGGCCAACGTTGATTTTTTTTTCAAATTGTTTCTGTATGCACTAAAATTTTGCGTGGATAGATTATTTGCATGCCTTAATGATATGGGAGGGTTTCTAGACTCAAATTTGACTCACACACCCACTTGTTTCCATCATCAATTCATCATGTAAACCATAAACCCTATTTTTCTTTCAAAGTACACAAATTGGTTGACACAATTTGTAAGTTTGCATCATCCTTTCTTCATTTTTGTTTCAGGTTTTACATTGTATATACAATGTATGTGTGTCATAGTTGTGATGAAAATCCTTGTTTTCGTTCATTGTTTAATCAACACCATAAAAATAGTCCATTGCAGTACTAGATGCTGGAACGTTTGTGTCAAATGAATTTTAAAAGGAACAACGAAAAGACATTGTACTAGGACTAGACATGGGCAATAGTGGCCTGTCAATGGGACCAACGTTGAATTTTTTTAAAACTATTTTTGTATACACTAAAATTTGACATGGATAGACTATTTGCATGCCTTAACAATATGGGAGGTTTTTTGGACTCAAATTTGACTCACACACCCACTTGTTTCCATCATCAATTCATCATGTAAACCATAAACCTTGTTTTTCTTTCAAAGTACACAAATTGGTTGACACAAGTTTTAATTTTGCATCAGTCTTTCTTCATTTTTCTTTCAGGTTATACATTGTATATACAATGTATGTGTGTCATAGTTGTGATGAAAAATACCTCTTTTCATTTAGTGTTTAATCAACACCCTAAAAATAGTGGAAAATGGTGTTGTTGGAATCATTTGTTGCATAGCATTGCATGGAAAATTGTGGTAGAGCTCTTCTCTTGATAGTGGAATTGGTGAGCATGATGGAATTGATTTTAATATTGTATTCTTGTGTATGATGGAAGTCCTATCATTGCAAATGTTGGATGTGTTTTGTAGTAGATATTGGATAGCAATCATATTGTGTGTTTACTTGAAGAATTGAACCCTATTTCAGTTTGTTGCTTGCACATGCATTTTGTTGATGATTGTGAATATTCAATTCACATGAGATAATGGAACTATCATATATTTTATTAGTTTAATAGTTAATAATTATTTGCATTGAAATGCACAATTGACCATTGGTTTATACATAACCTTGTTAAGTATATGCAAAGAAATGATTTGAAGAAGCCATATGTACATGATTATATTACTATTAGCATGAATTTCTATCCACAATATTAATGCTATATATATGCATGATCGAAATAAAACTTAATTCTATTATTTTTATGTTGTTGGATATTGAGTAAAGGATTATATACCTTCCAAATGGTTGATGCTTATATGCACAACACTACTTGAAGATACACACACAGATGATTTTCTTACTATGAGTTGCTTACTAATGCACATGTTGTATGATTTTTGAGATACGATGATGGAAAACATGTTTAATTCTTACCATTTATAACATATTTGTTTTGGATTGTTAACTATTTTGAAGTTGTATAAGATAATTGTTTTAAATGCATCTGCATATGATTGTTGTTATTTATTTTTGGATGAAGATGAAAATGGATATTTTCCTTGTTTTATATTTTCATATTATCTAAATGCAGATTATGAAAAATATATAATGAAGGAAATTATTATTTCAATGAATATCTTATACTTTATGTGTTGTTGAGGCTAATAAATGTGCACGCTAGTTTTACGGTTGGGCCCTTAGTTTTCCTAAGCACCTAAACCCACATTTCTGAATAGTTTTCTAAGCCTATGCAAGAAAATCAATACTAATAGAATCTAAAACATAGGAATAACGATGGCACACACATAGAGTACACAAATATTTACCCTAGAAACCCTTGACTGGAAAAACCAACCTAACTGAGAGTTGCACCTCCATCTATCTCATTGTATTAACTTCACCAGAATCATAATATAATATTTAGGTATTATACAACATCCAAAATCCTTATCTGTTAAGTATTACAACCATGATTCTTTGGTCAAAACCATTGGTTGAAATAATGCATAATGGCCCACTTGTGTTTTCCTCAAGGGATCTTCCCTTAAACACTAGTATGGAGGGGACATTAACCTCCCTTCTTAAATTATTTTGATTTATGTTCACTCCTCCAAGTGCATTCTCAAAGGATTCAAGGTGAATCTCTCGAGGTTGAGCCCATTACCGAGTTCAAACAAAGAATGTGTCTCTTATATTAGTTTGAAATCCTTGTGACTACTTGTATTTCAGACACAAAAATAAGAAATATTTATCTCCAAAGTTAATTTGATGGTAATCATGACTTTTACATCACACATACATTTGACCTCTTGGTTTATTGATGCTTAAAATTTAGGTTCTACTAATATTGGTAACATGTTAGCCAATTTAATCCTATATTGATGCATATTAATCCTCAAAATATGATTAATAATAGTGGTGTATTTCCATACAAGGAGGCAATCAATGCCACTCCATGGCATGTATTCTCTCATATGAATATCATGCAAGTGATTTTTCCCTTACATGAGCCTGGATACCCTATTTTTGTTTCTTCATAAAGATTATGGGTAAAATTTCCCATTCTTGTTTAATTAATGGTGGCTCATACCTAAACATTTTGTCTAAATTAATAATTATGGAGCAACCTAGTCTTGCTTGTACAAGTGAAGTGAGAAACATGCTCAAATTCAATAAGAAGGTTCAGTTAGCCATAGGAAAAATAAAATATCTTACTCTAGTTATATGTGCACGACCCAAAATCAACATTACATACAATTTTCTAGTGGTTGACATGGAAGTAGGGAATTATACCATTATTCTAGGGCATGAATGGAAACATTTGACTAGTTGTTCATTAGCTTAGATGGTTCTCACATGATTGTTCCCTGGGGTAATAGAATATTATTATATTAAGAGAACATAGAACCATTCTTTCTATTGAAAGAATCCATGGTTTTAATGTTCACTACATTGAAACTAGACCTAAAATTTATTCTTACTTCACAAAAGAGGAAGATTTCTTTGCTTCCTAATCAAATTTTGTAGTATTCCATATATAAAATAGTATGCAGAACATAAACATTTTAGCTATAAATGGAAAAGAAACAATGATATAATCAGAACAATACCAAAATAACACCAGAAAGAGCACTTTGATTACTGATAGCAATGTTCACTTGCCTATTCGAGGGGGAAACCTCCAGCAGAGAAGAGCTCTATTAAAATAATAGCCAAGACAAGATTTCTCATACCCTCTACTTCTATTTATACTAAATATATCTATCCAAAAGAACAATCTAGAGGAAGATCCTTCTAGAAGTGGAAGCTTCTATTGGGTCTTCTTACATTTGACTTATTCTTCCTTATTGCTAGGCATTATTAATATTGTTCTTTATTACATGGAATTATATTATTCTACCTATGTGAGGGGTTAGGGAGGTTAGGTCCCTAACATTCCCTCCCCCTTGAAGAACATTCTTGTCCTCAAGGCTTTAGATGAGGGAATTGTTGTAGAATGGTGGTAGGCTCCTAGGTGGCATCTTCTGGAGGTGTATCTTTCTATTGGAATAACACTTCTTGGCAGGTGCGTTGATGGAGATGACACTCTCTCTAGCCGGACAAGATTACTTATGGTTGCAACCATATGAAACCTTCTTCATACAACTCAAGGAGACTAGTTTGATATTGGCACTTAGTTCCAATCACCTTCTTTAAGAAGGAAACATGAAAAATAAGATGGACCTTCGACTAAATTGGTAGATCTAACTAATAGGTTGCAAATACCCCATGATTGAGCACTATATAAGTACCATAAAATTTGGGCGCAAGTTTATGACAATGCTGAGCTTTGAGTGAAGTATTCCTATAAGGTTGTAGTCAAAGAAATACTTGGTCCCCTTCAACAAAATGGCATTCAGAACGAACTTGATCTACTTCCTGCTTCATCCGATTTTGAGCCATGACCAAATTGTCTTTGAGGGCACGAAGAATAACCTCGCGGACTGTAATATTTTTTTCAACCTCATGAACCTTCGATACACCTGGAATATATGAGAGAATTGATGGGGGATTTTTGGCCATAGACTACTTCAAAAGGAGTCATGTGAGTAGTTGTACGGTAAGATGTGTTGTACCACCATTCAGCTAGGGGTAACCATTGAACCCATCGATTTTTTCGCTCAGATGCAAAATACCTCAAATATGTTTCCAAATACTTATTGACAACTTTAGTCTAGCCATCCATCTGGGGGTGATAGGTAGTGTTGAGATGCAATTGGGTGCCCTGTATCTTAAACAATTCTTTCCAAAAATTGTTGGTGAAAGTGGGGTGTTTGTTAGAGATAATAGAATTAGGCATGCCATGAAGCTTGAAGATATTATCCATGAATATTTGATCCATTGTGGCAGCTATGAATGGGTGTTGAAGAGCACAAAAAAGAGCATATTTGGAGAGACGATCTACTACCACCATGATGACTGACTTATTGCCCGATTTAGGTAATCCCACAATGAAATCCATATAAATATCTCGTCAAATAGCAAGGGTAATTGGAAGCGATTGGAGTGTGCCTAGAGCTTTAAAAGTTTCTCCCTTGTTGCATTGACAGACCTCACATTCAGCCACAAAGGTGTGGATTCCATGTTTCATACCCTCCCATAAAAAATAATGTTTGACCCATTCATAGGTTTTGGTAAATCATGAATGCTTGGTTGTGGGTGAGGCATGAAGTTCAGAAAGCACTGTGGATTTAAGTTGGGATTCCTTTCATAAATAAAAATAGCCTTTGTAGCGAATATATTCATTATGCCAAGAGTACCCTAGAGAAACTGAAGAATTGTGTTGAAATTGGTGGAGCATGATATAAATTTTGGGGTCTTGCAACCATTCCTAACGAATAGCTTGGATCCAATCTTGCACAATGAAGGAGAGGGAGAAAAGGGACCCATCTTCTTCATAATTCCAAGAAAGAGCATCGGCCACTATAGTTTCCTTTCTTGTCTTGTAAATGATCTCATAATCTTATCCAAATAGCTTGGTCACCCATTTTTGTTGCACCGGGAATGAAATTCATTTTTCCAAGAAATACTTGAGACTCTGATGATCAGTTTTGATTTGGAATCGTTGACCCAATAAATAAGGACACTAGAGATCCACAGATGCAGAATAGCTAAATTTTCCTTTTCATAAATGTATTGGCCCAAATGTCGCTCTGAAAGTTATTTTCTAGTGAAGGCCAAGGGTATGCCATCTTGCATGAGGACGGCTCCAATTCCTTTCCCGGAATCATCACATTCCAATACAAATGTCTTTGTGAAGTCTGGGAGGGATACGACAGGGGTCGATCACATAGCATCTTTTAAGGATTGGAAGGTATGATCCGCATCTGAAGTCCAAGTGAAAGCATTATTTTTAAGGAGGGAAGTGAGAGGAGCTAAAATATTTCCATAATTCCAAACAAACTTCCTATAATAGCCCGCTAAACCCAAAAAACCATGCAAGCTCTTAAGATTTTAAGGGAAAGGCCAATCTTGCATAGATTCAATTTTCTTAGGATCCACTCAGACACCATCCTTGCCAACAATATGACCCAGGTATTCCACCTCTAAGACACCAAAGGTACATTTATATTGTTTTAGGAAATTTTGATGTTTAGAGAGTAGATGGAGAACTTGATTCACATGGGAGATATGGGATGGCCAATTTTTACTATAGATGAGAATATCATCAAAGAAAACTAAGACAAAATGATGGAGAAAATGATGGAAGACATGATTCATAAGCCTTTGGAAAGTGGAAGGATCATTACACAATCCAAAGGGAATTACCAAGAATTCATAATGACCCTCATGAGTGTGAAATGTAGTCTTGGTAATGTCTTCTTCTTTCATACGGGTCTGGTGGTAGCCAAAACGTAGATCCAATTTGGTGAAGTATTGAGCACCACTCAATTCATCCAAGAGCTCATCAATGACAGGAATGGGGAATTTGTCTTTGATTGTGAGGTTGTTGAGGGCGTGGAAATCAAGACACATGTGCCAAGTACCTTCTTTCATGAGTACCATGGCCACATGGGAAGAATAGGGGCTAGTACTGGGACGAATAACATCGGCCTCTAGTAATTCATGAACAATTTTCTCAATTTCATTCTTCTAGGAAAAGGGATTACGATAAGACTGAACATTGGGAGGAACATTGCCCAGGATGAGAGGGATGGAATGATCATGGACTCCATGGGAAGGGGGTGGTAAAAACAACTTGGTGGAAGTTGAGGATACATTGGAGGCCAAGATGCACAAAAGGTGTCTCAATAGCATGAATGGAGTGGATTTGGGATATAATTCATGAATGACCTTTTCTTAGGATCGTTTCTATGTGATGGGAATTGATGATCTCAAGGGGAGCCTATTGTGATACCTTGGAACTTATATTGTTGTCCCTCCTATTGGAATTGCATGGTGAAGTCCTTAAAATCCATGAGAATGGGGGCTATAGTGTGTAACCATTTGGAACCAAGAAAAATGTCTCAACCACCTATGTCTATATAAAACATATGGGATTTCAGATGATACTGACCAATTTGGAGTCACACATTTTCACATCATCCCCTGCATTTCATGGAACCACCATTGGAAATCATGATTTGAAAATTATTAATGAAACGGATGTAACAATTGACTTCTTTGGAAATGTAGTGATGAATAAATTTATTGGTGCTACCACTGCCTACAAGGATGATGACTTTCCTATATTTGATGTAACCAATTAATTTGAGAATCTAAGGAGCAAAGAATCTAGTGAGGGAATTAAGTGAAATCATCGGGTCAATGTTTGGTGGGAAAGAGGGTGGGGTGAGGTCTAAAGGTGGTGGTAGTTCCTCCAAAAGTGGAACAACAACATATTCTTTAGAAATATCCTCAGTCACGGCCATAAAAACCCTTTTTTCCTTACACTTGTGCCCGTGAAAATATTTTTCATCACAATTATAACAAAGACCCTTGAGTTAAAGTTCAGTCATTTCAGACATGGTTAATTTATGGATCTTGAGGGGAGTTGCAAGAGGGAAAAAATTGGTGGGTTTAGGGAGAGGAGGAAAGGAGGGTTTGTGGGTCTGGGAGGACACAATCAGTTGGGATTCCTTGGCTCGTTGAGTAGCTTCCAACCAAGTCTGGGGACGTTCCATGAGAACATGAGAAGGAATTTCATCTTTGAGGCCACTGATAAACCATTCCCTAAAGAAAGCATCTGACATGCCCTTTGTTCTGAAAGCCAAGTGCTCAAATGCAGAAATAAATTCCTCCATTGTCCCATACTGATTTAACTTGTTCAAACGGCCTAAATGGTGGGTTTCAGATTCAAAGCGGTCATAAAGTTCGATCACAAATGGTGTCCAAGCAAGATACCCTTGGCGTACATGTTTTCGCCATTGCCACCATTTCCATTGTTCTGGATCCAGATGTAGGACACCATAAAGAAGCTTGGCTAAATCATTAGTAATACCATGCAAAGAGAAATAATGTTTCATTTGGGTGACCCAGCCTATAAGCTCTAATCCATCAAATTTGTTCACCTCAATCCTGGGAGGGCAGAGGTCTCAAGAAAAATGGGTAATATGAGGGCCTTAGTAATGGGAAGATTCATGGTCATCCTAATAAGATGGTTGTTTAGAAGAGAAAGGGTTTTGGGAACGGCCCAGGAAGTGTTCTTTGAGGTCTTTGATGTGGGAACATTTTTCCTTGAGGTCTTTGATGTGGGAACATTGTTCCTTAAGGATCTCAATAGTTGAATTGATTGAGATAATGTTGGCACTGATAGCATTGATGTCTTCCTTGTTCTATTGGTTGCCAGCAATCAAGGCATTGAGTTCTTAGGCTCGTGTGGTAGTCATTTGGAAAAAGGAGTAGAAAAATGGTATAGGGGAAACAAAAGGGGTCTAGAGGGGTGGGTGGGAACATGGATAAAAAGGGTGTCAAATGATAGGTACCACTGCGATCAAGGAGAAAAGGGGGATCCAAAAGGATAAGAGCCAAATAAGGGTATCATATATGGGTCGGGTTCACACAAAACAATTATGTTAAAAATGATAGGTATCACTGGAATCGGGGCGAAGAGAGGAACCCAGTGGGATAGGTCCCAAATAAGTGTGTCGATGGAAGCACTATACTCCTACGGAGTTACACTCCAGACTAAATAATACTGCAGTGATGACATTCCCAAATGCTTAATAGGAAGAAATGTGTAGTAATTTCGCAACCAAAATGCAAAAGGCATAGTTGCACGGCAATAGATCTTATCTGTTTTGTTTTTGTTTCCATCCCCAGGGGTAGCATATTCATGGTTTCTATAGAAAAAAAATTTCCCTATGTTATATATATATGATATATGTGTGGGGTCCAATATTAATACTCAACCCAATATCTTAGGGCACCAACTAAGGAGGATAGACCGTGCCCTTATCCATACTACCCGACTGCCTTGGTACTAGAAAGTATATTCCCAGGTGTTGTTCTCGGTGGCACTATAGCAGTCAGGTGGTTGATTGGTTTATCTATGGAGGGCTTTGGAATATCTAGTTTGATCTATATATAGGTGATGTATAATGCGCTACCACTCAAAGGGATACCAACAGGGGTTACAAGGGTAGCCAACAAATGTGCACTTAGGTACCACTTTTATTTCCTACATGTATGACTCCCCAACTACGGGTTTATGCATGTAACAATAGATATTTATAGCTTTAAGACACCAGAATACGTCTCAACCCTGAAAAAAAATCAACCCACAATTTTCTGGTGAGGAAGGTGAGGTGCTCTGATACCACTTGTAGTATTCCAGATATAAAATAGTATGCAAAACAGAAATATTTTAGCTAGAAATGGCAAAGAAACAATGATATAATCAGAATAATACCAGAATAACACCAGAAAGAGCACTTTGATTATTGATAGCAATGTTCACTTGCCTCTTTGAGGGGGAAACCTCCAACAGAGAAGAGCTTTATTAAAATAATATCCAAGACAAGATTTCTCATACCCTCTACTTCTATTTATACTAAATCTATCTATCCAAAAGAATAATCTAGAGGAATATCCTTCTAGAAGCAGAAACCTCTATTAGGTCTTCTTACATTTGACTTATTCTTCCTTATTTCTAGGCCATATTAATATTGGCCTTTATTACATGGAATTATATTATTCTACCTATGTGAGGGTTTAGGGAGGTTATGTCCTAATTAGGATCATGTTTGGCATTTTTTATTCGATGTAGCCTCTTCTCATGGAGGTAATGGTGTTTGTATAATGTTGTATTCTCCATCAAAGAAAGCTCATCTTTGGGTATAATTTTTCATGTACTCATAATGTTGTCGATTTTGAATCATATTGCTTAAGTCTATATCAATATATACAACTATTTTGCAAGCACCTTTGTGTGTTTATGTATTTGGACCTAATTATAAATATAAGAAAAATATTGTATAATCCCACCAAAAAAATGTTTAAATGATATTTTCAAATAATAGATATCCTAATTGAGAAATTTATCTTTTAATTTGACTTATATTCGAAGAGAATTAAATGTATAAGATGATAACTTGGTTGTGTATGCCTATCCTACTAGCATATTCAAATTTGAGCGCATGGAGACAAAAATCCAAAGAAAAACTACCATTTTAAATTATTATGAGTACGTGGTGACCATATTCGATTCCTACAAGAGGGAGGAGAGAACCCCCATGCATTAGAGACCATACTTCATATGCCTATCTATCAGGAATACACTCAAACAATTGAGAAATAAAGGAGTGATTCCAGGACCCTAGTACTCTCATGAGTTGATTTGTGGTTGCAGGTTTGCTCACAGTAGTGGTTCGGGTTTGGACGAGGCTCCATGTGAGGTATTTTTTCATGGGTAGGAGGTTATTTTTTAGAGTTTTTTTTAATGTAATTGACCTCTTGTCCTGAGAGGGAGGAGAGAACCCTTGGTGTAGTGGATACCATATTGGAGAGAACCCTTGACCATTTACCCGTGAGAATTGTTATAGTCCAGCCCAGCAAGGAGACAAGGAGGCCCTACACCATAGTGCAAGCAACAGAGGAGACCTGTCCACCCTTAGAAGAGATAGATATGCTCAGGGGATCACCAACAATGGCGGAAAAATCAGTATTTTCTTCCATAAGTCTAAATGAGTTATAGAGAACTCCCAATGGCCATATTTGAATTGGGTTTTATTGTTTTGAAGCATAGCATAGGACACATGAATGTTGATATCTTGCATTGTGACGTTCCTAGCTGGTAGTTGAAAGTTGAAGGACTTAATCATCCCTCAAGAGGGCAGTTAAAATTGAATTTTTTATTCGGCGCGGATCAAACACCTTAACAAACTTTATGGACTGGGAAAAAGAATGACCAGACCTCCTTAAAATCGTACATTAGATATGCATGCAAGAATTACCCTGATCATATTCAATATAATGGTTCAACTAATAAACCCTTGCATGGATAGAACTTATCTACAATAGAATCATTCTAAATAGACATTACCATAACCAATCCATGCCATGGCAGTCACATGCTATGAATTATTGGTACTATCCCTAGTTCCATGCATCTTGGCATCAACTAGATTTACCCTCAAAGCATGTCTAACCTATCTTATATTACTCAAATGWGTCTTATGAAAATTTCCTCCCAGTRGTTATCCAGGTACTCMTACAACAATTTCTACCCATCCTTATAACATAAGGAATATCCCCCTTATTAGTATATAAACCAAGTTAACCATGGAGGATATTCACCACTTCCTYCCAATGTGACACCTATTSCTTCTCTGTCAAGGTAATATAATCATACAACCTTCCCCCCTTATTCCAACCAAGATAACATACAATCCACTACCCCATTTAGGAAATGMAATAAACACATTCYCTAAATGCAATAAATTGAAGAGAGAATCCTTAGATAATTTATTAAAATTAAATACTCTCTTAGGAATCYCTTCCCTCCTCAACAAGTTTCCARAGATAAACATATATCCTTTCCTTTTATTCATCCCTATGTACATCCACCTAAGCGGTGTTAGGAACATGAGTCTCCCCCTCCTTAGACAAACACACATACAACTAATCAAAAGACTTAAATGTTTACCCTTTCCCTGGTTCAGACAAGTGGTGTAAGTATCATAAGCACAATACTCACACTACAACTCAATATCACATCCTTCAATAGAATAATTGTTCCTCTTACCAATGAGGTTCACCATATATAATCCCAATCCAAGATTCTACCTCTCGACATGGCACTTCCCTAATACAAGATATTTCATATCAACGAGAGACTTCTATGAAACAAAATGTATGTTCTCAACTTAACACTTTTCCTTCTCAACCCAAATTTGAGTCTAAAATAGATACATTTGGAGTATTTCCCCAACCTAGTAGTGGGAGGATGTGCCCCTTGATCACATCAAGACTTCATCCTATTTCATATGTAGTATTAACACAGCCTCTAAAAACTTATATAATGAGCCCTCTCTAACACACTTTGACTACAATGGGTGGTATCAATTTAGTTACCAATATTACATCCATGCCTCCTCCTCACACAATCCCTCAATGACAAAGTGACATTCTTCCTTGTATTTTTCCTATTTTGAATCCTCTTCCTTCACAATATATCCTTCCTCCTTCCACTCCTCCTTCACCCATGGAATCTACCCCTTATTTCTATTTTTCATCCAAGATCCCTTAGGCTGGAATTCCTATCCTTATTCGTAGGGAAATCCATCCTACTACATGTCCATTTGATGGTTCTTTCTGGGTAGTCTTACCATCTCTTTCTCCTCCATTATCACCTTTATATTCTTAGGGTAACACCTACTCTCCTTGTTTTATTCACCCCTTCCATTTTTTTAGTCCCCTAATCATAGCCTAGCATACCTTCATTATTCGTGTCTCTTCTTTACCTTATCCTTAAGATTCCTAGGGAAAGGTTTTCCTCTCTTCCTTGTCTTATCTTTTCTCTTATTGAACACCTATTTCCTTGATCCATTCATCTTTGATTGTCTCCCTTTAGTTAATTTTATTGAGTAGGGATGAATTCAAGATGGAATTCCTTAGTTGAGACTAGTCACCACTCCCTTGTTATCTTCCCTAAGAGGTTATCTTTGGTGGTTGCATCATATAGCCTATAGCTATAAGGTCACCTCCATTTCCATGAAACTTCCTTCCTCACAATGCTCTCCTCCTACCTTTGATGGTGCTTAATTAATTTTTTTTCATTATGTTTCTTTTCCATCCCCATGCTAACATTTCCACCTCATGCCTTCAATGGTGCCTTTCTAGAATCAATGGTGCATGCCCTCACTAGTTTTACCTTACAATTATCAGTGCCTTCAATGGCTCCTTTCCAAAATATTGATAATATCACCTCACCATCATCAATTCCTTTGATGGTTCCTTTTAACATCATCACTTCATGTCTTCAGTCATGTCACCTCACGATAATTCCACCTCTAATGCCCTCACTAGTTGTAGGCTAGCATTTCCAAATTTCACCCTCCCTCATAATATTTGTTTCATCTCATCTCTCTATCCTTCACTAGTTCAACCCTAGTGTGGTATCCTCTCACCTCTTGTCAACTCTCTCTTTCACCTTTGCTTGAATGTTATTCTCTCATGGTAATTGTTGTCACTATCCCTTCCCTACTTAAGGAAATTTTTTAACCTTTGTTTTGTATGAACATAGATTTCTTGGGTACTAAGATCACCATGTTTACACATCTTATGTCTTGGCAAGGTTAATTTCCAGAGAACATAAAAATGTGAAATCCTTATGTGACATTACACTTATGAAACAAGGATTTGTATCATTTTTTCTTTATTACATTGTTCTTTTCAGTGTTTGACATGAACACATTTATTCACAACATGTGGGTTTACACTTGGTACCTTGGTACCAATCATAATCATTAGTGGGTGAGATCGTATTTGGAAAAGATTTCCAATACTGATTTATAACCTAATGGATTTTCCCATGCTCAGCCACATATCATTACCACATTATGGAGAATTTGTATGCCATGATGACCATAGATAGATCTAGTTGAATACCAATGAACATGTAATATGACAATTTTTCATTATTTTTTATCCATCAACATAGAATTTTCAATGGTTAGATATCAACATGTTCAAAGAACTTTTCTAGTTGGATTTTTTTATTATAATAGTTTTGGTCCCTCGTCAAGGAAAAACCCATTCATCATATATTTCAACCATAAATAACATTTATTTCATAGAGGTATTATGACCCAAATTCAAATGTATCATGTTACACATGTTATGGTTTCATATTGTAATTAACATGATTATCATCATGAACATAGGTATTATTTCCGCATTGATAAGATTATAGAACATGTGCACATCAAAATTGTTGTTATGTAGGTGATATTATATATCTGTCCAAGGTTGGGTTACCTTCAAAAAGGTTCCCAATACCTCCAATATATTGACTCTATTTTTCATAATTAAAAAAAAACCTTTATGAATAAACGTGATAAGATATTGGTCAACAAGGTGAAGCCCATGTGATCCTTATGAGTATTTAATGTGTATGGTGGTCTCTATAATCATAAAATTTTACTATGTTAGAAACGATGACATTTGATTCAATGTTGTATAGGTGTACTAAGTGAACTATGGCATTTGCATGGTATTTTTAAAATTTGGGTCATTTTGCTTCCATTTATCTAGATAATTAGCTCATACTTTTTGTCATTAGAAGTGCACACATAGTAATCTATCAAGAAATTATTTCTTTTCTTAAAACCTCTTGCTCCTTCCCATAGCTAGTTTTCATCGAAGTTGAAATTCTTGCATTTCATTTTCATCTTGCATGGTTTAAAGAGTTGAGTCGAAATTCCATCATTTTCACGACCACGCCTTTGAGTAACAACATCCTAAAATCAAGTGTTAATTAAAATCTATCTTGAAACTTTTCTAGGGCTCTTCAAACCCATAGTAGCTTAGGTGTAGAGATTTGGAATAGAATTGTGAGAATAACTTTCCAAAGCTACTAAACAAACATAAATCTTTGAGTTAGGGAGTGAAATCGAATTGTTATATCACTGACTTTGGGAATCCCTTCTACCAAAAGGGTCAAGCATGAGGTCGCATTGGGGCCAACAGAGTAATCAACCCTGCTTTGTTGGTCTTGGTGTCGACTGTCCCCCCTCTACTTTGGTATAGTAGGTGGTATCGTAGAGGCCATAATATTTTAGACTTCCTACCCAAGGTGACAGCACATGGAAGGTGGTGTTGTACCTGGGATCAACGTTGGCTAGACTCACTCGAACTCCTTGGAGGGTTTCCTACTACTCGATGAGGTAAATTGCACGAGGGAATTAGTTTGTTAAGTAGGTTGTCAACGGAACTTTATCATCCACTGAAACTCATCCCCTTCATGCATCAATCTTGCGATGTTGGATTCCATCACCAACTAGCACTTCTTTGTGAGAAGGTTTGTTTGCATGCTTGACTCCTCGATTAATTAGTGTATGTTGTTTTTTCTCCTTAGTTGGCCTTAGGATTGAGTCTGTGTCTAATGGCATCAATTCTAGGGTAATTCCTCATTTTATCAATACAAAATATGATACCATTAAAATAAATAGGTAAAAAATAGCTCATACCTAGCTTACATCTAATAATTAGGAAGATGTTGTCAAAGTATGTAGAATGTTAAGGGAATGTTGGACACCTTAATCCAAGCATATAAATGTTCACCTCTCATCCTCTTTTCATATATTTTTTATTCTAATATTTTAGAGGTTTTTTTTAATGTTATTTTTTATTATTTATGTTCATTTTTTTTATTCATGACGTAGAATAAGTATTAGCTAAAGTAGTCAATGGATATGTTGTTATGCTAGTTTCATTGAGGTTTAATTATTATCTCTTGGTTCATATTCTTTGCATAGACTATGTATGTAGTGAGAAGAGTAATTAGTTGAATCCTTGTACCCATGAAGGATTTAGTATAGGATTGAGAATCACTTTTGTAAAGTCATTGGACGACTTGAGTAAGTAAATTCTACATACACATGATCATACTAAGGAGTTCATTCCACATACATTGAAACACATGTAAATATTCAACATGCCATTATTTTTGGTGTCCCCGTCCCACGCACTTCCAACCATGGGACAGGTATCCATTCCTAGGCCATTAAAATTTTGGCCCTCAATAGACCATTTCACTATATCAAAGTAGGAATGGCATTCCATATAGGCTTGGAATGGTTTAAATGTATGTTAATGAAGTATCGCATTCATTAAAATAACTAGATATAATCTAGCACAAGAAAGAAGCTTTCTATATCTACAACTTAATATTGAGACATGTGCCCCTTACCAAACACCTCTCCCCACCATAAAAATCAAAGTAAGGTAGAGTGACAAATTGAAATCCAATTCTACTTCTTGTTTCAGCCTTCCTTATTGGTTCTTCGAGTGTCAACCTTAGTGAGTTACTCTTTAATGAGTGAGAAGATATAATTGGTCTCCTTTTTTAGAATCATTGAAAAGAAATAAGGTTCTTATTTATTATAGCCCTTTAATGGATGGGACAAAGATAGGGAATATGCAATAGAGGAGAGAAATATTGAATACCATTAAATTGCATATTCATAGAAACAAATAGAGCACTTATGTTTTAACATAATATAGTCCAAAAAATTGGTTGTGTACGAGAAATTTTGCACCCTACCACGGGAATGTACTATAGATTCCACCCCTAAGAAAGGCTTTTAAGAAACAAGAGTGAAGGAATCTAAGCTACACACTCATAAATCACTCAACCCAACACATTGCTCTCATCATTCAACTAGTCCACACATTACAAATCACTATGTGCATCTCATCCAACCATAAAACATACATGTCACTCTCTTTCATTTTCCTACACAACATAAGGAAAATATTCCCATTTTATTCTCAATAGTTTGTTGATAGGGATATTCTTCTCTTTTAATGCTCTTCAAAGAAGGAAGAAAAATTCCAATCTGTTGAATGTTTTCTAGTGATAACATGGAATAATAAAATTTGTCTCTCAAACAACCAATGCACAACAATAATTAAACATAGGTGAAGGTTACATAACTTGACCAACCTATATTATCATCCACGACCTCTCTATATCTTCACCAAGGTCTGCGAATTCTCCTTTCATAGTTTTGATTTGTTCATCTTCATATTTCTAGTTCCTTAGTAGCATATGGAGAACTCATTATGTGAGTTTGAAAGTTTTAATGTCTAAATGCTCTTGAATCAATGTACAAATAATCCCTACCACTTTTTGGATCTCCTCCGTGTTTTTATCCATGTTACCTTGTTTCTCTTTGGATTGATCATCAGAAGAGTGCTCTTGGTTGTTCTTTTCATCCCACTACCATTTCCTGCAAACTTTGTTTATATGTTGTAACTTGCCACAACAAAAATATGTGATAGCTTCTAAACATTTATCTAACTTGAAATATTTATTTCCATCATTCTCTTCTCTCTGTTTGTTGCCCTTGCTCTTAAATTTCAATGCAAGTGCCATTTCAGAATACACAATCACACTACTATTCCCAAATTGTTTTTTTCATCTGTCTTGTTGCTACAACTTAGTGACCAACTGCCCAAATGTCATATTTTTATCACTACTCGTAACATGCGAGGTCTCAATAAAATTTTCATAGGAAGGATGCAAACTTTTCAAAGTTATAATCATTTATCTTCTTCTTCCATGTTCCCTTCAATTGATCTGTAATTATCTTTCCATTTTGATGGTGTATCCATCACATACATGCAAATTGTGTCTTCAATCACTCGATTCACTCTCTTAGTTTTCCCATGTATTTGTGGATGGTAGGAAGTACTACTAAAACCTAGCCTGTTACAGAAGCATTCAAAGATATCATTCTAAAAATTAGAAGTCAACTTCATATCCTTATAGAAAACAATTGCATTGGGAACTCTATGAAATTGAAAATTTTCCTTCATGAATATCTTTGCAATGTATGTGGTCTCAAGACTAGGTATACTAAGAATAAAA
>ML787092.1:102750-128465 GCA_009831015.1 Picea engelmannii
ATTCTGTACATGATACAAGAGCATTGCTTTAAAATTCAAAGACGCAAGTGTGGAGGCAAGGATATGACATCTTAGCATGACAGAATTTCAAATCAACATTTAACTCAGAATAAAAACAAGTTGTTGAGATATTTTGGAAACAACGTTTTTAAATATATCTTGTTTGTAAAGTCTTGTACGAATGTAAGGAGTTGCATATAGAGAGTGTCATCTCTTATCTGGTAATAAATTATAGTTATTGTAATAGGACAAAGTAGGTAACTGTTAGAAACTGATAGGATAGGTTGCATATAGGACAAAGAAGAGCTCGAGGAGCCACTCCTTAGATAGAGTTGTTGTTGTTGTATTGTAAGAGACACAAGAGTAGAGAAGAGTAATTTTTAGAGTAGCATATAGGAAGAGAAGAAAGACTCAATGAAGAACTATAATACTATGTAATTTTATTTCATGAATGAATAGAACAGATAGAATTGTCCCAATTCCTTGGACAGTGTTCATTTTGATGTGTGATTGAATGAATGATGCATTATGTATGTGTTTTAGTTCATTTAGTTTATGTATGATGGGTTGTAGTTGATCATATGATTTTTTGACGAATTGGATAAGTTTCAATTGTTCCACTTCTAAGAACTCATATGAAAGGAGTGCATATCATACGCAAGGAGTGCATCGACAAAGTCTTGAATTAACTCAGAGAGGTTCAGAAGGAACGGTGGGAACTTAGGCCAAGTGCAAGGAGTGCACAGAATCAAGGATCAATTAAGTGTCGAAGAACCGGAACAGAGGAGCACAAGGAGTGCGGGAAGAATTTATTTTGAATAAATCCTTTGATCTGAGTTTGTCGAGATCCCAGGAATGCAAGGAGTGCATGGGAGACCAAAATCCTCAAGGGTATCAAGCTCAGAAGAGATAGCGGGGAGAAATATTTGAAAGAGGGTGAAGCTCTGAAGGCTTCACAAATTATCGGTCAAGATTCATCCAGGAGGGAGAGGGATCATTCCAAATCGTTGGATCTGGGAAGGGTTCACGATATTTAAGTCTCTTGAAGCACAGAGGAGAGCAGACTGTCGAAGTCCCAAAGTGATTTGGGACCTTCCATCGTCAAGAGGGACAGGTGGCGCAAGATCCACAACTTTGTAAGTTTTTGGACAAGGAGGAGGTGAAATCGTCGAATTAAATCATGATCATTTATCATTAGGGGGGTACATATCAATAGATATGGGGCTTTGGGGAAAAAATCACTTTGAATATTTCAGTTGAGAGTTGAAACTCCCAAAACCTAAAGTCCAAAGTGAATCTGGACCATCATATCTAGAGGGATGTGTAGCGACTGATCATGAGCTTTAGGAGAAAGAAAAGGTGGAGTGTTGAAACTTTCAAAGCCCAAATATTCGAAGTAGATGGGGACCATCAATTTGTAGGAGGACATGCATCAATCGATTGTGTACTCCGAGTAAAACACTCCAGGAAAAAGCGAGTGTGGAGAAGTTGAGAATTGATATTTCTGAACCCAAAAGATCTGAAGTAAATCATAGTCGTCAGATTTAGAAGGACACGCGGCATAAATACTTGGACTCTGGGTGAAGACCTGAAGTGAACCATAGTCATCGATCTGTGGGAGACATGCGTCAATAGATCGTGATCTTCGGATAAAAGAATTTTGGGAGAAAGTGAAAGTTGAGATTTGAGATTTCCAAAGTCCGAAGTCCCGAAATGGGCTAGGGTCATCAATTTGAGGAGGACACATGGCAAAATATCTGTCATTGTGCAGAAAATAAGGTTTGATAGTCGAAATCTATGAAACCTGAATTGTGAAGCAAATCACGACCGTTGATTTGAAAGGGGCATGCGTCGATAGATCGTAAATATATGAGAATGCATTATCCAGAGAGAAGGAAAGAAAGGAGGAAGATATGAGCCATTGATCAAGAGGCCCCACTCAATATAGCGATATCGATGGTCACGCTCAATTGCGGGGATAGAAAGTGCTCGAACTTTAAAAATCTAACAGCGGGTCGCAATTGAAACCATGGTATTGCCAAAGGGACGCATGGAAACTGGTAGTGAATTGCGGGGAGAAAAGTGGTGTGGCCTCAAACCACTTTTGGCCACCCTACAATCACGTGTTGACGTGAAGTCATAGCCAGAGTTCACATCTAGGAGGGGGCTAATGGAAAAGGGGCTAGTGCCTGAAACATGATAATTCAGCAATGCGAAGGGAGAGGTTGTGGGTGCCATAGAACCTGAACCAAAAGTCCTAAAGAGCCTGTGTTTGCTACAAAGTGAGACCATCAATATTTCAGAGAGCCGATTTGGCTCACAGAATCGAAGATCCTTGACCAGGAGGTAGAGTATCCTGAGGGAGAGTAGGGAGGTTGCATCAGGTGGTATTAGAGCTATTGAATTTGTTTGCAGACAAAAGACAAAGGATAAAGGAGATAAATTGGTATCATCAATGGTATCAAGAGTTGATTCTATTTGTAGACATCAGAAGGTGAAGCAGTGGAATCATGCCACCCAGAAGACGCAAAGTGAATCCAGAAATGGAAGAAGAAATGAGGCGCCTCAAAAAGAGATTGGATGCCATGGAAACAGCGTAAAGGAGAGCACCAAACACTGGAGATATCAGTGAGGCTGAAAGAGAAGATATAGAGGTTGAATAATATGTAGCAGAGGATGATGCAAAAGACCGCTTATTGAAATTTGTTTCAAGAATAGGAGCCAGAGAAAAAATAGAGGTACAAATGTATGAAGGCAATTTAGAAGTTGAAGAATTGTTGGATTGGGTACGTGTTATGGACAAGTACTTATATTATGAACATATTGAAGAAGAGAATATGGTGAATCATGCAGTGACAATACTAAAGGGTCATGCAGCACTATGGTGGGATGAACTGCAAGTCAATCGCAAATGCAAGGGAAAGCAGAAAATTAAAAGTTGGGATAGGATGGTAGCACGCTAAAAGCAAAATTTATCCCAAAGGACTATCAAATCAATCTATTGAGGAGATTGCAGAACCTGAGACAGAAAATATTATCAATGAAGGAATACACTAAGGAATTTTACATACTGAACATCACAGCTGGACAGAAAGAGAATGATGATGAAAAACCAGCCAGATATATCAATGGACTGAGATATGAAATACAAGAGGAAATCAGCATGATGTCTGTTAGTAAAGTCGAGGATGATTTTAAAGAATCCTTGAAAGCTGAAGAGAAATTGGCCAGAAAACAAAGCCAACGAAACAGAGGAGGAAATTCAAGAAGAGGTAAGGGAACTAGTAGAGAGAAGTCCCAGAAACCAAAGCATGAATCTAGAAAGCATCATAGTCACCCTGAGAAAGGTGGAAGTTATAAGGAAGGACAACATGGGGGAAGAAGTTATTTTCCTAGAGGAAGAGGAATAGCCAGAGGAGGTGAAATTAGATGTTATGCATGTAGAAAGACAGGGCACATGTCTTGGGAATTCCCAGAGAAGAAGAAATACACTAGAGGGGGAGAAGCACACATTTCTGAAGCACAAAAGCATGTGGAAGAAGAAGGAGGAAATAACCTCATGATGAGGAAAGTTCTTCTTAAACCAAAGAAGGAGGTAGAGGAACCAGTTCAGCGAACAATTTTGTTCAGAACTACTTGTAAGATGAAAGACAGAGTTTGAAAAGTAATCGTGGACAATGGGAGCACTGACAATCTAGTATCCACAGAGATGATGGAGAAACTGGAGCTGAAGAAAACTGCACATCCAAATCCATGCAAGGTATCATGGTTGCAGAAAGGACATCAAGTAATGGTAAGTCAACAATGACAAGTTGAATTTAAAATAGGAGGTTATGGGGATGAAATATTATGTGATGTAATTCCTATGGATGTCTATCATATTTTATTGGGGAGACCATGGTAGTTTGACAGAAAAATTATTTATGATGGGAGAAAAAATACTTATACCTTAGAAAATAATAGTAGGACACATATGTTGTTACCAATAGAAGACAAAAAGCAAAAGATGGAATCTAGTTCAAGTATACTTCTCATGAGTGGGAAGGAACTCTTGAATGAAGTCAAGAAGGAGAAAGAGATGCAGTTTTCTATAGTGAGGAAGCCAAGGGTTATCCTTACAAATAATTTTGTGGAGGATTTACCTGAAGAAATCCTGGAACTGTTAGAAAACTTTGCTGACATAGTAGTGTATAAGTTACCTCACTCATTGCTACCCATTAGGAGTATAATCCATCATATTGACTTTATTCCAGGAGCTAGTTTACCAAACAAAGAATCTTATAGGTTGACAACTAGAGAGAATGAGGAAGTCAAAAATAAATTCCAAGAGTTATTGGATAAAGGTTTAGTCAGGGAAAGCCTAGGCCCATGTGCAATACCAACTGTGTTGATTCCAAAGAAGGATGGAGGATGGAGAATGTGTACAAATTCCAGAGCCGTCAATAAGATCGCCATTAGGTATAGATTCCCTTTACCCAGGATGGATGATTTGATGGATTTTTTGAGTGGAGCAAGATATTTTTCCAAGATAGACTTGAAGAGTGGATATCATCAAATAAGTATGAGAGAGGGAGATGAATGGAAGACAACATTCAAGACAAATGAAGGTTTGTTTGAATGGATGGTCATGCCATTTGGGTTGACAAATTCCCCAAGAAAATTTATGAGATTAATGAATGAAGTATTGAAATACTTCATAGGTAAAATTTTCATAGTGTATCTGGATGACATACTAATCTTCAATAAGACTAAGGGAGAACACTTAAAACATTTGACATCGGTAATGAGAAGGTTGCAGAAAGAAACATTGTTGATAAATATGAAGAAAATTTTTTTTATGAAGACAGAACTCATATACTCGGGTTTCGTAATCTCTTCAAATGAATTGAAGATGGATCCAGAAAAGGTGAGAGCAATCAAAGAATGGCCATCTCCAAGAAGCATATTTGAGGTAAGAATTTTTCATGGGTTAGCAAGTTTTTATAGAAATTTTATCAGAAATTTCAATGGTATATGTACACCCATGTTGGACACTGTGAAGAAGAAACAAAAGTCTTTTAATTGGACAGAGGAAGTTGAAAAAAGTTTCAAAGTGTTGAAAGAGAAGATCACAAGATCACAAAACAACCAATTCTGGTCTTACCGGATTTTGGAAAAACATTTCAAGTGAGATGTGATGCAAGTGGAGTAGCTATTGGAGTAGTCTTGAGTCWATATAATAGGCCAGTTTCTTATTTMAACRAGAAGATGAATGAMACCAAGAAGAAGTATTCCACATATGACAAAGAATTTTATGTAGTGATTCAAGATYTAAGAAGTGGAGACACTATCTAAATCCTAAATAATTTGTCTTGTAYAGTGATAATCAAGATTTCTAATTTATTACTTGGAAAGAAAATTTGAATCAGAGACATGCTAAATGGGTAGAATTTATGCAGAATTTTACTTTTGTTATTAAACATATTGTTGGAACTGTTAACAAAGTTGCAGATGCTTTGAGMAAGAGGAGTTGTATTGTACAGTAATTCCAAGTGGAGAACTTAGGGTTTGAACACCTCAAAGAAATGTATCAAGAAGATCCAGAGTTTAAGGAGGCTTATGAGGAATGTAAGAATCCTTTGTTGGGAGAAAGAAGCCCATGGACAGAATATTTGATCCGGGGTGGATTATTATTCGAAGGGAGCCAACTATGCATACCAAGATGCTCAATGAGAGATAACCTACTGAAAGAGAAAAACAGTGGAGGTTTAGATGGACATTTTGGTCATGATAAGACATTTGCAAAGTTGAGAAATTCATACTATTAGTTGAGCATGAGGGAATAGGTGAAAAGTTTTGTGAACAAATGTAGAATTTTCCAGTATGCAAAAGGAATACAGCAGAACACTGGTTTGTATCATCCATTACCAATTCCAGAAAGGCCATGGGATGTAATCAGTATGGATTTTGTGTTGGGATTACCTAGAAACCAGAAAGGGAGTGATTCCATATTTGTTGTGGTGGATAGATTTTCAAAAATGGCACATTTCATACCATGCCAAAAAAAAAATGATGCTACACACATAGCCAATTTGTTTTTGTAGAAGTGGTGAGACTACATGGATTGCCTGGGAGCATAGTCTCAGACAAAGACACAAAATTTGAAGGAAAATTTTGGAGAACTCTATGGAAGAGGTTGGGGACAAACGTGTCCTTTAGTTCAACATATCACCCTTAGAAATATGGATAGAATGAAATAGTAAACAAGATTCTGGGAAACTTGTTAATAAGTTTAGTCACTGAGCATGGCCGTCAATGGGATTAGATTCTAACACATGCAGAATTTGCATTTAATAATTTAGTGAACAAGAGCACTGGAAAAAATCCATTAAAAATTGTGTTTAGTATACAGCGAAGAGGCATTACAAAGTTGAGAGAACTGAATCAATATGAATTCAGAAGTGTTGGTGCATAATATTTTGCAACAGAAATGTAGAAACTTTGTGACAGAGTCATAGAACAACTACAGGATAGCAGCCTGAAATATAAGAACATAGTTGATTAGAAGAGGAGAGAAGTTCAATTCGAAGTAGGAGATGAAGTTTTAGCTCATTTGAGGAAAGAAAAGTTTCCAGGGGGAACATATAACAAGTTGAAGATGAAGAAGATAGGACCATGCATGATTCTCAGAAAATTTGCAGTCAATGCTTATGAAATTGGATTGTGAAACAATGGTGGGATATCACTGATATTCAATGTTGCGGACATGTATCCTTAGAGGAGAGATGATGCTGGAGAATCAGATGATCATAAATAAGTTTAGTGGGAGGAACAATTTCCCACAACAGAAAAACCTCAAATGGAGAAAATCATAGAACAGAGAGTTGGAAAGAAGACCAGGAGGAAGACATATCCTGAATACTTAGTGAAGTGGAAAGATCATCCAGTGGAATATTCAAGTTGGGTCATTGAACCTAATATTTTGAAGCATGGAAAAACAATGCAAGAGCTCATGGACAAGATTCCATGAATATTTTAGCCAGAGGAGTATGATGCAAGAGCATCGCTTTCAAAGTCAAATACACAAGTGTGGAGGTAGGGATATGACATCTCAGCATGACAGAATTTCAAATCAACATTTAACTCATAATAAAAACGAGTTGTTGAGATATTTTGGAAACAACGTTTTTAAATATATCTTGTTTGTAAATTCTTGTACGACTATAAGGAGTTGCAGATAGAGAGTGTCAGCTCTTATCTAGTAATAATTGATAGTTATTGTAATCGGACAGAGTAGGTAACCGCTAGAAACTAATAGGATAGGTTGCAGACATGATGGAGAAGAGCTTGAGGAGACACTCCTTAGATAGAGTTGTTTTTTTTGTACTGTAAGAGACACAAGAGTAGAGAAGAGTAAGTTTTAGAGTAAAAGATAGGCAAAGAATAAAGACACAGTGAAGAACTATAATACTATGTAATTTATTTCATGAATGAATAGAATAGACAGAATTGTCCCAATTCTTTGGACAGTGTTCATTTTGATGTGTGATTGAATGAATGATGCATTATGTATGTGTTTTAGTTCATTTATTTTATGTATGATGGGTTATAGTTGATCATATGACTTTGTGACGAATTGGATAAGTTTCAATTGTTCTTCTTCTGAGAAATCGTATGCAAGGAGTGCATATCGTACACAAGGAGTGAGTCGAAAAAGTCTTGAATTGACTCAGAGAGGTTCAGAAGGAACGGTGGGAACTTAGGCCAAGTGCAAGGAATGCACAGAATCAAGGAGCGACTAAGTGTTGAAGAACCAGAATAGAGGAGAGCAAGGAGAGCGGGAAGAAATCCTTCGATCTAAGTTTGTCGAGCTCCCAAGAATGCAAGGAGTGCGTGGGAGACCAAAATCCTCAAGGGGATCAAGCTTAGAAGGGATAGAGGGGAGAAATATTCAAAATAGGGTGAAGCTCTGAAGGCTTCACGAATTATCAGTCAAGATCAGTCCAGGAGGGAAAGGGATCATTCTAGATCGTTGGATCTAGGCAAGGTGCACAAGATTTAAGTCTTTTGAAGCATAGAGGAGAGAAGATTGTCGAAGTCCTGAAGTCCCAAAGTGATTTAGGACTGTCCATCATTAAGAGGGATAGGTGGCGCAAGATCCACAACTTCAGAATTTTGTGGACAAGAAGGCAGTGAAATCTCTGAAGTAAATATTGATTGTTGATCTTCATGGGTGGTACGTGTCAACAGATCTGAGGCTTCAGAAAAAAAAAATCACTTCGAATATTTTAGTTGAGAGTTGAAACTCTCGAAACCTGAAGTCCGAAGTGAATTTGGACTGTCATATCCAGAGGGATGTGTAGCGACGGATTGTGATCTTCAGGAGGAAGCAAAGGTAGAGTGTTGAAACTCTCGAAGCCCAAATAGCTGAAGTAGTTGGGGATCGTCGATCTATAGGAGGACATGCGTCAACTGAAGTTGAGAATTGAGATTTTTGAAACCTGAAGATCCAAATTAAATCGTAGTCGTAAGATTCAAAAGGACACATGGTAGAAATCCGTGGACTCCAGGTGAAGACCCGAAGTGAATCATAGTCATCGATCTACGAGAGACATGTGTCAATAGATCGCGAGCTTCTGATAAAATCATTTTGGGGGAAAGTGAAGGTTGAGAGTTGAGATTTTAGAAGTCCAAAGTCCCAAAGTGGGCTAGGACCGTTGATTTTAGGAGGACACATGGCAGGAGATATGTCATTGAGGAGAAAGTAAGGTTTGAGAGTTGAAAACTCTGAAACCCAAATTGTGAAGCAAATCACGATCGTTGATTTGAAAGGGGAATGCGTAGATAGATCGTAAATATCTGAGAACGTGTGATCCAGAGAGAAGGAAAGAAAGGAGACAGATCTGATTCGTTGATCAAGAGGCCCCACATAAGATCATGAGATCGACGGTCACACTCAATTGTAGGGATAGAAAGTGCTTGAATTTTAAAAATYTGAGAGYGAGCCGCAATTGAAAACATGGCATTTCCAAAGGGACACGTGCTGACTGGYAGAGAATTGCGGGGATAAAAGAGGTGTGGCCACCCYGCAATCACGTGTTGACATGAGATCATATCCCGAGGTCACATCYAAGAGGGGGCTAATGGAAAAGGGGCTAGTGCCTAAAACAAAATAGTTCAACAGCACGAAGGGAGAGGTTGTGGGTGCCATAGAACCTACACCAAAAGGATGAAAGAGCCTGTGTTAGTTACAAAGTGAGACCATCAAGGTTTCRRAGAGCCGATTTGGCTCCCAGAATCGAAGATCCTTGAMTGGGAGGTCGAGTAGCCCRAGGGAGAGTAGGGGGGYTGCATCAGTACATCTAAGAACATGTTTRGCAATATAATTCTTTGTCACATGCCACAAGTTTAATGTACCCTTCTTCATAAAGACACCATCATCATTATTCCAAAAATATAAAAATTTGAGCATGCAAATAAATGTTAGGATATTTAGACACTTAGGAGTTAGTTAAGATCTAATTGGTCTAATGTGTCGTTGGGTAAAAGTGTGTTTATTAGTGTGTTTCTTTAGTATTCATTTGTAGTTAGTAAATCTGACGGTCACGATATGTTCCCGACATAGAGTGATCCGATGGTTCATATTCTCCTTGATCTTAACGGCCATTGATTTGTGTCTTAACACCTGATTGGTCCATGATATCTATTTAAATAGCATGGAGGGTCATTTTTCGATGATCAATTGTGAGAAACGCTCTTGTAAATTCTCTCTGTAATCTTTTTCTTTTGCATTAATAAACTGCTCCAAGTGGTCGCATTGGTTGGGGTCGTGGATGTTTCCCCGTAGGGTTTTTACCATGTGGATGTGTTTATCTTTGATCTAGTTGTGTGAGTGTTTACTGAAGGTGTTTTTCCTATGTTGGAATACCTATGTTGTCGAACATGGTATCAGAGATTGTTTGAAGACCCAGGCTTGTTGTAGATCAAGATCGTGAATCCAAGTTGCCTCATCTCCATTTTTTGTCATTTCTATACATTTCTGGGATGAGAGGACTTTTCCATTGCGTCCAGAGTGCTTGTTTCAATTAGGAACACATTTAGTTTCACTCGAAAAGGTTTATGTTTTCCCAAGATACGGTCATTTCAATCAAATCCGAAGGTATAAAGCCTGAATATGCATTTTTTAAATTTTTACAGAGTATTATTTTGGTTTTATTTCGGTTTTATATTATTTATTTCCAGGTTTCTACTCTTTTAGATCTATGTATGCTCTTTTCCCCGTGCCCTGTGTGATCTCAGAAAATCAGAAACAGATAGGAAAAGTTGCATCTTCTAGATAAGCTAGCCGAGATCTAACCATTTTTTTCATCGAGAAGCGGAATTTTTTTTGTGTGTGAAAAGAGTTTTTATTTAGCACACTCTCAAAGGTCGTCAACAAAAACAACACCCCCAATCCTCTTTCTAAACAATACAATATGTTTAACAACAAATACAACAACACCCCTAATCCTCTTGCTAAACAATACAATATGTTTAACAACAACAACAATCCTATTGCTAAACAATACAATATGTTTTGCTAGACCATTTGATTAAAAATTGCCTTATTAAGTAAGAGGTCTTGAGTTCAAGTCTCTCTTTTTGTTACTTTTTTTGAAAATTTTCATGCTTAAATTGTAAAGTGTATTTCACTTCACGTATAAAAGTGAATCACTATAAGTAGCTTTAATATTTTATTTTAGAGTTATTTGTTTTGCATGAAACTTTTATTTTATAAAGTAACTTCATCGTAAAAGTGATCCCCACTTCTCTTTATAAAAGTGGGTCACTTCATAAAGCAACTTACACCACCACGTGGTCCTTTGGTTACCATTTATGCATCTTTTAAAAATGGCATAACTCTCACATCCAAAGTCCATTTTCAGTGTTGTTTTTTTTAAACTGCCTAATTTTTCAAGATCTTTCCATCCAGATCATCGGTTTCAGTTTTTAAATCCATATTATCTACATATTTAATATGTATTCTACAAGTAATATCTTTCTTACCAACACCAACTACTTCCAATGAAAATATCATATGGAGTATTTATTAAGAAGTAAAGGCTTGTACTAGATTACCTTGGGAAAGGAAACAGCACCCACTGATGTTGATAAGAAATTCAAATGGGATAATAGGAATGACGAAGCACGTGGATTAATCAAAATTTCCATCTCTCATGATTTAAGGTTCCACCTTCAATCAATTTATAAACCCAAAGAATTTTTGGAAAATATTGAATCTATGTTTGGTAAACACGATATTATTCGAGCACAACAGTTAGAAAATCAAGCATTGACTTTAAGTCCAATTTTTTTTTCTTCCATTGAAGATTATCTATCTAAGTATAAAACACTCATAACTTTATGTGAAGAATGTAAGATAAAGATAGAATAAGATCAGTGCATCTATTTTATTCTTTCTAAGCTATGTAGTGCATATTTTGTGTTTATATCTACCTTTTATGCCATGCAAGAGGCTCTAGGGACAGCTTATAAAAAAACCAGTCTTGATAACTTTTGTGATGCTTTGATTAGAGAGAAAGATAATCTTGTACAACTTGGAGTGATCAGAATTGTAGGTACCTCCAACAAAGCCTTATTTTTCCATCAAAAAGATAAACCCAAGAATCCCAAGAAGCAACATCCTTGCCACAATAACAAGCAATATAAGGGTCACAAACCTACTCAGACAGCTTTCGCTCCTAATGGTGACAAAGGAGAAAAATATAAAAGTAATAATACTGACAAACATTGCAACTTTTGCGATAAACATGGTCATGATGAGTCCAAATGTTTCGATAAGGTGGTAGCTTTAGAAGCGGTGATGAATAAGAACAACATCAGTATTGATTCTACTTCTTCTTCTTCTCATGGATACGCACTTTCTGCTTCTGGTCTCTCCTTCAATACAACTTCAACTTCTTCTTCTGATGAGTGACTTATTGATTTTGGAGAATCTTATCATATGGCTAAGGATAGAGACATATTTTATGCTCTAAATTAATGTAAAACCAAGAAAATATTTGTTGGTGATGATACATCTCTTAGTGTTCAAAGATCTGGAATAGTTCAAGTAGAAAATGGTCATTTCAATGATGTAGTATGTGTTCCAAGTCTTTCTTGTAACCTTCTATCAGTATATCAAATCACTCATTCAGGTGAAGGTAAAACCATAGAGTTTTCACCTCACCAAGTTTTAATAAATGATCTAAAAGATCATAAGCACGTTCTTGCAACTAGAATTGTTGATGATATTACCAGGTTGTACAAGTTCAACAACTTTGGGTCATCATATTTTTCATTAGTTTTTGTTTCTCATAGTGATGACTTGAGAAAACTTTGGCATGAGTGGTTTGGTCATCTAAACTATCGCTCATTGCAACAACTATGTAATCAACAGATGGTGATTGGTCTTCCTCTTGTTTCATGCAGAGATGGTGTTTGTGTTGGTTGTGTTCTTGGTGAACATCATCAAGATAGTTTTGAAAAGCATGCCTCTTGGCACACCTTGGGCCCTTTGCAACTTGTTCACAGTGATTTATGTGGTCCAATTTATTCTCCTTATTTTTCTGGGTGCAATTATTTCTTAACTTTCATTGATGAATTTTCCATACGTACTTGGGTTTACTTCTTAAAACTTAAGGGTGAATTTTTTGACAAGTTTTTGTCCTACAAGGCCCTTGTAGAAAAGCAATATGGACATCAAATTCAAAAGTTAAGAACAGATAATGGGGGCGAATATGTGAACAATAATTTTACAAGTTACTGCACTACACATGGAATCCAAATGCAACACATTGTTCCATATACAACACAAAAAAATGGTGTTGCTAAGAGAAAGAACCACACATTAAAATAAATGGCTAATTATATGATCCAATCTAAGGGATTAAGTCTAAAGTATTGGGCGGAAGTAATAAAATGTGAAAATTACTTAGTAAATCGCAGTCCCACAAAGTCTCTTAAAAATATAACACCAGAAGAATCTTGGACTAAAATTTAACCAAATGTAATTCACTTTTGTGTATTTGGCAGTATAGCATGGGCTCACATTCCTTATGAGAAAAGGAAATCATTACAGCCTAAAAGTGAAAAGTGTTTATTTTTTGGTTATTCTAAAGATGTCAAAGGTTATAGACTTCTTCAACCACATTGTAATGAAATTATTATTAGAAGAGATGTTAAATTTGATGAAAATATATTGGCCTGCGAGCCTAATTCGACGATTGTGCCTTCTTCAGCCTGCGATCCATCTTCGGTGTTTGTGCCTTCTTCTGTTCCTATTCTGATTTATTTTTCAGATGATGGTAGTGAGGATGAAAATCCACCTCTGCCTTCTCACCTTCCTCCAGATGATTCCTTTGAACCTGAACCAGCACCAGCTTCACAGCTTCCTAGATGGGTCCGTTCAACATGAGAAGCAGTTGGTGATCTTGTCGGTGATCCTTTAGATCAGCATCAGACATGTTCATAGTTCCAGTGATCCTCTTCTCTTTTGGCTCAATTTTAAGAGACTCATGATCTAGATACATTTGCAAAAGCTTCAGGTCATCCATATTGGGATACAATAATGAATGAAGAGTATCATTCTTTAATGGCCAACAATACTTGGGATCTTTTACCTCTTCCAAAAGGAAGAAAACTTGTCATATGTAAATGGGTCTACAGAACTAAGTATGCATCAGATGCAAGTGTTGAAAGACACAAAGCTTGGTTAGTTGTCAAAGGATTTTCCCAAGTTGAAGGAATTGACTATAATGAAACATTTTCCTCTATAGACAAAATGAATTCCATCTGCCTTTCTCTTTCCCTTGTTGCCTCACAAAAATGGGAGGTCCATCAGATGGATGTTAAATCTACCTTCTTGCACTAAGATTTGCAAGAATAAATCTACATGGGACAACCTTCTGGCTATGTCCAGAATGACTCTAGCCTTTTTTTTCTCCTTAAGAAATATCTTTATGGTCTTAAGCAAGCTCCCCTAGCTTGGTATGCCAAAATGGACAACCTTCTTATTGACATCGGATTCTCTAGATTCCATTCTAATCCTAATGTCTATACCAAGAAAGTAGTAAGTCATCTCATAATCCTTGTACTTTATGTTGATGACCTTATCCTTACTGGTAGTGACTCAAAAATTTTAAACCATATGAAAACCAACCTTAAGAAGAAATTTGAAATGACATACTTAGGTTTTTTGCACTATTTCCTTGGCCTCCAAGTTTTTCAAACCAATGAAGGAATTTTTATTTTCTAGTCTAAGTATGCTTGTGACCTTCTTTGTCACTTTCAAATGGATGATTGTAAACCAACCCTTTCTCCCTTTCAGTCTGGAGTCAAGCTTATTGCCACCTGTACTTCTCCCGAAGTTGATGCCACCTTGTACCATCAGTTAGTTGGTAGCCTCTTATATTTGACTCATACTCGTCCTTATCTTTCCTTTGTTGTTGGTCTTATTGCTCGGTATATAAAAACACCTCATGAAAGCCATTGGAAAGCAGCTCAAAGGATAATTTTCTATGTCTATGGTACAATTCAGTTTGGGATACATTATAGTTCAGGGGGGACTCCTTTCTGGTTGGTTTCACTTATTCATATTGGGTCGGTGACCCTGATGATCAGAAGTCTACTACAGGTTATGTTTTCAGCCTTGGTTCAAGACCTGTCACTTGGTCCTGTAAGAAACAAAAAGCTATTTCACTTTCTTCAGCAGAAGCAGAGTGTCGAGCAATGGTAAATGCAAGTCAGGAATCCTTGTGGCTTCAACAGATCCTTTCAGAGTTTGGATTCCAATAGCAGTATCCGACCAAAATTTGGTGCAACAATCAAAGTGCCATCAATCTCTCCAAAGACCCAGTTCAACATCAACGCAACAAGCACATTGAGCTACAAATGCACTCCATCAGAAATCTCATTCATGATCAAGTTATTGAAGTGTTATTTTTCCCTACAGAAGATCAAGTTGCGTACATTTTCACAAAGTCTCTTACAAAAGCGAAGTTTTCCAAAATTTGATTTATGTTATGATTTCAGGAAGTTTTCATTAAAGAGGGATAGGCTCTAATGTCTCCTTCCTTCTCCTATTGTGTCACTATTGTAAATCCTTCAATCCTATCCCAAGCTGTTCTTAAGGGGGGATGCTAGGATATTTAAACACTTAGGAGTTAGTTAAGATCTACTTGTTCTAATGTGTCGTTAGGTAAAAGTGTTTTTCTTAGTGTGTTTCTTTAGTATGCATTAGTATGCATTTGTAGTTAGGAAATCCAACGGTCATGATATGTTCCCGACATAGAGTGATTTGACGGTTCATATTTTCTTCGATCTTAACGGCCATTGATCTATGGCTTAACCCCTGATTGGTCCATGATATCTATTTAAAGAGCATGGAAGTTCATTTGTTGATGATCGATTATGAGAAACTCTCTTGTAAAATATCTATGTAATATTTTTCTTTTGCATTAATAAACTGCTCCAAGTGGTTGCGTTGGCTGGGGTCGTGGATGTTTCCCCGTAGGGGTTTTACCACATCAAAACATCAGTGTGTTGATATTTGATCTGGTTTTGTGAGTGGTTATTGAAGGTGTTCATCCTCTATTGGAATACATGTGTTGTCGAACAATAAACAAGTGCAACCACAAAATATAAGCATGCATAAATATATATGTCACAAATACTCAATCAAACTGCTACAAACTCAAAAATACTTCAAAAATATGACAATATACGAGATTTTCTTCAAAGCCTCATTATTGATTTGTGAAGGGAGTCAGAAATTTGAACTTGGCCAAGTTTACTCTAGCCCCAAGAACTGACAAAAATGTTACAAGGCCCTTTTCCAAGCCTCAACTTTTAGTTTGTTTATCCTTAATATAACGATAGTATCATCACTAAAAAAAATTACAAAACCGTTATTTTATTGTAGTGGTGATCAACCAATTTAGCATACTAGGTAAACCTTTTTCCTAAGATGATATCTAAGAATGGAAAAATAGGACATAATTGCCTCACTCATCTTACCAGTGAGAAGAATCTTGTATTACAATAAATTCAAGTTTAGACCCTGAAATTTTTACTTTTGTACATTTAAAAATTATCAAATTTCTTCTTATACAAATGTCAAATCCCTATAGCATGTAGTTGATAATTTTTTGGTCAAAAATTATTCCACAAGTTTACTACACAATTGATTGGACCACTAATCTAATGAATGATTTGGAACAACCAATTGACTACCCACGGAGTTAATCCGTGCATTTATGAAAGTGAGGGGTTAAACCTCCAACATTATTTTTCTATGAAATAAAATGTTTGGTATGAGGTAAGGATGGAGTGTTTCACATTCCATGTAATTCAGAGTGAATTACTCATTTGAATTGTAATTGTCAAATCACAACCACTACTAGACTCATACCTAAAATTATGCTCTCGATGCTATTTTCCTAGAAAATGGGCATCTCCTTGCACATCACTTTAAAAAATTTGGTGATGCTATTAGAAATTACTCCATTTACATCAAATAAATTTTATTTGATCATCCAAGTTGTTAAGAAATGGAAACATTGCATTCTTGGGAAGGAGACTCTTAAATACTCCATCCATAAGCATTCATTGTGTGTGTAGACATAAGAAAATTTATAAGCATGAACCAATTGAAGTGGATAACCTATCTACAACAATTCCACTTGGTGATCAACATAATCATGGTGCATCTAACTATATTAATGGTTACTTATGTTGACCACCATTTCACGCATTGTTGACTATTCTAAACAATTATGAATATCAAACACACAATTTGTTGAAACATTGCATAGTGGATCTAGTATTAAACCATATTTATGTAGATATTATCCAAGGAGTAAACATGAATATGAATATGAATATAGATGGGACAATCGTAAACATGAATATGAATATGAATATAGGAGTAAATATGAATATAGATGGGACAATAATAAACATGAATATGTGATACTTAAGGCTTCTCACCTATGAATGCCTCTTCTAGTGTCATTTCCTTCAAAAATATGAGGACACGTGTTCACATTGTACATAGTTGTAATACATGTTTATTCCTAGAGACACATGAGTATATCTAGATCATGAATCATGGATTTGATTGTCTTTATCATGGATTTGTTCTTCCTCTTTATAAAACCATTCTACTAATGATTTTAGGGTGTTATTAACTCCTCCTTAATTCCTAATTTCTTATAAAAAGTGTTGAAATCCTAAAAGGTATAACCCTCTCCATTTTTAGAACTTATCATCTTAATCGTCTTTCTTATTTGATTTTCTACAAGAGCCTCAAAATCTTGAAACTTCCCTAAGTCCCCATCCTTGGTCTTCCTAAAGTAAACCTAGGACTTCCTATAGGAATGATCAATGAATGAAACATATTATATTTTACCTAATAAGGAGTATGGAAAGAATATATCTTAACCTATGTTTTCTTCTAGGAAAATAATACTTCACATGCTTATTGAGTACAAATCCCTTGCACTTTACTTTATTCTTAACCTTGAATTTCAACAATACTTGAACTATGTCCATCAAGATTGGAAACACTTCATAGTGCAAGCAACCTACCTTCTTGTGTGAAAGCTCACACAAGTTATCATTGTCATGCACTAGGGCTCTCACATGATCACTTTGCAGCTTGTACAAACCACCCTCTCAAATACCATTGGCCAAAAAACAATTAGGATCTAGGAATCTCTTTCACATGAGGACATGATAATCATAAAACTCAACAATAAATTCTAATTTAGTCCATCATTACTAAAATTCAAAGGAGATTCTTAGTTAAACTAGGTACATATAAAACACTAGTAAGATCAATTAATATATCACTTGATGGAATATGAAATGAGATAGATCCCACTCCTACTGCTAGATATGTGGCATCATCACGAAGTTTACTTGCACTCCTTCTTCCAACTCTTGAAGTTTACTAAATTCCCTATCATTAGAGTCCATATGTTTGGAATCTCCATTGTCCACACACCATCAACACCAAAAATGGTGTTAGATGAAAGGGACAAGACAATGGATAAGAGTGTCTCAAGCTTGGATAAAATACTTCTATTGTTTTTTACTTTCACTTCCCCTTCTTCTCATGGGATTGAGAAGCATAGTGTCCAAACATAGTACACTTGAAACACTTGATATGGTTAAGGACCTTCTTTCCCTAATTAGAAGAATATGAATCCACTTTCTCCCCTTTTCAAACTTTCTTGGGTCCTCCCTTAATGTTTCCTTTCTTCATAATGTTTATTATGGTAAGATTTTACTTCTCCTCTATGCGTTTTAAAGGTGGGAAACTTTTCTAGGGCATATACCCTTCTAACAAAAGGATACATAGAAGAAAACCCATTTAAATCTACGGGAACTAGATTTTCACTCTTCACCCTTTCTCAAATTTTTACAAGATGATCATGGAGTTCAGTGATATTCATCAAGTAGATGGCTACAATATCTATATTTATCTTTTGTGTGGTTAAAGTTTATTCCAAAATAGACTATTTAAATTCATCCTATCCCTCTAATATAGAGTGATGATAGAATCAAATATCTCCTTTCTCATGGTCTTTCTAATTATGTGAGGGATAGTGATCCACTTTGTCTTGGCCATCTTCTTGTTATGTTCTACTAACAACACATGATCAGTAGTATCTACCATCTCCATAGAATACCAAAGTTCATGGTCTTCCAACATCATTTATGCTTAAAAATTCCATGGGATGAAGTTAGAGGGAAATTTAAAATTTGTATTCATATCTAAGACTAAATGTAGTGATACCATTGCTCCTGGAACAACCTGCTAAAAAACAATATGTCAACAACCCAAAAGAAACCTATCACAAGACCACAATGACATTATCAAGAACACATATTTAACATCTCATCCCTAAAACCTCTCAATACCTCCCTATCATAGGTAGCATCCCTACTATACATACACAAATTCCTATAATGTTTCATTAATTGCACTCTAATACCATAAAACATTTGACCATGTTGAGAATATTTTTCACTCTAGAAACTAACCTAAAACTATAGATCACTAAAGTTGAAACACTTATCAAAATTTATGTTACAGATTAATTTAACCTACAAATTCATTCCATTGATAATTAAAACAACAAACATTCAAATAAAAAGACTCAAAACACCATCATTGATTTTATATTAAATCTAAAATAGAAAGCTAAAGCTATAGCTCAAAAACTCAACTCTTGGAACATGAGTGTATTTCCTTAATTCCACTTTATAAACTAGTAATAAGAGAGGGACAATGAATATAAATGCATGGAAAAAAATTATGTGGTGTGAAATCTAACCATAATTCATATTGCTTGCATGGATAAGCGAGTCGAATTAAGGTGCACCCACCTAGAGATTCATACCCTTCACTAAGTTGGGAATCCACATGCATGAATGCCCCTACTAATTTAGGTAATTGCACCCTTTAATTGTGCATCCAAAACTAAAGATATAAAAAAAATATTTAGAACTTTGAATATAGAAAACAAAGTTCAAAAATTGGAACTAGGATGAGGATGGACTACTCACTAACAACACGTACACATGTCACTGAAGGTACAACCATACAGGTACCTGTCATATATTTCTTCCTCGAGTGAGGGAAGCTTAGGAAAAATAGAGGGAAATGCAACTGAATCTAGTAGATATGATACATGAACAAGGACCGGAGATGAAAAAGTCAAAAGAAAATTTCATAGACGCATGGAATTTTTTCTTGCCGAAGGAGGATCATTCTCCTATGATGATGAGAGCATAGGAGACATAGAGGTGCCACTCAGGTATAAGCATCTGGTGAAACAATGGGTACTTAAGGAATTGCCTCTGTTAGACACTGACTTCATTGTCAACAATAGGACATATCGCATTGCACCATCCTCCCTGCATGGCCTGGAGCTATTTTCCATGGATGGAATAACTGTAAAATACAATACAGTAACTGAATTGATGGACTATGTCAGACCGTGTTACAATTATAGCAATTGGATGTGGTTGGTCTGGTACATCTGAAGTATGTGGAGATATGCACTCGCCGCAAATTATATACATCTAATAAAAAATGATAAAAATAAGGGAGCGACTATCTATATTGATGGAAGGCCTAAAGCTTCTGGCAATATCACAGGGTTTATAAATAGCACATGACCCAGGACAACAAAAAAGAAACCGAATTTCATATATGAGGGACACGAAGAGAATCGAGTAGTCTTGTGTGCAATAAAAAATATAGCTCTCGGGGAAGAGTTATTAGTGGATTACCATTTGAATCGAATAGAAACATCGACTAATAGTGTGTTGGTACTTATGCAACACCTATTTAAGCAACCTCTACTTATTGCATTATATTTTTTATATTTAACAATATTTTAAATATTTCACGGTCCCAATTTTATAATAATGTGGAGGTTAATCGTTGCGGTTGATTTTATTTGGGTGGAAATCAGTTTTTTGTTATCGTTAACAATTTTTTAAATATTTGGGGGTTCTAATTATATTATAATATGGCAAGATGATCGTGGAAAATGGCCAATTGCAGAACATGTAAATGATTATCAAATTTGACTTTCATTTTACATTAAATTTTATTATTTGTTTATCTAATTTTATTTGTGTGGCGATAAGTTATTTAGTTTTTTTATATAACTGAAATAGAATTGATTTTGTTGAAATTATATGTAGTCTGCAGTCCATGTTGATCATGATTTCACCGATGAGGATGGGTTGTATGCATCCCCTGATCCAATGGTACTGATAAAAAAAAAAAAATCATTAAAGCGAAAAAGGAACTTGCTAGCTTTTTAGGCCATCCAAATCAAACTCTTTACGTCCTAGAAAGGATCAATATTCTTATGTCACAGCTTAAAATATATAAGGTAATAACCATAATTTAAAGTTTTTTTTTTAATGTACTCATATTTTCAATTATGAAAGTCTATTTTTTAACTTTTACATTATCTCATGAAAAAAAAAAATCTTTCTTATATAGAGATTTTTGGATCCTGATCATCCCGGTGTTGGTAGTAATGGCATTGCGGAGACATCACAGAGTCCTAACGTGGGTTGTCATATAATTTCTAGAGTACTATTTACTTCTCCATCTTCCACACCTAATTTATATAGGAGCCATGACATGCACCGCCAGGCATCCACACAGCGGTCAGGCTCTAGAGGTGGTGACAGAGATGAGGTTGATGATGTAGTTGATGTGGTTTCATTTATTGAATCTAGATGTGTGAAAAGCATGGGGACCCTTCCGTGCACATTTTTGGTCGATGATAATGGACTTCGATTAAATCAAATAAGACTTCGAGGTAGTTTTTCATATTTTAATTGTTTCATGTTGTCCATCTCATACACAAATAATATAGATTATTATTTTAAATTAATGATCATATCTTTTTGTGTGTAGGAAATGACCATTTTGATAGGCACTTGGAGAGCAAGGCCTTGTTGATTTTTGGGGCAACCTTACGCATGAGGTGGAATTGCCAAAATTCCAACCTCAAAAAAGAACTTATGAATTATCTCGAAGGCCTCTTTGGAGAAGACATGTTCAATAAAAAAGTGGTCATCTCTATAGTGGGTGAATATTTAAAATATAATCGGGATGTTTATAGACAAATATTGACAGGAAACCTTATGTATGAGGGTCCTTCCTCGATTCCAGAGAGGGAGTAGAAGGTGATCATTGATGATGAAAAATAAAAGATATTGAAAAAATCAGGAGAAAAAATAATTGGTACCCCAAGGTAAATTAAAATATTTGATTTCAATACCTTTAATTTTCTTTAGATCTAAATAAAAGTGTGGTATATAACATACTTGAAAATTTTGACAATAGGTTTCCTGACACTTCGAAGGAAACCAAAGAAAGGATTTTCAAACATGGCCAACACAAGATAGGACAAGGTGGATACTTGAGGTTACAGTCACGAATCATAAGTACCCAAACATCTTAATAATATTATTTGTATCACCTTACAAATTTCAGGTAATTACAACCAAAAACATTAAAAAAACACACTCTTATGAAATGCAGGGCGACGACTTCGGAACTGAAACCACGGAGGAAGACCTCCAACTTGGTTACAAGTATGGCTATAAAGTCATGGTTGATCATAGGAAAAGAATGGGGTAGACCCCAAGATCCAGTTTGTGGGATAAGGTAAATAAAAATCACTCCACGTTAACCTTTCAGTACTTATAAAATACGTAAATGTTTGATATTGTCCATAAATTTAATGTCCTACTTTAGTTTAATCATGGAAGCAGCATTATCAACGAAACCATTAGTACTAGACAAAAAAATGTTGATAGTACAGTGCATCCAAAAGATCATGGTGCTCCCCAGCAGCCCCATCCTAGTGGGGTGCAGCCCCAAGATGTTCCTGTGACTAAGGCCCACGACGGTAAAATGGTTGTATATTAATCATATACTTAATAATTTCATACTTATAAATTTTGTACTTCTATTTTTTATTACTTATACATTTACGGTTTTGTGCTTATAAATTTTGTTGTTTCAATAGCAGAGAATGTCGTAGTTGAGCCTCCTCGACCTGAGGATCAAGGGAACATGATAGCCATTCCAACAGTGATGACTAGTGGACCAGGTAAATAATTACATTGTAGAGTTTTTTAAAAATATTAATGAACTACTTCAATGATATTTAAAAATTGGCCATATAAATTTAATATTTTTTGTTTTTGTAGGTGATGGCCCCTCACAGAAGCCTCCACATTGTGGGTATGAGACCAGGTGTGCTCAGCCTCAAAGGACTGAAGCAACATCATTTTCTAAAGAGCACCCAGTAAATGAAGACATGGAGATGGATGAATTACTTAAGAACTAGAAAACACAAAAGAAGACTAAAAGAAATTGATGATGTATAATAATTTTATAAGACAGATAGATGTACATTATATAGCTAGTATATTTGGAACATATTTTGAATGATAAATCTCATTTATTAAAACTTTTTTTTATGACATATGCCTTTGAATGATCAACCTCATTTATAGCTTTACAATCACTTTTTATCAATTTTGAATATTTTCAATGCATATTTTTTAGTAGAATATAGATTGGGTATTAGGGAATTGTGAGTGATGTGAGGGGGCGGGGGGGGATGGGCCATAGGATCTTCCACCTTCACGTGGTTGGCCCTGTTCAATAGAGAAAAAATTATTGGAGTTGTTTATTCTTGGATAAAATCTCCCTTGATCCAACAGAGAAATAACATAGTCAATGTTGACTTCGTTGTTGCTCCTTCAGATTGAGGGATATTTTCTCCAAGATCAGATGGCTCCAATAAATTATTCTCGAAACCAAGAGGATCTTATTCAGGTTGTCGCATCTGATATGTGTGTGTGTGTGTGTGTGTCACTATTTAATCTCCTTGCGAGGGGGGATGGGCCATAGGAGCTTCCACCTTCACGTGGTTGGCCCTATTCAGTAGAGAAAAATTTATTGGAGTTGTTTATTCTTGGAGAAAACCTCCCTTGATCCAACGGAGCAATAACATAGTCAATGTTGACTTCGTTGTTGCTCCTTCAGATTGAGGGATATTTTCTCCAAGATCATATGGATACAATAAATTATTATCGAAACCAAGAGGATCTTATTCAAGTTGTCGCATCTTAGATGTGTGTGTGTGTGTGTGTGTGTGTGTGTGTGTGTGTGTGTGTGTGTGTGTGTGTGTGTCACTATTTAATCTCCTCTCATATGGATTTTACAAGAAATAATATCAATGTGTTTACTATTTGCAATATTGTCGGTTTTAATTTCTATTAGGATTTACTGACATGTCTTAAAAGTATTTTTTGGTTTTTACTAAAAACTAAATATAATTCTTTTTTTATTTACTACAGTATTTAGTTTGTGCATTTTCATATGCTCTAGATGTTGTATCAATGCAATGGTACACATTAGAATATCAAATATCAGGTATGTCTTGTCTTTTTTCTTCTTTTTATTACTTCTTAAGGTTCTTTTTATTTATTTATTTTTACATTACCATTATTTGTGGGCCACTATGGGGTCGTTCATTCTATCTAATGAACCACGCCCAAGTAGGTATCATATATAATTCCCTTTAATTCATCTTATCATATGATTCACACAGCCAATCTAATACTTCAACTTGGTTTTTTGTGGTTGTGTATAAGTAATCCCTTGGATATCATAGTATAAGCATAACCATAATTATGCATTAGATTATTTGAAATGAATGAGATATAGATACCACTTCCGAGTAGAATAACATGATATCTCGATGGTTGGTAAGGAATAAGAGATGCACATGGAATATGTACTAGTAACTCCATTGTATCGACTTAGAGTACTAGTATATCGAGTGTGGTTGATTATGAAATATGCAATATTATTGTTTACATAACGTGTTTTTGATGTGCATTGGCATATGCATAGACAATTTAATGTACATAGACAATTTGGCTATGTTTTTTTAATGTGCATGGCATATGAATAGACAATTTTCATGGCTCTAGTTTCCACTTTGCCAAGTTTCTTTTTCCTTGGTGCTATCATTTTATCTTCTTTTTCTCAAACACTGATTGTTTGACATCCTTTAGTTGACTTTAAATATTCATTGAAGTTGTGTTATTTCTAATTTTGATATCTATTTACAAGTTTCTTGTGTTTTTCATTGTAATAGGTTAGCCTCAAAATTGACCATAGAAAAAATATTTGCAAAAAGAATACATGGAAAAGAACATTGTCAAAAAAAATGTAATATCAAGAAGAAAATAAAAGTAATAGAAATTTTGAATAGACTACTGTAATTTTGTTTGATCCCCTCAACTCCCTTCTTAAATAAACAATTTTCAATGGCTTGACATTTGTGCCTTCTCCAAATATTTTAAAAACATGATATTCTTGTTTCAATTATTTTTCCTTGCTATCATGTAGAGATATTGTTCTTTGACCTTCATTATGCTTTAGTGCTACTTCTTCCATAGTGTTTTTCATATTCAATGCTATGGACTCAAAGTATACAAGCATAAAATTTAAGAAGCACACACTCTTGCATGAATAAAATACTTTTGCAATGACAGTGGATGGAGCCCTCTCACAATACTTTATTCTTATTACTCACTTGTTGTTCAATTTTAATATTTTCTACTATGATGTATGGGGTTGCTTATTCAGTTTACTCACAATCTTGCTTCATTTCTATAAGAATTCAATGGATATATGTATAGAAGTCATTTCCAATTTTTGGATATGCAATGTTGAAATAGATCCAATGTTATCCTATCTATGCAAAATGAATTCAGCCCATAATTCCTCCAGGATTTGCACAAAGTTCATGATCATATGGAATATTTGTAAACAATGTCCATAC
Source organism: Picea engelmannii (assembly GCA_009831015.1). Lineage (NCBI taxonomy): Eukaryota > Viridiplantae > Streptophyta > Pinopsida > Pinales > Pinaceae > Picea > Picea engelmannii. Next base: position 128,181 of record ML787092.1, read on the forward strand.
TGACATCCACACACCTCATTAATGGTGGTAATGGTTTGTGAGGATATTGTTTTTCATCAAATGGTTATCGAGGTGGTTGAACCTTAGTATTTTTATTTGGTCCTTTAGAATGGGCACACGCTATCTCCATTACAATGAATCAAATATTAGGTTATTATATAATATTATGTCCCATGATCAAAACCCTACATCTGGACATTACAAGCCCACTACTCATTTACAATCTTTGGGTTTTGCACACCTTCATATTACTAAATTGCTTGTATTTCCTTATTAAAAAAAAAA
>ML787092.1:128735-166743 GCA_009831015.1 Picea engelmannii
CCTCTTGCAACGAATAGTTTGTCACAAAAACTACTATGGTCGTCTCTCTTGCAAGGAATAATATCGTCGGTAGTATTGATAGTTCGTCGTAAGAACTACTCAGGTCATCGCAAGAGAGACGAACTATCATTACCATCAACGATGCCTTATCCATGAATATTTCATTGCAAGAACTACTTTGGTCATCTCTCTTACGACGAGCGCCCTAGGTCGTCCCTCTAGCGACGAGCTCCCTAGGTCATCATTCTTATGATGATCATCGTAGTTTGTCTCTCTTGCGAAGACCATTTAGACGCTCTTGTGATGACACTTCATCCCAAGAGCATACAAATTAGCAAGAGTGAATGAGAAAGAATCCCAAGGAATTGATTAACCAAGAACAAAGAAAACTACCCAAACATCCCACAGGTAGGTTTTACATAATTACAAGAAAAAAGAACCACACTGCCTCCCCCAAAAAGATCATGTAACCCCTTTTCTCAATTAAAACCAAAATGGGTAAATAAACTATAATAAAAAGACTTAGCCTCTTAATCCCCCACCTCTCATGGAATCATATCCCCCTATCTCTTTTGTCCTTGTTCATCTTGTAGTCATCGGTGTATTTTATTAATATATATAGATGTATTACATTTCTATTCACTCTATCCCCTTTCCAACTTTATCGACTCACCATCCTAATTCATATTTACATAATGCATTCTAGTTCATAGGGATCAAAAATCGAGGTGTTACAGGATTCATATGAAATGATGCACTTGAGTCGATCAACCATACATCACAATTTGCATGTGTACCTATAGATTCTAGGTAAACATCATCTCTTTCTTATGTGGAGGTTTTCACTTCCGTTGAAGAGGCATCCTTAGATCACTTTGCTTTATCAACATTCTTAGACCTACAATATTTCTTATAATTCCCAACTTTACCACATTTCCAGTATTTCCTCAAATGTTTTCCTAGGGATTTTGATCTACCTTTATATTTATATCCCCCCCCTAAAGACTTATTTGTGTTCCTATATTGGGGATGACCTCTTACAAATAAAGAATATGTGTTATGACTATCCATACTTTTCCACCTCATCTCTTATGATAACAAGGATGAAACTACATCCTCATAATTCAATGCAGATTGAGTGGTACTACCAATTGCTACAACTAGATTATCTCGGGAATATGGAAAGGAACATAACAAAGTAACACACTTATATTCTTCTGCAATCTTAATACTAACATATACAAGCTAACTTACCAGAGTATTGAAGGAATTTAGATGCTCTCTCACATAATATCCATCTTCCATCCTAAGATGATACAACTTCTTTCTAAGAAACAACTTTTTTACCATGGAATTTGACTGATACAAATTCCCTAAATTTTCCCATAGTTCCTTGATTGTAGATTCTCCTGACACATTTAGTAACAATGAATCTTCCAAGAAAATTTGAATTGTACTCCTTTCTCTTCTATCCAGCTTCTTCCAATCTTCTTTTGACATACCAGTAGATTGAGTACTAGTATTTTGTGTACCAGTAGATTATGTACTAGTAGTTTGTGTACCAATAGGTTGTGTACCAGGATTCACAGTTATCCATTGTTCTTTGTCTAGAAAAAGGTCCTCCATCTTGAGTTTTCATAGGTCAAATTTTTAGCCTTTGAACTTCTCATTCTTGATTCTAGAATTGTTTGGCATTATCATCCAACACACGAATCACAATTGCAAGGCTCCCGTTGAACCCGGGTTTATCAAAGACCCAAGATAAACTTGATCTATCAAGGACAATCCAAACCCTCAAAAGCAAAGGCATCCCCCTGAAGCCAAAAACGTGCTTTGATACCACATGTAAGTTTTAAACCTATGAAGTAAAGCAATGCATATAGATTCTTAAGAAAAATTGTTATGACCTAAGGAGGGCATATAAATCGCTAAATTCATATGATATGACCCCAAAGTGGGCATATATGGGCTTAAATGTACATGTAATGTGTAAATACATATGTAATAGGGTCATCCTATTGATAAAGGGGAATCATGTGCAAGTTTGAATATCTATATATAATAGATCATGTATTCATTATTGGAGGGAATAGGGAAGTATGAATGGTATTTGGTTATTTGGAGGGGCTTCTCCTATTCTTTAAGGAGTTATTGTGTAAATTATATATCTTGGATTTTTTCTCCACATTGAAATTTTGTACATGGTGTGTAATTCTATTATTTTATGATATTTTGAGCATTTGGATCATTACATTTGGTATCAGAGCTCAAGGTCTTAGGGTTTCGCTACTTCATCTGAGACAGCTTGGAATTTTCACTATAAATTTTTTTATACAATGTTTTAGAAGGAAATCCTTGGAGGATATTTATCAGATAGATCAAGGTACTTGGGTTTAAAATTTAATCTCTTGAGGATTTATACTTTTGGCGATATAGCCTGTGTAAGCTCAGGTTCTCGAATCATCCTGAATTTAGTCATCTCGAAATTTTCACTATAAAAATTTTTATGTGATGTTTCAGACCTTGAAACTTGGAATTTATTTAGAGACATTATCAAGTTTGTTGTGATAAACATTTCAGCTTCTGGTTCATCCTAATTTCGTAGATACAACATGTGTAAGATAGAGTAGATGACTAGTCCTATTGACTAGTCTCAAACAGGTGTTCCGAGTAAAACAACCATAATTTGTTCATAGAGCATCCAAATTGAGTGATACTAGTTTCATTGAATAGTGGACATGTTATAGTATTTATGGTACAATTTTCAGAATTTTATATAAATTATTATGCATGGAGCACGTTGTAAAAGTGTTCTCTCCTAGAAAGGCCAAAAATCAGCAAGGTGTGGGGAAGTTACCATAATTTCAACTTGGAACATCCAGTTTTGGTCAGACCTATGGAATTGTAGAGAATAAATTTTAGAGTAATATAGGTCGCAATTTCATACTAAGAAGGGCCGAAATTGTAGAGATACATCAGAAGTAAGGTAGGTCAAGAAGACAGACTCCAAATCAAGGTTTCCAAGGTATGTTGACTTAAAAATATCATAAATTTTTATTGGAATGTTCGATTGAGCTGATTCAAAATCCGTTGGAAAGATAAAACCTATAATATTGTATTGGAAAAAGGATTATAACTATTTGAGACAATTATCCTTAATATACGGATTTTGGAATTCAAGGATTGGGGTTAGACCTCAATTAAGAATCAATGACAATACCTAACTTTAGTGGAGATGAAGATAAAGATGAAATCAGTCCCAGGGAATGGTTGAGGATGGTAAAGGAATATTGTATAAGGATTGGTATAAGTCCTTGTGGGTTATATTTTTGTTTTTTAGGTGGAGCTCATAAATGGTGGAGAAGTCTTGATGAAGATACTAGACTCCACTCCACATGGGAAGAATTTAAAAAACTATTCTCAAATAATTGGATTAGGGATACCAAAATGGAGGAAATGTATAGAATTCAAGGTGAATTAAAAGAATCAAAGGAAGAGATTAATAAGAAGGGTGAGGAGCTATCTAAGATAGTATCCCTTGATGAATCACTCATTAAGGAGGTTAAGAACCTAAAGCAATAAAATACTACCAAAAGCAAGTGGGAAAAATATGAATCAAGAGAAGATTTGAAAAAGAAAGATGAAGAGATATGTAGATTACGAAGCCATAATAAAAAACTATTGGATGGGGTTAAGATATTGAGAGAATAAAATAAGAATTGTCAAAATAAAGAACAAAGAAGAATCTTGGATGAAGAATCTACCAAAAGACCGCAAGAGGAAATTTGCAAGAAGGTTGAGGAATCCTTAAATATGGATGAGGTAAAGTCAAAAATGCAAGCCACAATTGAAGAAGGATGTCAGAATTTGATAGATGGGGTCACCTTGCAGCTTCAAAAGGAGAAATAACACAATATTCAAGAAGGTCAATAGAAGATACTTGAAGAATTTGAACTCCATAGAGAGGATGTACATGCCAAATATGATGGTATTATCTCCAAGGCTAGAGTAATCAAGGACCAGGCAAAGATGATAGAGGATGTCATTGTCTATGAAAATAAGGTAGATGAAATGTATGTGAAGAGTGAAGAAAAACCATCAAATGTGAAATGATATTGACACCCTCATTACCAAGAAACATTTCAAGGAAGACAAGAAGGACGATATCAACATTATGAAGGAAGAAGATATAATATTTGTCAATATTCATGGAACAAGGCATCGCCAAACTACTCTTAAACAAGTTATAATTAGAGACCAACAACTAGTACAAATTGGAGAAGTTTCAACAAAAATACATGGAATCAAAGGAAATAAAATCATGCAACAACTAGACACCAAGGATTAAGACCGAAAAGAATTGATTTTGGATGGATAGATCATCAAAAATGGAATGAAGAAAGTAGGAACATAAGAAAATCATATTACTTGGTTTCATCACATGTAAATCCTTTAAATGTGAAGCTTTGAGGACAAATATTTTTGAAGGAGGGTACTATGTTAGGACCCAAGGGTGGAATATATATGGATAAATGTATATGATATTATCCCAAGGGGGGGCATATATGGGCTTAAATGTACATGTAATGTGTAAATACATATGTAATAGGGTCGGACAAATATGATGGTATTATCTCCAATGCTAGAGTAATCAAGGACCAGGCAAAGATGATAGAGGATGTCATTGTCTATGAAAATAAGGTAGATGAAATGTATGTGAAGAGTGAAGAAAAACCATCAAATGTGAAATGGTATCGACACCCTCATTACCAAGAAACATTTCAAGGAAGACAAGAAGGATGATATCAACATTATGAAGGAAGAAGATATAATATTTGTCAATATTCATGGAACAAGGCATCACCAAACTACTCTTCAACAAGTTATAATTAGAGACCAACAACCAGTACAAATTGGAGAAGTTTCAACAAAAATACATGGAATCAAAGGAAAGAAAATCATGCAACAACTAGACACCAAGGATTAAGACTGAAAAGAATTGATTTTGGATGGATAGATCATCAACAATGGAATGAAGAAAGTAGGAACATAAGAAAATCATATTACTTGGTTTCATCACATGTAAATCCTTTAAATGTGAAGCTTTGAGGAAAAATATTTTTGAACGAGGGTACTATGTTATGACCCAAGGGTGGAATATATATGGATAAATGTATATGATGTTATCCCATGGGGGGGAATATATGGGCTTAAATGTACATGTAATGTGTAAATACATATGTAAAAGGTTTGTCCTAGTGTTAAAGGGGCCTCATGTGCAAGTGTGAACAGCTATATATAAGAGATCATGTATTCATTATTGGAGGGAATAGGGAAGTCTGAATGGTGTTTGGTTATTTGGAGGGGGTTCCCCTATTCTTTAAGGAGTTATTATGTAACTTATGTATCTTGGATTTGTGCTCCACATTGACATTTTGTACATGGTGTGTACTTTTGTTATTTTATGATATTTTGAGCATTTGGATCATTACAAAAATGAAAATTAATCAATGGCTCATACACATAGTACACAGTGATTTACACTAGAAACCCTTAACCGAGATAAAATCAGCCTTCCTTGGTGTCGCACCTCTCAACTCTTCATTGTATTAATCTCACCATTCACAATACAATATATATACAATATTTTAGGTATTTCGCAGCTTCCAAAACCCTAATCCCTTTATCTGAGATTAATTTTGAAAACCACTAAAAATTGTGAAAAACGCTAAAATATTTTTAAAAAAAATGCCCAAAAAAAAAACGAGGTGTTTCCCTGGAGTCGAATGCTTTGTGTAACCTGGGGGGAGATATTTTCCCCCCTAGGACCCCCAAGGAAAGTTTCTCTATCTAGGTTTTAAGCTAAGACGGTGTATGCCCTTATACTTCTCTTAGAAAACTCTTGTATAATCAATGATATGAAGCATAAAATGATGAAGACTATGGTAGGGGTGTATGTCTTTATACTTCCCACCTAGAATAACAATAGTTCACTTGAAAAAAATGATAGCAAAATAGTAAAATACCATACCAAGGTCAAGAAAAATGCCAAGATAATCCACCACAAGAGATAGAAAACATCATCCAAGGCTAGTGCTAGACTTATCCATCAACCATTAATCAATGTAGTCATAAACAAGTGCACAAAAGACAAAAAGAGCCAAGTGAATGAAAATTTCAGACCAAATCCTCTCACAATGAGGGAGAGTTATGTTAAAATGAGATATTTTATACAAATGTCACCAAGGTGAATTGTCCACAAATTAAGGGGTAAAACACAGGATTAGGGGTAGACAACCCTAACCTTCCAACCTCTTACAAAGTAATTCATTTAAAATCCACTTTTGCACATAATAAAACCCTAATTTTATAAGGATGTCTCCCCTTTAGGGGATGTTTTTCCACTTTGAGTAATTCATTGGTGTTGGAGAAGCATGGGTAAGCCTCCAAAGGCCACATGTCAAGCACCTAATCACTCTCATCATGGTGAATACCCTCTTCTTCTCAAAATCTCCATGTGTCAAATGTGTGGCACCTCACCACCATGCCCTAGTCCCCCTAGCATGACGTCAAGCTCAACAATAGGACATTTTTCCCCTCTTGGGTAAATCGTTTGGAAAGTGAGGGTTGGGTTATGTCATCCAAGTCATCATCAAGGCCTTCCAATTTTGATCTCTGTCACCCGGCATGATGACCCCTAGCATCCAACCTATGGGCTTGTAGCCCCATGGAAGCCCAAGCTAAGATTTTTCTCCCAAAACTATCCACCAACTAGGTCTTGCAAAGACAAATGAACATGCCCTCAAAGGATCTCAAGTCACAACATCATGATAATTGAATCCAATCAATAAATAACCCATCTAAGTATGTGCATCAAATATCACTATATCAAGCAATTAATTTCTCAAAGAAATGATGTGACTTGTCAATATTGAATATGGTAGGGTTGACGAGGTGTCCTATTCGGTAGATATTTCCCTAGGTCAAGGAGATATTCCTAGAGATCCCTCTCTAATCCATGTAAATTGGATGAAGTGGTTGGGGTCAAGACTCAATGGGCATAGGGATCATGACATACAAGCAGTCATAGTGTCTCATTCACGGGTGTCTTTGTAGAGGGTGTGTGGTACCTTCGTCTGCAATGCACTTTTTCCAAGCCCATCATTTTCCTTTTATCTTTCTTTCCTTGTATTTTCTTTCAATATAGCTTAAGGATAAATTGAAGGTCACATCCTTGGCGTGGTGACCAAATGATGGAAATGTCACCCACAAACACCTAGTGGAAATGAGAAGGTTGGCTCGTGATGAGACCCCCTTTCTCTCAGCCATGCAACTGACAGCCATTACCCTAGTTTGGTGACTAGATGATGGTAATGTCATACCACTATATATTCATGGACATGATAGGTTGGCTCGTGATGAGACCTCCTATCCTTCAACTAAACTTTTAAGCATTCTTTATTATATTGTCGGTCCCCTTTCTTAAATATAAGTGTTTTATTGCTTTCTTGGGTGATCCCTGGGTGAAGCATTTGGAAGGTTTATTTCAAGGCTTTTTTATTTTACCCAACTTCAACCCCTCTGGGCCTTCATCCCCTTCTTCCCATAGAAAGAGGGACAACCCCTTCTTGGGTCAATACACCCTAAAATTCCAAGAGATAAGGAAATGGAGGGGAATAATGATGGAAAGTGATAAGTATGGTCAGGAATGGTATGATGTCCCATTAAGTGAGTTCCTAGTAGAAAACCCATTCCCAAGGAAGACCACTTACTAGGGCACAATGTCAACCACCAAGATGAAGAAGGGAAAAAGGCATAATGTCCAAACATATATCATGAAATCTAGAGCAATCTAAGATACAACATAATCAAATGGCTTAAATATTGAAATGATTCTCACCATAACATTGACTTGTACATCATGGAGCAAGGCCCACTACCTTTTGGAAGCCATCTGATATGGTGGATGTCATCTACAAAAATGTGACCATTAATAGTGGTGAGTGGTTTTTCCATCTGTGCAAAGGGTATTGTTGGTCATGTATTCTCTCGGCACTCCATATTTTCAACCTGAGGACCTCGAGACATAATCTCCTTAGTTATCCACAAAATGGGGATAACATATATCTCCTACTTGGGGACATGTACTCGTCATAGAGTGCATGAGAACCGAATCATCTCCTGGTATACCTGTTCCTGCAAGGAAACATCAAAATTTCAAGTGCAGGATGGCCTACTCATCCTTGTTCTCATATGATGATAATCCAAACCCACTAAACTAGAAAAAGAAAATTTTGACATTTTTTTCAATAAATTATAAGCAAAGCATGAAATCAATATGCAGGTAAAGTAAAATGAAAATGAAATGCATCTAAAATAGTATGAGAAATCAAGATGAAAATGCAGGGAATCAAAATGAATTGCCTACTTACCTAGGGACTTGGGGCCCTGAAGATAATGTGCTAGATGGTTTTAGGTGAAGTCATACAACCAGTGCAACCATTTGATCATCTCATCAAATTGTCTCCCCATTTTCTTAATTATATAACACAACAAAGATAATTCAAGCACATAATAAACTTGATTATAATCACACATAAAATTGATCATGAAATAAAACTCATGAAGATGGGTGGGAGGGAGGAAATCTTGTTGGAAAGAGAAACCATCAGCCTGATCATCCCACCTGAAAGTGTAGCCACAAGAGTGATCAATCCATCTATGAAGGGGGATACTATAGATAGAAAACAGCTCATCTTCATCTTCACTTATAATATCACTATCCATGAAGGCTGAGAAAGGAGAAGAGATCTAAATAAAATCATATGTTTTCCCAAACAAGAGGAAACGGGGTAAGGCACAGCCTTAGAGAAAAAATCCTTCGTTGGACTTAGGAAACATCTCTTCTTTTTCTACAAATACCTTCCTAAAGTCTCAACATGAAAGTACTTTTGTTTGGTAGTGTGGGCCTTGTATTTGTTTGGGCGGGCCACGATCTAGTGTTTATCAAAATCTGAGTATGGTGGTTTAAAATCATCATGAAAACATTGTGTCGGGTCGTCCTCGAATGGATGGAACAAATCTATAACCATATCATCAAGTTGGCACATATATGGACCATCTAGCTATAAAAATAAATCCTCTGAAGAAATTCTTTATGTATCATTTATCTGAGATGTTCCTTCAATGTCATAGATAGGATCTCTATCAAAAATGAAACAACCCAAATCCCATTTGGATCTTCCAATCTGTATGAAATCCTAAATGTGATCGTAAACTTTATCTGGGAGTTTTTCCATGATTTCATATGCATCATAGAAGTTGATTACTTATTCAAAAGACTAGATAACTTCATCTTCTTCGAAAGAGATAGTAGAGGGCAATGTCTCATTCAATCCTTCTACAAGAGAAAATTTATCGAGATCCTTTTGGCAGTTTTCTTCATTTCCACGATCATGGGATAAAGCATCATCAAATTTTTCAAAAGGATTATAACCCATCATGTTCTCTTCTTGATGTGTAGGAGGAGTAGAGGTTTGGATGTCCTCATTAAGTGGAAGAGCATATACTTCATCTTCATTATATGCCTCATCTGGATCTTCTTCATCGGGATCTTCTTCAATCTTTTCTTCATATATGGTCTCATCATTGTTCGAAAAACCTTCTCTGCAAAGAGTGTGTTTGAGCTCTTGGAAAGAATCTTGCAAACTTTGAGTAGTTGGTTGATATTTACTGAGAAACTCTTCAATGAGCCTTGTAGAAGAAGGGATACTCTTTGGATCACATGATTTTGCAAACTAATCTTTTTTACTTGATTCTAGTGAAGACACAAATATTTTCATCAACACATCTTCATGTATCACATTCAAGCTAGAAGCATACTTCATATAATTCATGACATGGGTGACTGCTAGAGTTGGATCACTGTCAAACTTGGGGAAATTTCCCCTCAATTCCATCGGGAAATGGTTTGGATATCCAAGAATATCCTAAACATCATAGGAGGGATAAACCTTATGGAATTCCCATGGTAAGTCCCATGAGGCCATGGTTCCATTACTTAGGTTAATATCTCAATGGATTCGCCAGATGATCTCAAGGCTCACCAAATGATGGAAAAGGATAAGGGAAAAGTGGGTTCTGGGAAGGTGGAGTCCCCAGATGAGCTTCAAGATGAGCTCATCAAGGAGGGTGGAAAGGGAACGTCCCTTGGATGGAGTCGTCGGGAAATAATTTGGGATAGATTACCAAAGTGTCGTTAGGGTACGAAGAAGATTCAAAATCTTCCCCAAAAGTGGCACCAAAATGTTATAGTGCAAGTTGTAGGTTGGGAAAATCCCAACCCAACCACAAATCAGGTGATACAACTTGGGAATCCTACACCCAATGTCACCTCGATATAGGTATTGCACTTCAAGGGTGACTAGGTCACTCTAGGGAGGCGATCCCAGTGACCCTAAGGGAATGAATATGGATATGGAGATAAAAGGAATTGAATTCCCTAGAGGTCAAGTCTAAGTGGAATGAAAGGTGGGAAGGGATGCCTTGTAGGTCAAGTAATTGTTTCCCCATAGGTATAATACTTTTCTGGATGATTGTACCTACCCCAGACACAAGAAAAGACACTTTGCAATGATATATGTTATTTGGATCAGAAATTTAATATTTTTGTACCTAATTTGCATCACTATATAATGGTTTATATCAGCAAATAAAACATATAAATCAGCATACAATAATCTAAACTAGTTAAGTAAATCAGCATCAACATTAGCAATGAATATAGGCTGAAAAATGGCACTTAAGAAGCAAGAGAAGATGGTTTTTGTAAACATGTATTTTCTGCAGAAAATTGGAGCCTTATGTCTGTAGCATTCAATGGCATGCAGCAGAAAAATAAACCATGAGAAATTCCCGAGAACTACCCCAAAAGGTGCGCCCTAGTTAGTAGAGTAAGTGAGCAAAATTTAGGAGCCAATCTAGGGTTAGTTTAGGAGTTATGGCTAATATTTTTAGATCAGCCCTAATGGCTGTAGGTTAGGGTTTGTAACAGAAATCAAATTAATGGGAGAGAGGGGATGCCCTAGTAGGGGAAGACTCCTCTCAATAAGGCAAAATCAACTTCAAGCAAGAAACCTTTCAATAGATCAAAATTTGTGTTTCTCAATGTAATGATTTTATATTTCCAATGCAAAAGTATATGACTAGTGCCTTTACTATTGGGTTAATGGATTCAAATAAACAAATAGCTAGAGAAGCTACCTCCTTGGTGGTGTAATCCCTTTTACTTCCCAAGGCAATTTTCTCTAGCTACGGTATAAGCTAAGAGGGTGTATGTCCTTACACTTCTCTTAGAAAACCCTTGTATAATAAATGAGATGAAGCATAAAATTATGAAGACTATGGTGGGGTTGTATTCCCTTATACTTCCCACCTAGCACCTAGAATAAATACTTGAATTGAAAAAAATGATAGCATAATAGTAAAAGACCATACCAAGATCAAGATAAATGCCAAGATAATCCACCACAAGAGATAGAAATCATCATCCAAGGCTAGCGCTAGACTTCTCCATCAACCATTCATAAATGTATTCATAAACAAGTGCACAAGAGATAAAAAAGAGCCAAGTGAAGAGAAAATTCTAGACCAAGTCCTCTCACAATGCGGCAGAGTTATGTTAAAATGAGATCTTATGATCTCTTATTTATACAAATGTCACCAAAGTGACTTGTCCAAAAATTAAGGGGTAAAACACAATATTAGGGGTCAACATTCCTAAGCTTCCCCCCTTTTACAAAGTAATTCATTTAAAATTCACTTTTGCACATAAGAAAACCCTAATTTTAGAAGGATGTCTCCCCTTTAGGGGACGTTTTTCCACTTTGAGGAAGTCATCGGTGATGGAGAAGCATAGGTAAGCCTCCAAAGGCCGCATATCAATAATATAAGCACTCTCATCATAGTGAGGACCCTCTTCTTCTCAAAATGTCCATGTGTCAAATGAGTGGCACCTCACCACCATGCCCTAGCCCCCCAAGCATGACATCAAGCTCAAAAAAAGACATTTTTCCCTCCTGGGAAAATCGTTTGGCAAGTGAGGGTTGGGCTATGTCGTCCAAGTCATCGTTAAGGCCTTACAAGTCTGATCTCTCTCATATGGCATGACATCCCCTGGCATTCAACATATGGGCTTGTGGCCCCATGGAAGCCTAAGCTAGGCTTGTTCTCCCAACACTATCCACCAACTAGGTCTTGCAAAGATAAATGAGCATGCCCTCTAAGGATGTCAAGTCATAACATCATGATAAGTGAATATGATCAATAAATAAGCCATCTAAGCATGTGCATCAAAGATCACTATATCAAACAATTACTTGCTCAAAGACATTATGTGACTTGTCAAGCTTGAATATGGGAGGGTTGACGAGGTGTCCTATTGGGTAGATATTTCCCTAGGTCAAGGAGAGATTAAAATAAATCCCTCTCTAATCCATGTAAAGTGGATGAAGTAGTTGGGGTCAAGACTCAATGGGTGTAGGTCTCATGACATACAAGGGTTCGTAGTGTCTCATTCATGGGTTCTTTTGTAGAGGGTGTGTGGTACCTTTGTCTGCAATGAAATTTTTCCAAGCCCATCATTTTCCTTTTATATTTATTTCTTTGTATTTTCTTTCAATATATCATAAGGAGAGATTGAAGGTCATTTCCCTGGCGTGGTGACCAAATGATGGCAATGTCACCCACAAACACCTAGTGGAAATGAGAAGGCATTCTTTATTATATTGTGGGTCCCCTTTCTTAAAGATAAGTGTTTTATTTCTTTCTTGGGTGATCCCTTGGTGAATCATCTGGAAGTTTTATTACAAGGCTTTTTTATTTTACCCAACATCAACCCCTCTAGGCCTTCAGCCCCTTCTTCCCATAGAATGAGGGACAACCCCTTATTGGTTCAATTCACCCTAAAATCCCAAGAGATAAGGAAATGGAGGGGAATAATGATGGAAAGTGGTAAGTATGGTGGGAATGGTACGATGGCTTATTAAGGGAGTTCCTAGTAATAAACCCATTCCCAAGGAAGACCACTTACTAGGGCACAATGTCAACCACCAAGGTGAAGCAGGGAAAAAGGCATAATGTCCAAGCATATATCATGAAATCTAGAGAAATATAAGATACAACATAATCAAATGGATTAAATATTGAAATGATGCTCACCATAATACTGACTTGTACCTCATGGATCAAGGCCCACTACCTTTCGGATTCTAGCTAATGTGGTGGATTTCGTCTGCAAAATTGTGACCATCTGTGGTGGTGAGTGGGTTTTCCATCTATGAAAAGGGTATTATTGTTCATGTAGTCTATCGGCACTCCATATCTACAATCTGAGGGCCTTGATACATAATCTCCTTAGTTATTCACAAATTGGGGATAACTTGGCCCACAGTAATGCCAGGGTTTTCATCCTGCAAGTCGATTACATCAGATGTCATAGCAGAAACAAGTGGCTTCAAAACCTTCATAATAGATTTCTTGAATGGATATTTTTTTATCAATTCTATTAAAGGTACGGGGATTTTTATTTTTCTCATCTCATGCTATATGCTAAAAGAGATTGGTTGTATGTCTACTTCTTTTACTTCTAGGGTAGTAGGTTTAGATGGAAGAGGATAATCGGTTTTTTTGGTGTACCCTTGCTTGGGCCTTATTTGGGAGGAAGGTATGAAATTTTGTTCTGAATAGGGGAATTTTTTTGGGGGGCCCTTGGTCTAGGCCTCAAATCATACTTCTTTTAGGGATAACTTTGAAATATTTGCTCTTATTTCGCATCCTCATCAAATTGGCTTGACAACAATGAAATATCATAGTCCTGCTATGTTAGGTGACTAGGATAAAGATCATTTTCATTCAACGGTACTGTAGAATCATATACAACATCACTCTCTACATCCATATCTTTAATCTCAGATTTCTATATAGGAGGTACAACTCTTTGATCGTCATCATTTCTCCTCTCTCTTTGTATGATTTGAGGAGCGTTATTCAGCCTTCTAAATTGATTTTTGTTTCTATTTCCAACATCCTGATATGGCCTATTTAGTTGCTTGGTTTCCCATTTAATCTTAGATATCTATGAATTTATGGATTTCAAGGTTCTGGTCATCTCCTCTAGCTTTGGGTCAAATTCTGTTGGGTAGGAAGAAGAAGGAAACTATTCTATCTTCTTCTTTTTATCCCTATCTGATTTGTTCTTCAATTTTTCTTATGCTAAGATGTTAGACTCAACCTCAATAGTTGCCTCTTGTATGGACAACAAAGTGGTGGACCTTCTCTCCCTCAACAGAAGAGAGAATTCGGAATCAAAGGCATTTGCAAATATGATCTTGGATAAGGATTTTGTTGGCTTATTCTCATTGGGAATCTTGTTATACATTTTGTTGAACCTCTTGGTGAAATCTAGTACAAACTCCCCATTCTTCCTTCTTAAAGCCCCAAACTTAGTTATGTAATACAAATATTCTCTCCTATCCTCCCATTATTTTAGAAAATTCTCATTCAATGCCTCAATGCCTGTAATAAAAGATGGGGTTAGACCACGGACCTCTCCATCCAGATTCTACACAAACAAACTCATCCATACATCTGCATGTTCAATGTTAAACTTATGTGCAAAACTATAAAATTCCACCAAATTTTCCTCATCATTTATCTCCCCCTCACCATTGTACCTTGGCAGATACTTCATGTAGTCACCTAAGGGGAAGGAATTTGAGTTTTGGGACAGCACCTAAGGTGCACATCTAGTTGTAATAATGGCTTCCATCCTGTTGACATCCATGTTTAGGACAACTAGACTTTGAGGTTGAGGAGGAGTTGTTGGTGTGATTGATGGAGGAGATGATGAAGAATAATTTGAGATAGGGGATGTATGAGGACTAATGACAAGGTATTTTTGAAAAATGACAACCTCATGCTACTTATTGTTGTGGACAAAGGAAAATTTTTCAACAGTGGTCTTGCCTTTGGATGGAAAGGGGTATCTCTGATCAATGGAAGACTTCCTTAATTGTCTCTATGAATCAAGGTTGTTTGTGTCACAATTAAGATCAATGCTGACTTTGGGAGTTTTAGTAGGCTTAGGATTTGATTTCCTAGGAGCCATAATTCCTCAATAGTTTTTCATTCAGTAGAGTCACCAGGTGAAATATGGCATTTTCCTTTGTGCCTGATCTTTGTTCACCATCAAAGATCATATATAATCATTGTCATTATCCCAGAGAAAGATAATTTGTTACTTTGTTCCCTGGCAACGACGCCAGAAGATGTTGGTCCTAAAGTCTGCACTTTACTGTTAAAGGGAAGAGCTAGGCCACCTCAAGTTTTGGAATTGTTTTTTTTTTGTAAGTTAGGTTTGTTGGTCAACTAATGGGTAGGTTTTCAAGAATAGAAACTTGTTTGGACTGGCCAAACAATATGACTACAGGTTCCTCTTAGCTAATGGTATGCATTTTTATGAACATGTAAGGATATGAAAATATAAACAAAGGAAACACAACAATGAATACAATTAGTTACATGTTGTATGAGATTTTAGACTTAAAATAATATTTAAATACCTAAAACACATATTCAGATACAAATAATCCAACAAGTTGCAATATAAATGATCTCTTTACTAAAGAAATAGTTGATTAACATGTTGCATGACAGTAAAAATATTAATGAAAACAATAGCTAAAAGGAAAAGGAAATGAACGTTGCACATATTCCAAATTTGCATCCAAGATAAGATGAAGAACACATAAATACTTGAGGAAGAAAACACAAACTGACATCAAGATTTATATTCACCAAGTAGGGATCTTTACAATCATAAGTTTCAGGTCTAGCCAAATTTTGATGCTTGAATCTTTCACTAAAAACCTGAACCTTTCTTCATTAAAATATTTGTCTATTTATCCCTATTTCAGAGGGTTTCGACCATCTTGAAAAATAAATTTCAATTCAGCATAACAACTTCAAAATATCTCTTTGACTTGAGTGTATTCAATTGGAAAGTAAAAAGGCGGGCTTAATTCCTTATCCCCGCTTAGGTGTATGAGAAAGTGAAGGTGGTAACAGCGCACAATTGAAAATCATCTCTGACCTCGGATGTACCTTTAGACTAGTGTGAGGGTAATTCGTCATTCATCCTTTATCTACATGATGGTAATACCCTGCCTCCAGTCAGAGTTTTCGTGCTCTGACACCCGAAATTTATTGCAGAGTTTTGGTGGAAATTTTCCTTTCTTAACCCATCTTTCCCTGTAGACTGGGAGAGCACAAGATACCCTGATGAAATGTTATGTGATGTGGATACAGGTGTCCCCAAGCTAGGTCTAGAACCCATCAAAATTTTCTGCAAATAACATGGCCACACTAGTGTGGTGTCCTTCGAAGGCGCAAATAAAATTGTATCATTCTGCCTTGACAAATACATCCTTGATTTCTAGAATAGTTTCGAACAACTCGATCCCATGTGGCTATGTTATGTTCAGCTGCCAGCGGTCTCGGGGACAAACCATTTTGTGTCAGTTTCCTCTATTTCAAGTGACGAGTCGAATGTGAATGTTAATCTGATATAATTTTACACATGTAGTTATAACTACCTGTAATCCTGTGATGATGCGAATTGGAGGTGAAAACTTGCACGATCTTAACACAAATTATGCAATGATGAGCTCTGGAGGTAACCTTTTGTGAACTTTAGTGCCCATGAGCATGCACATGCATGCAGGAACCAACACATCAATTTTTAAAAATTTAAAATTTCCAAAACATTAAAATGATAAAACAACGCGCTTTCTTGTTGTTTGCAAGAACATGCATGTTCTTGCAATCTATATTTTTTTTCATCAAAAAGGCTTGGTTAACCTCCTATAATCCCACTAGTGATAAATTCAAGATGATATGTGTTATTAACTCAAACCAGAACATGAAATAAACTTCCAAGAAAGTAAGAAAATGATGCAAATTCAAAATAAGGGTGAGAACAAATCAAACTGACTCATTATACCATGGAAAAGAAACTGAACAAAAATCACGCTCACAGATGGATAGGCTAATGGAGGGAAATAGAAGAGAGGTGCATACCTGGGTTTCAACACATGTTGAACTCAGGGGATCAAAGTAGCAAGTATAGTATCCAATCCTACCGCCCCCTCTCTTGATCACTAAAAGATTAGTCTTGCTCAAGGTGGTAGAAGAGGTATAAAGTTGTTTGAGTACCTTCCCAGAACAAGAACACTTTACAGCATATATATGATTATTTCCAAGTACAAACATGCAATCAATACCTCTTAAAGACACTAGACAAGGTAAGTTGCAATGGTTGTTGTAAATTTGTAGCAATAAACAATGATACGACATTAGTAAATGATTTACAACAACAACAACAATTAATGCTTAGAAATGCAACAATTGACCATTAAAACTTAGCATACATCCACTAGAACATTATACAATTGTTAGATGCACATTATAAGTAAGTTAGGCCACCTTTACAAGAGTGTATGCAACAAATTAGAGTGTTATCATATGGGTATAGAAAAATTTTGTACCAGTAGTAAATAATCCAATAAGTTTTCCAAGGTTAGAGTTAGTTAAGTTAGTAGAATGCTTAAGAGAGTTGAGATAATGATTTTGTCAAACAATTAACCATGAGAATGCTTTAAAACCAACTCCTTTTAAGGGTTATGGAGTCTTATAACAGMAAATGCATTTAAGCTTGAAACTTGGTCTAGTTGCAACCAAAGGTAGGATTCAAACCCTAAGGTGCAAKCACATTTGGTCCKTAGGCTTTGAATCTTGAGGAGGAGGATTTCTAGGGTGCAAGCACATTTGGTCCCTAGAAATCATTCCTCCCTTCGTGTAGCTTCAACTAGGTCAAAATCAAAAGTATAGGGATAAAGTCCTAAAGTGCTAGCACTTTAGGGCTTTAGGGTTCTAACCTTAGCAAGGATTCTTTCACAAATTTTGGACAAAAATCAACTTGTGAGAGGAAGAAGCACTTATTTTCCCCTCTTATGGTTTCACCAAGAAAGATATCTAACATAAAATAGCAAATTTACCATGAAACATTAATAGCATAAGAATAAATTGCAAAAAATTCACTTACTTCATCCAAGAAACCATGAGACAAAACACTAATTATAGAAATTCCCATCCTAAATTAGCAAAACCATCCACAAGTTAACCTTTCAAGCATCGTGCATAAGAGGAAAAGATCTAGTAACCCTTAGAGGGTGAAAATTTCAAAAGTGTTCTCACAAATGGTGAGAATTTATGATGGTAAAATGAAATGTGAGGGTATCCTTTTTATATGAGGCTACCCTAATGCAATTTTTCCACATAATTTTTCAAAAATAAAATATCAGTGGGTCTGACCCCTTAATTTTCCTCTAACATAATGCCAAAATATAAAAATACATCTCAAAACCCTAAAAACAGTGATGTCATGCTCCAAATATGTGACATCAAACTATGAGAGGGTGATGACATGCCTCCAAAGGAAAATATTGGGCCTCCAAAGACCAAGTGGCATCCTCTTAAGGTGAAAGAGTATGAATTTATGTGTCTCCTCACGCAAATCCATGGAAATCATCTCTGGTACCCATGCATCCATCAAAACCCTAGCCAAGAAGATGACATCAAGGGATAGAAGGTGATGTCAAGGGCCTCCAAAGGCCATGTCCAAGGCTGAGATGGATGAAATGAAACATCTTATTGATGTACAAATTTTTGATGTTGGAACTTTATCCATTCTCTGTACACAAAATCCCTAGGTTACTTTGCCCAACCTATGAGCTTCCATCCCATATGTGTGGAATAATGACCAAAAATTCTCAAACCAATCCCATATGCAAATCATCCAAAGTCCTAAGAATGTGAGAGCCATTGTCTAAGGGTGGTGAGTCATTGGATGACCCATTTCTCTCCATAACACATGCCAAAGTCTTGTAATAAAGGCACAATGTCTTGGGTACAAGCCTAGTACACCCCTCAAGAATGATGGTAGGGGCCTTCAAAACAAGCCAAATTATAAAACATGGTTAGCCAAAGTTCATAAGAAACATTAGTCCTTAAAACATACAAAGTAAGTTGCAACTAAAGTTATAATCCATGTAAGATAATTCACTTCAGTGTCCCCTTCAAGCATCACACTAGCCCAGGACCCCATACGAGTTACCAAGTTTAAATATGGGAGGGTCTTCATCTAGACCTATTAGGTGTGCCACCTATACAGGAAATAAAATAACCCAGGGAGAGGGAAAGGTCCCGAGAGTGACAAGGGAAAGTAAAAACCCACCAAGAGTAAGTGTGAACTTGACATGGTTCAGGGMTTACTTCATGGATTATGTTGTTAACCCATCTCTATGAGCACCTTTGTGGAGGGTGAACTTGCTCTTGGGTTATCCAATATTTTTCTGCCAKCTTTTTCCAAACCCCTTTTTGCATTTTTCTATTCCATTCTTTCATTTATAATTTGAAAATTTGTGGGTTCCCTTGTATAGGGTTTCAATATTTAGCATTACTTTTCTAGGAGTGGGGYGAGAAATGAATGAGTAGAGCTCAAGTTGGACCRGATTTTGGTGGTCCTACTTTTCTATGTTCATTTTATTTTCTAACATCATTTTCTTATTCTTTTATAGTAGTTGTGAAACAACCTYTGGGCCTTCAATCCCTCTTCTCATGAGAGAATGGACTATATCCAAAGTTTAGTATAATATGAGAGRATCCAGGATGGAAATTATTAAGTATGTTTGGGAGTGGAATGTTACCCTTKGGAAGGCCCCCATTATTACCTATTTTCCCTGGGYGGTGACATCACAGGACTAGGGAACAGAAGCTGACCACCGAGGTGAAACAAGGAAACTAACACAATTTCCCAAACCAGTGATCCATTATCTAACTTCAACCAAATATCCTCATCCACATGCCCAACAAATTAATCACAACACTTTGCATGAAATAAGGACTAACATACATCATGGTGACAATGTCTTACCATCTCCCATACGTTGGGTTGTTTGAATGTGATGAACCTTGGTTTGATCTATCATGGGAGGAAAATGAAGGGGGGTCACTAGGTTGTTATCTATGGACATGTTGATCATCATCATCATCATCATCATGTAGATAATGTTCTCCATTGTGGGCCATGAGACATTATCTCCTCTAGTTACCCCTAGGCATGGGGGGTTAACAAGCTTGAAGAGAGAAGAGAAGAGAAAAACATGTAACTTACACCTCTTAAAGGATTGTACAAACAAGGCATGGAAGAGAAATAAGAGGAGGTCTATCTCCATGAATCTTGCACACAAGACAAGAAAAAACACCTTCCCTACTCTACAATATCAAACCTAAATATAACTCATAAAACAAAGTAGAAACCATTTCTATATCTTCTTGTTCGATTCAATAAAACCAAAACATTTAAAGCAACATTAAACTAATTCAAGTAAATGTTGGTGGGAGAGTATATTCTATTATAATAAGAAATAAGTGCAACAATGAAATCCAATACCTTACTTTGGTTAGATGGATCCAAGTCCTTTCTCCTTAGGGTTCCATACCTATTAAAGTTCTCTATGCTTCAAAATTATTCAATGTCTTCAATGGTTCTCCTCAAACCTCAAGAAAATTGGGAAATTGGATACAAAGGTGAAAATTGGGCATTGATTTCTATGAAAATAAGAAACTTTGTCATAAGTATCCTATCATGTCCACAAAATATCCAAGACCAATTCAAATATAGAAATCCTGAGTGAAGGATGGATTATTATATAGTTCTTGGTCCTTTTAGGGTTTTTACATGAAGAATAAGTCCATGTTCTAGATATTTACTAAGATATCCATGCCATGGGCTCCATACAAGTGATAAATATTGACCAAAACAACTTCAAAGTGCACCATGGTCAAGTTTAGTCCTATCAATAGTGGAAGTACTACAAATAGACCAATATGAGTATTGTTCTTATTAACTAAGAATATTCAATAATGTCCCAAAGTGTAAGGAGTATTTGGTACCTCCATACAAAATATGCCATGTAACAAGAAAATCCGAGGATAGGACTTATTGGTGCATAAAATATAAGTCACATAATAATATATGATCCTTAATATACAAGGTCAACAAATAATCACATGGTAGAAGTACATTATGTTTTTTCTTCATCAAAATGGACTTTTGAGATCCTAGAGAGGAAGTAACCTGGTAAATAGAGAATAAGGAAACTACCTACAAACACATCAAAATGTAAGATAATCATCATTTCTTTCATGAGTCGAGCACACCCATCCTCAAGTATGATTCAATTCAAGTAAAAATATGAGTGGATTGTGGTACAACAAAATGGGAAGGTAATTCCATAATACATCATATATATAAATGGATCCATGGCTTAAATATAAAGAGACCATGCCAATGTACATCATCAATACACATACTCTAACATCAATGGTATAATGCTACCAACATGTATGCAACAAAAATAAATAATATGGATCCCCATGGCTGAAAAGGAACTCAAACATTTTTAAGGAACTCTAATGTTGGTTGAAAGGAGCTCCAAATCAAGATTCCAATATTAGTTGAAAGGAACCACAAACACCCATGGGTCTTCGATGGATTATGGAAAACTTATACCACTGAGTATGATTCTCCACATGGGTAATTAATTTAATTCAAATATGGGAGAAACCATATAATCATAAATTGATAATTAAAATCCCTACTAGACATGAGGCAACCTACTGATAATGAAAATGGGCACCAATGTGACAAGTAACTAGTACTATCCTAACCCCCGGATGGGGTGCTAGTGGACTCCCCGTGGCAAGAAACGGGACCGGACACAGTGCAGAGCCACACGCAGGCACGTGACCGCCTTGTGCAGCAGGACAATGTCGTCCTGGGGAGTTAAGGCGTTTAAATTTGAAATGATGGTCGAGGTCTGGGGCATTTACGCCACCCTTTGCTCCTCCGCAATCTGTATTATGGCTTGGCTCGTTGCATTTGCTATTCCACCCTGCTTACGTTCGGAAGGGCTCCTCCCTTCACGTCGCAAGCTTAACCAGGCATGCTCTGAAACTTGTTCCACAGCTTATCTGCACCTCTGGCTCCTTGTTCCATGCTCTGAAACCTGTCCACCTGCACCCATGAAAGAACGAATTAGAGGGAAGCCCAAGCGGGGCTAACCATGGAAGCCCCGCAGACCTTCTCTCTCGCCCTCAACCTCCCCGATTACAGGCTCTTCCACCCATCCCCCAATTCTATCCCCATGCGCCACCCCACTTCCTGCGCAGTCTAAACTTCATCGAACTTCGGCCACCTCGCCTCCTAAGCAGTCTCCGCTCCCACGCGACATGGCCACCATCCCGCGCGGGGCGCATACGATTCCTCTATGTCCTCAGGACCCCTGGATGCAATTCTTTGCGACCATGTCCTTCCCAGGATCCTCGAGTACCTGGCGAAGTGAACCTTGGGCTTTCGGAGAAGCCAAACGACTGCGTCTCCACCATGCGGCCCACCCCGACAGCGACAATTTCAAAGAAAGACTGGGCATCTTGTATGACCTAGTCTTCGAGCTCAGAAGAGAGGTGGCGGACCTCAAGTTTCGATTACAAGCCACCGAAGACAATGTGGCCACCTTTCTACAGATCCTCTCGACCATGCAAATGGAGCTCTCCTCGGACCCCACTGGCATCACACTGGGGGGGGGAATTGACACTAAGATAGATGACATGCTGCGACAAGCAGCAGCGAGGCAGAAGGAAGCAGAGCACAGCGGCCCAGCTGAGCACAAGGAACGTGAGGAGCGCAAGGAGCAACGCGGGAACGACCAGTCGCTCAATGCAGAGACAGAACCATGGGCAGAGGACCTCAGCGCCGCGTGGCTGGGATTTTCGCCAGGTGTCTAGCTCTCTTTTGTAGTGCAACCAGTTTCTTTAGGCTCCTAGGCTAGGTGGAATTTAGTTTGAACTTTGTTTGTTTTATAACTCAGCAACTGTCTAAGACTGGTGACTTGGAGGCTGGCTGGACTGGTTTCCCCTCTGTTGGGGCAGTCCAGTAACTACAGCCAGTTTCATTTTGTATTTTGGGAACCTCTATTTAGCCATAGCAGGCACTACACATAATATAAATTTCTTACTTACAAAAAAAAAAAAAAAACTAGTACTATCCTAACAATGTGAATAAATGATTTGAAATCAATCAATGAAAGGAACCATCCAGTAATATATCAATGATTATAATTCACTACCAAATGAGAATAAATTCACCCATGAGGAAGGTGGAACCAATGGTTCCAAGCCTCTAGATCCAACTCCTATAAAAAATGTGTCATGATCAATAGGAGAATATCCATTAGAAGAAAAGAAATAATGAAACTCTCAACCAACATGAGGTAAGAACATAGGTGATGAATGACTATGACATAGAATTGACTCAAGGGAACTATCCAAACATAGGAAGGGAAATATAATACATCATTTGACATGGAGAAATAAGGAAAAACTAAGATGGTAAGCATACACTTTGAAGGAAACTATGGGGGGGAATAAATCAACCAAAGGCACAAATTTATCATTCATTTGTAATAATGAGAAAGTAACAATAACAAAATCAAGTAAACATAAACTTAGTTTTGATAGGAAAATCGGGCTTCGAGAAAACTCCATGATCATGATAACTAAGTAGAGGGACACAAGTGGATGAATCTAAGCATATGATCTAGTCAAGGTCAATACCAATGACTACCCAAATAAGACTTGTGAGGACTCAATAATTTTGGAAAATCCCCAAACCCGTAATAGTTATGTAGTTATGTTTCTTTTCCCTTTTTTGTTGTTGCAAAATTTTTGTATTTTGTTTCATTATTCAAAGAAAAAAACAATCAAGAGAGGAGGTGTGTGATCACATTGCAACCAACCCAAGTCTCAAGAATGTGAGAGATCATATGATGAAAACCAATAAAATGGAGATGGTATGCATGCAAATAGCATGGCAATTACAAAAGGCTACAACAAGTAGATTGAAGCAAGCAACGAAAAAAAATATGTCACCTTAAACAACAAAATCTAGTGGGAACCCTTATGTGTAAGGCCAAAAACAGATATCACAATGCAAACTAAATATAGAAGGGATCTCAACCATATGGAAAAAAATAAAAATCCCTATCACATTGCAAATGGATTCTACTATAAGTCATCCCATCACAGGAATCCTCTATCGTTGAACGCATGGAAAAGTGAAGAAGCAAATTTGGCTAACACAACAATGTCCAAGTGGGTAGATCATACTATAAATTCAGGTGGCAAAGGTTCAATTGCAATGTTTTAGAGAGAGATCCTAATCCTATATTCTAGTTCAAGAATAAACCTTAATGAACCAACCATGGCTAAGAGAATGATCCAAATGTACCAAAATATCTAATTCAAGGCCTTCAACCCATGAAATAATAGATATTAAATCATACAAGATACTTTATGCGCAATAAAATTAATAGAAGTTCTATCAACCTTACGTTGTTTGATAGCATCCCATTCCAAGGAAACATCAACAATATTGGTAATGGAAAATTTTGCTAAGGTATCATCATCAAGTGAAAATTGGGCATTCACAAAGGAAGAAAAGAAATCAATATCACCAAGGGGAATGAAGTATAAGGGAACACAAGTGAAATGGTCATGCCTATGAAGGACTTCAATAGAAGAAACAATATGAACTTGGTCATACCAAAAATTATCCAATGAACTTGTGGCCTCTAAAAAATCTTAATAATCTCATAAGGTCATTGTCAAAGAGGTAGAACTACATTTGCACAAAGGGGGGGGAATTGACTATGTTATCCCCAAGGGTGAAGTTTGTCCTTCCATCTCAAATCTCAAGTCATTTAAAGGATTTAAAGGCTCATGGGAGATTGTGAAAATATTAGAAGTGGCCATGCAATTCATTTGCAAAGGAATTTTATCTAACCAAATAGTAGGAATTAACTATTTATTTGGTTGGGGGACAATCAAAGAAGTCGAAGAAAGTGAAACTTTAATACAAAAATAAATCACTTCATGCTAAGGGAGGAGTTGTTTCAATGGTACAACATCTTGTGGGGATATTTGATTAGGAAAATTGATCATTAATCTCCACAAATAGCGCAAGGATGTCTAGGTGCACACCCTTTTTTAGGTTGATTTTGACCGTGGATGGAATTATCAACTCTCCCAACATTATTAACATCTCCCCCTTGCCCTTGGTTCTTATTATTACATGTCTTAGTCTTCTTATTCTTCCTCTTGGAACGTTTCTAGTTACTAGCTTGGATTTTTACTAGTTAGGAATGATGATAGGACCAAGCTAATATGTGATGAAAGCAAGGGACAAGGATTGGTATGATATGAAGTAGAAAGGACCCAAAATATAAATCCTATGGTCAAGTTTTGGAGGTTCAATATAACCATGATAGGAGTACCAACACTTCCAAGTGGTGGAATATTGGCATTCCTTGATGCACTATCCATGTTACACTAAGAGATGTTATAATAAGGTTCTTATCAAAGGGGGAGGCTCACCAAGTGGCATTGATCAAGCTCAAGAGACAAGGGACATTTTAGGATAATATGAAACTAATGTCACATAAGTCAATTCATATAAATGGTTCACGAATTAATTAATCATTAGTTTCATGGTTCCTAAGTATCTATGGGTTAATTTTATGCAAAAAAAAAATCAACTAACCCAAACTTCACACAATTTAATATTAATAACACAAATCTATCATCCAAAATAGAATTCATAATCTAATGTTAATGTTCTAGACCAAAAGAAGAGAATCCTAAGTAACTGTTATTAATGTTAATTTAAAGGTATGTTTCTTAATGAATATTGCATGGCATTACAAACTAGAAAACATCAAGAAGTTTTCACTTAACAAGGTGTGAAATGTGATCTCTTTGTGTGTGATATTACAAAAATGGAATGCTCAAACTAGAGGTGAAAAGGAAAAGTCTTTTGAAATAGATCAACAATTTCCTCACTTTTCTCTTCATTTCTAACTGTAAAATTTCATAAAAATAGAGGTAATAAGCATTATGAAACAAAAGAATATCTACTTCATAAACTCAAAAACAAAATTCTCAAAACTATTCATGTTTCCACTTAAAAACAATAAATATTGCTAAAAAAACAATATAGACATGCTAAAACACTAGACCAAGAAAAAAAACTATGCCACTAAGAAGACAAATAGAAAATAGAAGGGTAAAAGTGTCTTCACTAAAATAGCATGTATAACCCTAGATTAAGAGTGGTATATCATTGAAATATACAAATTATAAGATCTTTAGAGATAAAGTGTTTAAACCAAGAGTGCTACCAGGAGAAAAATGGGAAAAACAAAAGTTATTTACAAGGCACTGACATAATGTTGGTGTGTCATAAGTCTCAATAAGACAAAGGAAAAATACAATATACCAAAGAGGAAATATTAGAAAAAACCTTAAATCCAATCAAATGAGGAGATTAAAAAATTAAACCAAGCATCTCATGAGTCACCATTCTATTCATATCATTTTTAGTACATTGTGTAATTGATCCCCGCTAGAAAATTTGATATGCCAATCACTAAAAAAAAGAATAAATTGTTGTTCTAATAAGTTAATCAAGAGAGAAAATTGGGGCTTAAAGAGAGAATAAGAGAAAAAATAAATTGAACTTTTTGAAGGATCATCCAAACTTGACATGGAAGAGAAAGAAGAGGAGGTCCAACTCCAAGAATCTTGCATGCAAGAAAAGCATAAAAAAACTTCCCTAATTTACAAAATAAAACCTTAGATCTAACTCACAAAGCAAAGTATAAACCTTTATATATCTACTTGATCGATTTAATGAAACCAAAACATGTAAAGCAACATTAAACCAATACATGTAGATGGGGTGGAAAAAGGGAGATTGACCTTACTGTATGATATGAACAAATTTGACCCTATTAGATGGGGGTAGCACTAGTAATATCCCAATATGAGCATTGACAATTCTAGACACATACCAATATGAGTTTTGTTATAATTTTCCTTAAGAATGTAATAATTTCCCAAATTTTTGGGACAATATAGTACCTCCATACAAAATAGACAATGTAAAAATTGCACACTAGGGTTATGACTACTTTGCACGTGCAAGATAAAACCCCATAATAACTCCCTAAAGATGATTCATCTCAAAGCATGTGTGGCTCAACACCTAGATATGTGAGTTGCATTAGCATCACTATGTAATGGCTAGATGAGTACAAATAAAATTATCCTTCTCATTTTTCCCTACCCTTAATTGTTTAAATTATGGAAATGCTCTTATAGATTATATTGTACCATATCTCTCACAATCTCTTGGATATTCTTGAACTTTTGTCTCCATCATCCTCTGTGATTAAGGTGGTCTTGTAGATGTTATTTTATGGCCTTCACTCACTATTTTAGGTTTTCCCCATTACAATTGGGTTTCAAGTTTGCATCTTGTAGTGGTTTTGAGATCCCCTCACTTCACAGTCAAGTTGTTATTCCTCCCATCCTTCCATCTCAAGGGACCACTCCAGCATTAGCTTGTGAAATAGGATACTTCCTTACACTAGTGGGAATATAGGAAACATCTACTTCATATAAGTTGGATTTAGTGTAGGGTTACTTTTTTACATTTCTTGTTTATTTCACTTATTTGTGTAACAACCCTAATTAATTAATTAATTATCATGATTAAATATTTGTTTAATGAATATTAGTTTAATTAATTAATTAATTAATTTCATGATTAAATATTTGTTTAATGAATTTTAGTTAATAAATTATTAATTTTTATTTTGGAGACTTAGTGTATCGGTAGATGGACCCATTTATGGAAGGGGGGATAAGGTGGTTGAGGTTTAATGGGGGAATAAGGTGGTTGAGTTTTAATGGGGGGATAAGGCGGTTAATAATGAAGGAAAGGAGGATAAGGCAAGGGTAAACACTCGAGAAGGGGGTCTTCTTTTGTTTTGGGGTAATATTTTCATATTAAAGGAGGAGAAGGTGAAGAGAGGGAGTGTTGGACTGCACCTATATACCTGGTTTTACTAGAAGATTGCTTGAGGAGCTGGCTTGGGGACTTTCACAGGGGGCACCTGTTGCTGGGAATTTTGGGCTCGGAGGCCAGGAAACCGCAAGGAATCCTGGAGCTAGGGAATCGAGAAGGTTGTTCCTAGCTGGCTAGGAGGTTAGTCATTTTTGGGCCGAGCTTCAGCTTGGGGCAGAGTTTCATAACAGCATCAATTTGAGGTATTTATCATCATGATTATGTTGTGTTAATTATTGTTATATTGTTCATTTTTTTTTTATGTTGAATATGTTATTCATTATTATGCTGCTAAATTTTAAAGTATGATGAGCAGTGAGTTGTTATATGTTGAATAATGAACTGTAAATAATTTAGGATAAAATTTCTATACTTAAATTTATGTTTTATAAGGCTCTGTTTGGATAGGCCTTACACATGTTATCAGAGCCCTAGTTTAAAATATGGGGCCAAGAGCCTACCTACTCACCCATCCTCTTGACCCTTGACTGGATGTTATGCCTTATGATCCCCAAAAAAAACAACCCTGAAACCCTCTAAAACTTTAAAACTTGTTGACCTGTACAAGTGAAATCCATGAAAGGAGTTATGTAAACAGAAATTGTTAGACACACATCAATACTCTGTATATAGAAAATATAAGGGAGTGTGTATATAAATGTATACAAATCTGGGCCAAGCTCCAGCTCCACCTAACCTACAAGCCAAGCACACTTTTATTTTATATACAGATCTATATATATAAACAATATGCACATTGAAAATGAAAATGGTATAATATTATACATATTGAATGTGTTAAATGAATTTTAACACTTGTTTCAAATAAAACAACAAACAAACAAACAAAAAGAAAGATAATAATAAACAAACAAATAATAAAACAAAACAATATATATATATATATATATATATATATATATCAATTATGCCCCAGGATTCCTGGTATGGCGTGCAACCAAACAGGGAAACCTCCATAATTCCACTCTCCACAAGCATAGGGTCCTATTAAGAGGTGATCATAAAGTCCTACTTCTAGTACTATATTCAAAAACCTAACTAAGTCGAATCTTCCCTCAAAATTATACTGACGTTGATCGGGCTCGTGCCCATTCCAAAAGACATACGTCTGAATAACATCGATTTCCCCGTCTTTAGACTTGGAAATAAGATCTGACCACATCTATGGGGTGATTCAGGGGTAGTGTATCGACCCAGAAATTAATAACCTACGATGTTCATTGATCAGCAAATCTCTCCCATCATAGCTAACGCTTGTATTGGCATCCCCTTTAGGTGGAAATGCAAAAAATACGCAAATACACAGTAAAATACAAACGAAAAACATCTGATAATCTCCATCAGATTCCTTTGTTATTAAGAATTCCGCTCTAAGTCGTTGCATTAAATGGAAAAAAAAATGTTATCTATGATAGTTACGACCAAACAGGCGTGGATGGCAGGATTCGAACCTCCGCGGTTAGAGCCCACATGATTTCTAGTCATGCCCAATAACCACTATGGCACGTCCACACATCAAATCCAAGCGCCTACACCAAGCCACCAAGGAGAAGTCAGACAAAGCGCCAATCAAGCCATGCAACACACAAATCCCAGCACCATAGCACCGAGCGTCAGACTAAGCCACCAAGGGAGAGTCCACAGGTAGAGCATTGTACACAACGCGTCCGACTGAAACCAACATCCAAGCCACATGCCAGAGGAGGAGAACTCGTGAAGGAATCCCACAAGGGGAAACCACACCAGCACATCCTTTGTGCATCCTTCCATTCGAAATCATGAGAAATGATAACTAAACATATCATAACCTGCAAAAATCGTGCTAATAAAGATGACAACATTAAGACAATTAAACACTAAAAATCTCATGGAATAGACAAAGGGAAAAGAATACCATTGAAAGGCACACGCCTCCACGAGCTAAAGATTAAACCTCAAAACAATCCATGGTTGATATCTGAGATCATTTAGCAAATTTGTTTGGAAGCCGCATGGGCATGGTCGCGACATTTGGAGGTCGGTCGTGGCAGTGCACCCTGAATTTGGAGAACAATAATAACATTGTTGGTTTCAAACTTTAGGTACCTCCACAACCCTAATGGGATCAATCCCTTCTCTTATAAATTGCAAACCATGGTCGAATACCTTCAAATCCGAAGCCAGTAGGTTGCATATACACAGAGAAAGATGAGGCTGGCCATGGCGGTTGACCGTGTAGCCAGGGCCTCGCAAGGAGAAAAACTAGTGGGAAAATAAGAGAAAAGGGCGAAGAGGGGTTGTTTGTTTGGGATCGCTAGGGTTAGGATTAGTAACAAATATCAAGAGGAAGAGGCACATGGGCTTCATGCGTGCCCAACTTTATTTTTGTTTTAAATTTTTTATTTTTTTATTTAATTGTATTTTGATTATTTTATTTTATATTTTGTTTATTATTTAATTATTCTTTTAAATTATTATTAAATTTTAATTTTAATTGTTTAAATTAGTTTAAATTTTAATTATTTAATAATAAAACAAGAGAATAAATATATATTTAAATTTATGTTATAAATCAAATTAAAGTAAGTATGATTAATCAAAGGTATTTAAGTATGATTAATTACACAAAATAAAATTAAAGTAAATATGATTAATCAAAGGTGATTAAGTATGATTAATGTGATTAAAATAAAATTAATTAAGTACATATTAATTAACTGATTAATTAAGTACTTAAGTATGGTACCAATAATAATATTAATTTTCAGGATTAAATTGAATGTGTTGATTAAGGCGATTGAAACTTAGGTTAAAGTTTAGACTAGATTATTAGTTTTTAATAATTAATCAACATTATGATAAAAACCACATTAATTAGTTTTAAACGAAAATTTTAAGGACTTAGACCATGATAAGCGGGAGGGATCTTCATGCACACTAGGAAGGTAAGTTGGAGGAATTGGCAAGTGTGGTACAGTTCTAGCGTAGCTACCAGGCGAGGGAGTTAGTAGTTTTATTAGGCAAAGACATCGAGCTTAGATGCTTTAACCCTGACCTAGACACTTACCCTAAAGAGAGTAGCATCTGTTTACAAACAAGTAAAAAAAAAACTTACGCCTAACCCTATTTTTTCAAGTTCAAGTTGCACACATGTGAATTGCCTTGGACTCTCCTTGACAAACTTTTGGTTGATGAAGATTCAATTATACAGGATGGTTAGGACTCGAGGAAATCAAGGCAGAGGGGCATCGTCGCAGGGACTTCCAACACCGCCACCACCATCGCCTGAATTAGCTCTCATTATGTGCTCTTTGGAGGCCATAAATGATACTTTAAAGGGGCGTCAGCCAGCAGGGATCGAAGTGGAGCCCCCACCATCTGGAATGGGAAACCCTAAAGTGTCGAGGGATTCAGGAGGAGGGCCTCCACCCAAGGACATCACTAGAGAACTACAGAAGATCAAACTTCCAATTTTTGTTGGGGGTCATAACAGTGAACATGCAGAGGCATGGTTGGAAGGAATAACATGATGTTTCACCATAAGATACTATGCTTCCACATCAAAGGTGAAAATAGAAATATTTCAATTAAGGGACAGTGCCTTGAATTGGTGGGGCAACCTGGAGAGGAAGTTGCACCTTACCCCAGACACCATCTCTTGGGAACTTTTTGAGGAAAGATTCTAAAGGAAATGTCTACCATCTTACTACGAGGAATAACAAGTGTGAGCATTTCATGCTCTAGTACAGGGAAACGGGACTGTGGAAGAGTACGATATCAGGTTCATGGAATTGGTAAAATATGTTTCGTACATTGATAATGATCAACGACAGGTAGAACACTTTGTCTATGGGTTAAACCCTAAGATAAGGGCCATGGTATGAATGTGGAAACTGCCTTCAGTAGCAGAAGCAATTGAAAATGCATGTTATGTTGTGGAACACATGAGCTTAAATGAAGGTATGTGATTGACCTTTCCACATCATCCTGGATTCGTGGGGAAGGCCCCTA
Organism: Picea engelmannii; assembly: GCA_009831015.1. Lineage (NCBI taxonomy): Eukaryota > Viridiplantae > Streptophyta > Pinopsida > Pinales > Pinaceae > Picea > Picea engelmannii. The sequence continues at coordinate 160,891 of ML787092.1, forward strand.
GGACCTTCTCCAGGGGAGGGATCTCTAGGCCACCTCCTTATGGTAATAGAGTCACGCCAAGGATAGTTTCCACAAGTATTTCAATGGCAATGAGTGCAGCATCCCATTCATCACCAACGACACAGGCAGGTCCACGACCTTCTCAGGGAGAAACTAGTAGGGGCAGGGGTTACAGGGGAAGGAACTCATTTTAGAGACCATCACAGAGCAGTGCATAGGTTCCATCTCATGTTACATGTTGGGGATGTGGAAGGCCCCATTACCAGCGTGACTTCCCAAATTTGCAAGCAGGATTTGTGCATAGAGAAGGAAAGGCCCCGATGGGAAGAGCAAGTGGTAGCCACCAAATTTATGCAGCAGTTAATAATCGCCAGGCAGAACATAAATCCACGGTGGTGGAATCGTCAGGTACGCTAAATCATATCAATGTTAAAATTTTATTTGATTATGGTGCTACAGATAGTTTCATTTCACCATGTGCATTAGAAAAGAGAGGGTTGGCATCCTACGAGCATGATGACTTTAAACAAGCCGAGGTGGCTTCATGGGAAAAACAAGCAGTAGGACCTAGCATTGATAATTGTTTAGTAGACCTAGGAGTGTGTACTACCAGGTTGAAGGTATACGTCACTGCTCTCGGGACATATGACCTAATCATTGGAATGGATTGGTTAGAATCCCATCGAGCTATGGTAGATTGTTTCGCAAAAAGGGTGCTTTGTGTTGACGATGAAGGAAGGCCAGTAGAGATCCATGGTGTATGGAGAAAGGTGTATCTACGCTTTATCTCAACTATGAAGGTTAAGCGGTGCATGAGGCAAGGGTGTCAACTATATGTAGTGGAAGCAGTGAATGAAAGGAAAGGACCCTCCTTGGATCAGTACCCGATATTGTCAGAGTTTAAGGATGTTTTTCCAAACAAGTTTCCAGGGTTACCTCCTAGGAGGGAGCTTGATTTTACTATTGAGCTAAAACCTGGTGCAGAACCAATTTCCAAGACTCCGTATAGGATGACAGTGCCAGAACTTTGTGAGTTGTAGATGCAGTTGAAAGAGCTACTCAACTTAGGGCTAATAAGGCCCAGTGTCTCACCTTTGGGTGCACCAATAATTTTTGTGAAGAAGAAGGATGGTTCCTTATGGTTGTGTATAGATTACAGGGACTTGAACCATGCTATAGTGAAAAATAGGTACTGAATGCCACGAATAGATGATCTCTTCGATCAAATGAAAGGAGCAACAGTATTCTCAAAAATTGATTTGTGATCAGGGTATCACCAGTTAAGGATTAAGGAAGGAGATATTCCTAAAACTACCTTTCGAACTCGGTTTGGGCATTACGAGTTCGTGGTAGTGCCTTTAGGATTAACCAATGCACTAGCATTATTCATGAGCCTCATGAATAGTGTATTCTGGAAGTACTTAGACCTCTTTGTACAAGTCTTTTTAGATGATATCCTCATCTATTCCAAGAATGAAAGAGAGCATGAGGAACACTTGCGAGTGGTGTTGTCTTGCCTTAGAGAGAACAAATTGTATGGGAAGTTGTCGAAGTGTTTCTTCTTCCAGAAATAAATTCACTATTTAGGTCATATCATTTCCGGTGAAGAAATCTCTATGGACCCAGAAAAGGTAAAGGCCATTATGGAATGGTCAGTGCTGAAAAATGCTCATGAGGTAAGAATCTTCATGGGGCTAGCAGGTTATTATCGAATATTTGTGGAAGGGTTCTCTAAAATAGAGAAACCCATCACCACTTTGCAGCACAAGGGGGTTAGGTATGAATGGACATAAGAATGTGATAGTTTATTCATCGAGCTTAAGAGGTTACTAACTAGTGCACCAATTCTACAAGTGTCGGATATGGAAAAGGACTTCACAGTCTGCATGGATGCCTCGAAGCAAGGGTTGGGGGTCATTCTCATGAAGGACGGAGGAGTGATAGTGTATGCGTCAAGGAAGTTGAAGAAACAAGAGGAGATTTACACTACTCATGATTTAGAGTTGGCAGTTGTAATGCTAGCTCTGAAACTTTGGAGGCACTATCTAGTGGGGTGAAACTTTAAGATCAAAATGGACCATGAAAGTTTAAAACATCTCTTCACTCAAAGGGATATGAATGCTAGGAAAAGGCAATGGAGTGAGTTTATGAGTGAGTATGATTTTGTTATTTCATACGTCAAGGGAAAATAAAATGTGATCAAGGATGCCTTGAGTAGGAGACCATGCATCTTCTCCTTGGTACCCTTAAAAGTCAATCTGAGGGAACGTGTGTTGATGCAACTCCTTGGAGACTATCGGTATTTAAAGGTAACTTCAAACCTCAAGAGTGGGAGTTAGTTAGATCCCAAAAAAGAAGGATATAGCCTGGAAGCAAATGGACTATTAAGATACCGAGGAAGGATGTACATCCCCAAAAGTGGGGATATTCAAAGCATCATACTAAAGGAAGCCCATAGAGCACTTTATTGTGCGCATCTGGGTGTGAAGAAAATGTACGCAGACATGAGGAAGCCCTTCTTCTGGGTAGGCATGAAGCACGATGTAGTCCATTTCATCGCCAAGTTCCTAGAGTGTTAACAAGTGAAATCCAAACACCATCACTCAGCAGGTCTCCTACAACCACATGATGTTCCTATGTCCAAGTGGGAAGTCATTTCTATGGATTTTGTTGTGGGGTTGCCTCTCACATCTTATAGACACAATGTCATTCTTGTGATAGTTGATAAGTTAACAAAGAGTGATCATTTTACTCTGGTTAGAGACACTTACGATGTCACTAATGTGGTACGTGTGTTTGTAAGTGAGGTCATCCGTTTTCACGGGATACCCAAGAAGTTCATTTCAGATAGGGACTCAAGATTCACTTCTAGGTTTTGGACAAGTTTGCAGTCAGCGTTGGGGACTCAGTTGAACTTAAGCACAGCTTATCATCTTGAAACATATGGGAAAACTGAGAGAGTAAATCAGGTTATGGAAGACATGATTAGGATGTATGTCATGGATAATCAAACCCATTGGGATAAGTACCTACCTTTGGTAGAGTTTGCCTACAATAACAGTTTTCATAGCTCCGTCGGAATGCCACCCTATGAAGCTCTGTATGGAAGGCCATGCAGAACACCATTGAGTTGGGAGAGATTAGAAGACCGAGTGACAGTTGGGCAAGAATTGATTCAAGAGATGGAAGAACAAGTGATTCAGATTAGGCAGAGACTAAAGAAAGCACAGGATAGACAGAAAAGTTATGTTGATGCACACAGGACTAACCGAAGTTATAAAGTGGGAAATCAGGTTTTCATTTGTATCAGGCCTAATAAGAGTACCATTCGATTCAGGAAGAGGACAAAGTTGTCACCTCGATTTATAGGACCGTTCAAAATCCAAGAGAAAATTGGACCCATTGCCTATCGTCTCGTACTTCCACCCCACTTGCATAAAACTCATAATGTTTTTCATGTATATGTTCTATGTCATTATGTTGTTGATGAATCACATAAACTAAATTGGAAGGAATTGCAGGTATCGGACACAGGAACCCTCAAGGTAGAACCGTTATGCATATTGGACCATAGAGTCCAACATCTCAGGAACCGTCTGGTAGACCAAGTTAAGGTCTAGTGGGACAAGTATATTCCAAGATCTACTACTTGGGAGGATGTCGAGACATTACGACGAGATTATCCCTCACTTTTTTTACCACCTCGAGAATATGTTTCTCGAAGGTATATTATATGAATGTTTAAATGTTATTTGAATGATGATGAATATGATGTGATCTATTATGTAAATGAAAATTCTATGAACGAGTAACTTCAATTGAATTATGGGGATATTATGAGATCTATTTCTAACTTGAAAATTTTGATATTAAAGTTGTTGGTACATGGATACCGAATTGAGATTATGGTTGTATGCAATTACATGATGATAATGCATAGATATGTATGAGTTTGTGTTATAGACTAATTTACAAGTCATTGGGCTATGAGATAGCCAAGGGATAATGGTAATGAAAGTGGATGTCATAAACACTGACCGAGAAACAATATGGTATGAATCATTGTATGTGTAATCATATTGGTTTGAATGCATTGCTATGATATGTGGACCAGTGTAGGATTTCAGGTGGTGAGACTGCCCAAATAAAAAATTGAATAAACAATGACAAAATTCCTAGAAACATGGTGCCACTATATATTCCATTGTAAGGTGTGGACCCTAGTCCTATTAGGAGGGGTGGAATAATTTCCCACCTTGCATCCTTCGAAACATGGAGTCATGGGAGGATGGTGTTAGCTCACGCTCCCCTAGACGTGTGATGATGACTATCAGTTTCCTGTTGGGGAAGCTTGGTCAAGATAGTGACACTTCCTCTAACAGGTTCTATTTGGAGTTAGGTCAATATAGTTTACACTCCAAGATAGTCTAGCAAAGGAAGTATAGGAATGGAATATGGAAGTAAGTTAGGGAGGAAGGATGAATAGAAATAGTTGAGAGTGTATGGATATTTGACTTATGGTGGAATTTATTATTTTTCCTTCTGAAAAGAAAATGTGTAGATATGTATATTCATAATTACTTAACTAAACTACAATTGTCTAAATAAACATTGTTGAGCTAGATTATTGTAATTAAGGGATTTCGCAAACATTTGATTGGTTTATTATCTTTTATAAAATGAATAGCCTTGATGATTGGATTGGATGCATACATAAATTACTATAGAGGTGATAGTTATTGTTATTAGTACATGCACGAGACTTGTATGTACTAGCTACACATGCATTTATTGCACATGTACACTAGTATGTATGGGTTTTCTTGGCTTACTTACTGATAATGTTTTTTATTGGATATGAATGTGTGAACCATGTGTCATTTCCCTTGTATCATAAAATACTTTAACTTTGGGATGAAGTTTCCTAAAGGGTGGGTGTATGTAACAACCCTACTAATATTCATTAAACAAATATTTAATCATGATAATTAATTAATTCATGATTAAATATTTGTTTAATGAATTTTAGTTAATAAATTATTAATTTTTATTTTGGAGACTTAGTGTATCGGTAGATGGACCCATTTATGGAAGGGGGGATAAGGTGGTTGAGGTTTAATGGGGGGATAAGGAAGTGAATAGTGAGGGAAAGGAGGATAAGGCAAGGGGAAACACTCGGGAATGGGGTCTTCTTTTGTTTTGGGGTAATATTTTCATATTAGAGGAGGAAAAGGTGAAGAGAGGGAGTTTTGGACTGCACCTGTATTTCTGGTTTTATTGGCAGCTTGCTTGAGGAGATGGCTTGGGGACTTTCACAGGGGGCACTTGTTGCTGGGAATTTTGGGCTCGGGGGCCAGGAAACCGCAAGGAATCCTAGAGCTAGGGAGCCAGATAGGTTGTTCCTAGTTGGTTGGGAGGTTAGTTAGTTTTGGGCAGAGCTTCAGCTTGGGGCAGAGTTTCAGAACAGCATCAGTTTGAGGTATTTATCATCATGATTATGCTGTATTAATTATTGTTATATTGTTCATTATTTTTTTTTATGTTGAATATGTTGTTCATTATCATGGTGATATATTTTAAATTATGATGAATAGTGAGTTGTTATATGCTGAATAATGAACTGTAAAGAATTTAGGATAACATTTCTATACTTAAATTTATGTTTTATAAGGCTCTATTTGGACAGGCCTTACACTTTTTCATATTTTTTGGAGATTAAGAAACCTCAATTTGTTTAGAAACGGGACATTATGAATTCAGGTAGGTCAAGAAGGCCTAAGCCTATTATTTGATTCACTTCTCACTATTTTTTCTATGCTTTTTCAAAATTCCAAGAACATTTCCTAACTTAGA
>ML787092.1:167813-182781 GCA_009831015.1 Picea engelmannii
TCTAATTTGTTGTAAATCAAGTGGAAAGTGGGAACAAACCCAACTTGTGGTTTTCTATTTGCATTTTGGTTTAAAGGGAAATTTAAAAGTTATTTTATGTTCTCACACTCTTATTTGACTCTTTGTATTTAATTAGGATAATTAAGAACTAAACGTAAAGGGATAAATAAATCAATTTTATTCACTTTTTTAATTTTCCAATTTCAATTATTAGATAGCTTAGTTACACACATATAAACAAGTAAGAAGGATAAAATAAATCCTCCAACAACCATAGGCTCATTAATTACTTGTTTAAATATGTTATTGCTGAAACCCTCAACAAACCTTATCCCTAGGGTTTGGGGACCCTCCAAAAATATTTTAGCCTCATTGATTGCATCTTATTATCCTTTTGGGTTAAGAGTTTTATGTGATTAGTGTTCTTGGATGATTTCAAGTTCTTTGACTGGTTTGTTTGAGTAGACCTATTACTTGAAGTGCACATGAATGTTAGGGATGCTTTGTTCAGTGATCCATTGATTGTATCTACTATGATATCTATTTATACACACAAATGTCTCTGACTTGTCATCTCTTTGTCTTGATGATAAATGAACTCTCTAATTATATTGACCTCCATAGATATTTCATTGTGGGTACTACCTACTTTTTGGGTCTTACTGCTTCATTGAGCTCTTTAGATTAATGATTGGGATGATCTTTTCTTGCTACTCCATATCACCCTACTTTTCTTTAGGTGAGATTGGTTGAGTAATTTAATAATGTTTTGCATGACTTTGATTTATCGATGTTTTTCATTGGTAATTGATATGTCTCCTTGTTGAACTTTCTTTGGTTCTGAGCAAGTGGTGTGAATTTTTAATTGTGTTGATATTTTGTAGTTGCACATTTGAGTTTGGATGCATGTTCCTTGAACTGATTGGTTTTCACCAAAGGATTAAATAGGTAGCCATTTTTTTGCTTATTCGATATTTTCTGATTCATGAAATTTTCCTCTATTGATTATATGGTTAATGATTCCTTCTCTCCTTACCTTTGTTAAATTTTCTCAACTCTAGTAAACTGGAAAATTACTACCTAGTAATTTTCTTGTTGTTTGTTAATTAAAATTGCAGTTACAGTCTGAATAAAATGCACTATTGGGATTTTAACAGGTAAATAAAATAAATCAATGGAAGCAACTGGAAACCAAATTTCACACATATTCACACAGATATTTTTTTCCCTTCAAATATATTGTTCGTTAAATAAAAATCTTAGCATACAAGGGCTCCCTTACTCGGAAAATGGCCCACTTAGAAAACAATAAAAAGTACAGTCAACTTAAGAAAATTATTGGGTACATGTATGGCCCTATGAAATTGTTGAATCAACCTCTTCAACCATAATGCACAACCTACAAATATATATGACCTATTGCACATTGTTGTACAGCCCATTCATATGGTATATTTGTACCCTAATGTTGTACAAATGCACTCATTCCACACTATACAGCCTCTTGATGTATAGATCCTAGCTATATGAATCATTGTTGTACAAATTTGGGTTGTATGGATCATTATTGTATAGATATGGGATGTATAGTATGTTGTTGTATGGTCTTATATATGGATCTGTTGCTAGCCTCCTACACTTGATTGATTTGATCATTGTTGCAAGTTGTATGCATGTGTCTTCTCTAAACCTAAACACCGAATGAATATCCGTTATCACCCTTGATGTGTTCACCTTGAATCATTTTCCTTTTTGAATCAACACTCTCATTGATTTCTCCTTGTGTGAGCAAAATTTCTTCTTTGCTCAGTCTTGAGTGTCTTTCACCTTCACCTTCACCTAGCCTTGCTTTTATAAGCTTGATTTATTGATCGAATCCATAACCCTAATCTCTAAAGTGATTAACAGTTGAGATTAAATCTCAAATCACTTGATATCAATGGCTAGGATTCATCTAATTCACAAATAAAAATAACCTTTGCATTTCATTAGATTAAACTCACTTTTCTTATAAAAACACTTTACTTTAATAAATATTTTTATTAAAATAAATTGCTAAGGTTGAAGGCTTTGTATGTCTTCCACGCATCTAGACACTTAAACATGTGCAGAAGTACATGTTCGATGCTACAAACATCAACACTCCCTCTTAGCAAGGAGGTTACTTCTCGAAGAGCAACATCGAATTGGTTTTCCCTCTGATCTTGGAATAATGTCCCACACATCATCCTACACCATGGAATTCTGATATAAATGTTGATTTGTTGCTTCTTCAATGACGTTACTCATTAGTGCCATAAAGTTTGGAAACTTTTTTGGAGGCCTTCTCTCCCTGAATGTGCTCCTAGGAGCCCCAACATTCTCTTGAGCATCCTTCAATGTCTACATAAACCACTTGGGTCTCCTAAAAGAGTTGGAAGGGTATAACTCCTCCTTCCCACTTGAATTTTTCCTTCCTGAACTAGAAGTTGTTGAGCCCTACTTATCCTTTGGATATTTCTACTCCTCTTCCTTTGTCACCGGTAGTGAGTCATGTGACTTCTTAGAAGCCAAGCTCTCCTCAAAATTAACATCTCTGCTCACAATTATCTTCCTCTACGATGGAATGAATATCCTGTAAGACTTTGAAGTCTCATTGTACCCCACAAGTATGCCCTTCTCACCTGAGGACTCTGGCTTCGTCCTCTTCTCCACAAGCACATGGATGTATACTAGACAACCAAAGATCCTCAAATGTCCTATATCTGGATTCACTCATGTGAATGCTTCTTCAGGAGTCTTGTCCCCCAATATCCTGTGAGAACTCATGTTCTACAAAAATATTATCATGTTACATGCTTCTACCCAAAGGAACATAGGAAGATATTGGTCGGGTATCATATCCTTGGAAGAACCGATGATGGACTCATTCTTTCTCTTTGCAACTTCATTCTACTAAGGGTTGTACAAGACTGTCAACTCCCTCTTGTTCCTTGTCTCCTTGCAGAAATCCTTGTAGTCATTGGAGGTGTAATTACCCCCATTATCCGACCTCAAGAGCTTGATCCTCTTCCTTATCTAGTTCTCCACCTAGGTCTTGAACTCCCAGAACTAATTGAACACTTCATCCTTGGTCTTCATAAAGAAGATCCAGGTTTTCTTGGAAAAATCATCAATGAACGTCACATAATATAGTGTTCAACCGATGCCACTAACATTGGTCCACACACATAACAAAGTTACCAACTTAACGAAAACTGTGACCTCAAAATGAGAACTCAGGCCCAAAAAACCCATATTTTGGCATAAAAAACATGAAAATCAACCCCCCAAATCAAAAGTGGTACTACTGGTAGAACTATTTTTTCAAACGAGCTCAAAATTACAACATGTTTCAAGCATGGCCTTTAAAACTCATACAGTAGCTCAGAAAAACCTTAAAATTAACACCTAAATAAAAAAATCACACTATCTAAAACAAAAACAAAAAAATTTAAACCTCAAAATTACGGCTCATTACGACTTAATTGAAACCGTGGTTTTGAAAATAGATCCCTAGGCCAAAAACTAAAAAAAAACACTAAACGAACACTAAAAAAAAATTAAAATAACGAAAAAAATTTAAACAAAATATTAAAAAATCTAAAATGAAAAAAACCCTAAACTAAAACATTATATTAAAAATTTAAATAAAAAATTCAAAAATAAAATCAAAAACTATATATATATATATATATATATATATATATATATATATATATATATATATATATATATATATATTATTTTGTGTTTTTTAGATCTTTTTAAAGTGTTTTTGGCCATAAATTTAGTTTTTTACCCTTTTTTTTCCTCATTTTCGCTTAGTTTTTATATATAATTTTAATTTTTTGTTTTTTTTTTCTCTTTAGTTTTTTAAGTTTTTATTTATTCTTTTTTATATATAAATTTTCTTTTGAATTTTTATTTTTATTTTTATTAATTTCAATTGTTTTTTTTTTCTTAGTTTTTTTAGTTTTTAATATGTGTGTGTCTGTGTGTGTGCGTGCGTGCGCTAAATATTCAAAAATAGTGTTATTTAATTATAATTATTTTTTATTTATTAAAGTAAAGGTAAACAATATGTTAAAAATTATGTTTCCACTATATTTTAAAAGTATGGAACCATAAATTAATTGAGACACAATTGTATGAAAAATCTTAATTTCAAAAAAGTAATGGTAAAAAATATTTTTAAAATTGAAAGAAGTATGGAAAAATGACTAAAAACACCGTTGGAAAAAAAAATTGAAAATTTTGAAAATACATGAAAAATAATGTGGAAACATTATGGATCGGAAAATTTAAAATGTCAAAATACCACCTAAAAAGGTAGGGGGGTGCTACTAGTAGCACCATTTTTAAAAAGGGGGTAAAAAATGGGACCAAAAAAAAAATGAGAACTTTGTAGAGTTCTCATTAATTTGGTAACTATGTTACATCTAAATGTATAAGATCCAAGATCCCCTTGTACCTACTCTCGCTTCTTGGAAAAGAAACCTTGGCATTATTTTCAAGTGCACACCCTTTGCACACACCCTACTACTCAACACTGAAATCTGGGAGACATGTGACAATATCCCTCAAGATCGGCAATTCCCTATAGTGCAGGTGCCTCATCCTCATGTACCAAGGATTGAATAGGATTTCCCTTAAACATGTATAAATTTCCCTCTCTAACCCTTAATGCTCACTTTTGTGACAGGGCTAGCTCTCTCTTGACGTATGAGTACTTTCCCTTTCTTGAACATGATAGCAAAACCCCTATCCTCCATAACAAAGACTAAGCTAAAATTCTTCTTCGGTCTTGATACATATAACACATATTGGGCCTCCAACGAACCACCTGACTCGAGTCAGAATAAGATTTTTCCCTTCCCCTTCACTACATACTTGGAATCGTCACCAAGATCAACATAGATCCATGAGTCTTTCTTCGTTAGACTACTAAATAGCTCTTTTTCTTTTGTCATGTGACAGGATGCACCATTGTCCAAGTACCACGCACTCTTGGTGATCATGATGGTAGAGAAGTTGTTGGATTACTGAGAGGGGGGGTGAATCAATAATAGAGCAATTTAATCCTTTTTAACCATACAATTCAAGTGGTATATCAATGTATAATTATCATCCAATATTTGAAAAGTAAATAAACAATGAACAAATGAACAATCATACACATACACAGTACACCAGTGTTTTTATGTGGAAACCCAAAGCGGAAGAAAACCACAGAATGTTTTTTTTTATATGTCTTGAAGAATTACATTCATTAGAAGCACCAACTTCCTTTGTTTTCTAGCTGCAACTGGAAGGAGGCTCCAACCCCCTAATTTCTCAAGCTACCACCTGAGGGAAGCTCCAACTCCCCAGTTCTCTAGCTACAACCAGAAGGAGGCTACAACCCCCTATGTTGTCCAGCTGCAACCAGAAGGTGGCTACAACCACATGTCCTTGCCTCGTCCAACCACCCTGACATATAAGTAGAATGATGGAACCGATGTCACACTATCACTGTGAGATATACTACTGTAAACCTGTATCAATAAACCTACACCAAACAACCTATACCAATATCCCGAACCATGTATAAACCATGCATTAACCTATACCTCAACCTGTAATCAACTTGTACCATAAACAAGTGCATCAACCATGCACCAACCTGCAATCAAATTTTACCATAAACAAGTGCATCAACCATGCACCAACCTGTACCTTAACCTGCAAACCTTCCTTAACTTTAAGAACAAGAGACTAGCATTTTCATCAAACTTTACTTTAGTCTCACATGACTAGTTTTGGATTAGTCAACAACCCTAACTTGAAATAATCATAACTATGCACATGTAATGAATAAAGATCTGAAAATAGTACACAATGTTCTTCGGTGTGTTTTATGCAATTCCTCCAGGTGTCACTACTTGGAACCTCTCATAAAAGGAGTTATAGAGAAAATGGCATACCTTGTTGAATTATGGATTATTCCAGAGAGCGAACTTGTAGAGAATGACCTGCACGGAATATTTGTTGTATGGATCTGAAAATTTTAAACAGAATACTACATATTGTACTCTAACCAACTCATTTTATCTTACTGAATTTGGATTTGTTATGAAGAAGTTATGACGTTTTTACCCGAAACACTTGTTTTAGACTAGTTTCAGGACTAACCACAAACCCTATTTTCCACGGAGTTTAACTCCAAAACTACAACGACCCACAAGCTAAAATTTGTACCACGACTACTTGGATATGTTTCCTCAATGGCCTCCCAATTTCATGGTCTGAATCATTCTAGAAAAAAAATTATTGTGAAAATGGTGAGATGGCCTGTAAATAACATACCTTAGAAAGCATCATCAAAAGAATTTATCCTCCCTTGAATTTTGGCCTTCTTTACTTCACCTTCCTTATGAAATCCGGCTTAGATATATTTATGTTACGTCGGTCACATGTAGATATTCAATATGCTCAAGTGAAATTAAAACGAGAGATCCTTGCCTCTTATTTATACTTTCATGTAGCTTCCTCAAGGGGTTACATTTTAACCATCTTAACCCAATTTCGTTATTTTAGGGCTAACCAACTTCTAACCACTTTCCATAATTAGAAAGTTCTCCATTTACTTTATTATTTAAATAATCCTCCTTGACTTTGTCACTTCACTTTATTATTTAAATGATCCTCTTTGACTTTGTCACTTCACTTTATTATTTAAATAATCCTCTTTGACTTTGTCACTTCACTTTATTATTTAAATAATCCTCTTTGTCTTTGTCACTTCAATTTATTATTTAAATAATTTCTTCTTTTCAAGCACTTTGACTTCTTTGACCTTTTGGGGCTTCAAGCCAACATATGAGGGTCCTCCAAATTCGTAAGGCCATAACTTTCAAACCGTGAGGAGTTATGTGACATTCCACATACCACCAAAAATGGCATGACATGTACTATCCATCTAGAATAGTCTTACCTGCAAATTTATCAAAACCCATACCATTATACATCAAACAATATTGGGTCCATTACCCAAACCTTTGTGCTACCAGAATTCGCTATCGTACTTTATTCAAAGGTTGACATCAATGACAACCAACCCAATTAATCAACAATCTCCCCCTTTAGCATTGATGGAAACAATTAGATGCAATACCGAAATCATATCACTCATGCTCCCCTGGAACCATGCCTGCATCTATGTGACCAACACTCCCTCTAGAACCATGCCTCTGTCCTCGGCATCTAATAAATATCTCCCCCTTTGTCATCAATGGAAGAGGTATCTTTCCATTCGGGTTTGCTCCCCCTAACCGACTCGTCTGATCTCCCAACCTGAACTGTCCTCTTTATGGTGCTTCCTCATGTACATCTAAGACATATAAGATAAGCATTCAAAAGCATTCATTTTGGAGTAGAAATAACTCTGGGTCTCTGGCGAAGATACTCAAAGGCTTCCCATGGAAGCAGTTTTGTAAAGATGTCTTCCACTTTTTCTTTTGTGCCCACATATTCAACTTTGATGTTCTTTTCTACAACTTGTTCCTGTAGAAAGTGATACTTGATTGGAATGTGATTTGTCTTGGAGTGCATCACTGGGTTCTTTCAGATACTAGTGGAACTTATATTATAACAATAGATTGGAATGGGTTCATCATACTCAACTTGTATATCTGTCAAAGTTTGTTTCATCCATAGAACCTTTGTATAACATGTTGTTGCTGCAATATACTCTGGCTCGGCTATAGATAAATATATTGATGATTGTTTCTTGCTTAGCCTTGATACTAAACACTCACCCAAGTAGACCATTGTTATATTGGTGCTTCGACGGTCATCAATGCAACCTGCCCAATCTGCATCTATGTAGGCAATAAGTGATAGATCCTTTCCTTTTGGATACCATAATCCAAACTCTTTTGTACCTTTGAGATATCTGAAAATCCTCTTCACTGCTAATACATGTGATTCCTTTGGTGATGTTTGAAATTATACCACCTGTCCAACTACCTGCATTACATCTGGTCTAGATGTTGTCACATATAGTAGGATATCAATCATTGACATGTATTTTCTTTGATCTGTAGACTTTGAATCGTCATATTTGTTCAACTTGCAACTGGTTTGCATGGGAGTGATAATTGGTTTTCAATCTTCCATTTTGAACCTCTTTAGCATTTCTCTGATATACTTGGTTTGAGAAATAAAAATTTATTGGTTGCTTTGACATATCTGAAGACCCAGAAAGAAGGATAGTTCTCCAAGTAATGACATTTCAAATTCATTTTTCATGTCCTTTGCAAATTTCTTGCTTAACCTGCCATCGGTACTTCCAAAAATAATATCATCAACATAACTTCAATTAATAAAATACTATCTTGAGTTACATTGATGTAGAGGTTTTTGTCTGCACTTCCTTTTCTGAACTCTACATGTTGGATATATTTATCCAGTCTAGAGTACCATGCTCTAGGATCTTGTTTTAGATCGTACAAGGCCTTATTTAATTTACACACATAATATGTGCTCTCTAACGACTAAAATCCTTTTGGTTCTTCAGTGTACACTTCTTCTTCAAGTTCCCCATTCAGAAAAGTTGATTTTACATCCATCTGATACACTTTAATATATTTGGAGCATGCATAAGCTAAAAGCAATCGAATTGATTCCATTCTGGAAACTGGGGAAAATGTCTCTTCAAAGTCAATTCCTTCAACCTGTGCATATCCTTTAGATACCAATATAGTTTTGTTCCTTGTAATCTGTCCATCTTCATTCAATGTATTCTTGTATACCCACTTTGTGTCGATCACATTCTTATCCTTTGGTCTTGGAACCAATTCCCAAGTGTCATTTTTCTCTATTTAATCTAATTCTTAATCCATGGCCTTATTCCAAAATTCATCCTTGTTGGCCTCTTCAAAACAGGTTGGTTCAATCATAGATGAGAGTGTTAGGTGTGTTTGTTCTGGTGAACGAATTCTTCTTCTAGTCTCAAATCTTGCATCTTTGTTTCCTATAATCTAATCTGAAAGATGATTCTTTTGTACTCTTCTACTAGGTGTCTTTGGAGGAACTTGTTGAACTTGCTCTTTTGCTTCTGTCAGATCCTCTTCATATTCCCCTTCTACTTCTTTTTCATCTTCTGCTTCTTCTTAGTAAAGTTGTTACATTGATTCATTTTATTCTTCCTTTAATTCTTGTCTACATGTTTCATCAATTGTTACGTTGATGCTTTCCACAAATTTGTTCAATCTCATGTTGTAACACCTATATGTTTTTCTTGTACTTGAGTAACCAACAAGTACTCCTTTGTCCACAGGAGATTCAAACTTTCTCATTCTGCCATCTTCTCTTTTGATGTAGCATTTCCTTCCAAAAAATCTGAAGTGCTTCACATTTGTTGGTCTTCCTTTCCATAGCTCATAGGGAGTTTTGTCAGTGTTGTTTTTGAGAATTACTTTGTTTTGAATGTGAATTGTTGTATGCATTGTCTATGTCCAAAATATATATGTCAATTTGAAATCCATTAGCATTGTTCGATCCATTTCCTTTACTATCATGTTCTTCCGTTCAATAACTCCATTATGTTGAGGTGTCCTAGCAATGGAGAATTCCCTTGTTATTCCATGCCTGCTGCAGTAGTCCACAAATTCCTTTGAAGTGAACTCTCCTCCATTATTAGATATCAAGCATTTGATTTTTGAATCCATTTCATTTTCAACCATTTCCTTGTAAAGCTTGAAGTTTTCAAAAGATTCTGACTTATTCCTGAGAAAGAAAATTATAGTCATTCTTGTATAATCATCAACTAATAACATAAATTATTTCTCACCTTTTGAACCCTTTGTTGTAGTTGGTCTGACTAGATCAATATGCATAATTTCTAGTGGTCTTGTCGTTGAATATTCTTTTGATTTAAACCTGGTCTTTGTTTGTTTTCCTTGTTGTCAATGTTTTCATAAAGTGTTGGTTGGTTTCGTGATCTGGGGCATTTCTTTAACTGCTTCCCTTTTGTTGACTTTGACAAGGTTATCAAAATGTATGTGACCCATTCTTATGTGCCATAGCCAACTTTCATCTTCATTTCCTAGGAAACACTTTTCATTTCCAATTTCACTTAATACATATATGTTGTTTGAAGTTCTCGCAGTTGTTGCAATCAATTTTCCTGAACCTTATTTTCTTATCTCGCACTTTTGTAAATCGAAAGTAACTTTATGACCTTGGTCACACATTTGAATCACACTTAGAAGATTATGTTTCATATCTTCTACTAGTAGAACATTTTCTTCCTTGGTATTCTTGTTCCCAATTCTAACTGTGCATTTTCCAATGATTTTAGTTGAATCATCATTTTCGAAGGAGACCGATCCATCTCTTTCATTTCTTAATGTAAGAAACTAGTCTCTATCGCATATCATGTGTTTTAAACATCCACTGTCAACATACCAACCATGTTTCTTCTACTTAACTTGTAGAGCGAGTGTGCATTCTTCATTGCTATATTGATTCTTATTTCTTATCCATGTCCTTTTCTGAGGTCCATGTCTCTGATTGTTGTTGTTCTGTTGTGGTTCTCTAGGAGGGACTGTCATTCTGCAATCTTTGGCCATGTGTCCAAAGTTGTTACATTTGTAGCATTCCACTTCAGTGCTCAAAGATTCAAACTTGTTGTAACTTCTTCTCTTTGTTTCACTAGGCCTTCTTGGATAACCCTTTTGTGTATGACTTTCAAAGTTGTTTATGTTCATGTTGTTAGCTCTGCAATTCACAGCTTTATTTCCAAAATTACTACATGCATAACATAAACCAAAAAAGATAGTTGGATACCTGGGAGTTGAAGATATTCTGAAAGGAGGTACACTTATGAATCCTTCTTCTTCATGAGGCCTATTAGTTTTTGTCTGTCATTGATTCTAAAATCTGAATCTTCTCAGTTGAGGAGTGTCCCTGTAATTTTCTTGGTAGACCTTCATATCCCCTTTGATTGTTTGTGCATATCTTTTTGGATATGTTTCTTTTTCTTCTGTTTTGGAGCTTGATCCCTTTTTTATCTGATTGTATCCAAGTTCGGACTTGTCATGATGAGGTTTTTGATTGTTGATAATCTCTTTCAAAACTTTTGAGTTGTTCTTCATATTTTTCTTTTGAAGATCCTTTCTTAATGTGACAATTTATGCTTCCAAATTTCCAATGATCATGTCCCTTCCTTCTAGTTGTTATTTGAGTGCTTCTTCAATTTGAACCTTCAAATTTGTGATCATTTGTTCTAGTTCCTGAGTGTTTTCTTTCTTGTCTAGTTCCGCTTTTAGTTTCTTGTTTTTCTTCTTTTCTCTTGGGATAACTTCTATGGCACAAAACAATTCTTCTCGGTAGTCAACTTATGCCTCTTCATATTCTTCTTCGGAGTCTTATTTATCAGAGTCTTCTACTGCCATGAATAGAACTCTTTTTGTCTCATTGTCACTGACTTCATCTTCATTTGATGATGAGATGTCTTCTTTGGTGCATACTCTTTTCTTGAAAACTTTCTTTGTGGTTTTTTTTCCTTTAATATATGTTTGTTTGTTATTTGAGTAACCTTCATAATTTCTCTTTTTCTTATGAGGACATTTGTTATCAAAATGACCAATACTATCACAATTAAAACAAATCAAAGGAAGTTTACTTCTATAACTATTGTTGGTTCCCTTGTTCAATCTTCTAACAAAGTTGGCCACTTCTTCACCATATTTTGAGACGTCATTGTTGATGATATGTTATTTTTCTTTTTTCTTTCCCTTTTTCTTTGACCTTTTGAATTCTTTGAAGGCTCCTTGTTTTATATCTGGATTTTCCTGTTCAATTCTCATTTCATATGCTTTGAAGATTCCATGTAGTTCTTCCATGCTTATTGAGTTTAGATCTTCTCTTTATTCTAGTGTTGATATATTAGGGTCAAATCTCATAGGAAGAGATCTCAGTACCTTTTGAACAATTACAAATTCTTTGATTTCTTCTCCCAATCCCAAGATTGTATTTACTGTTTCATCGACTCATAAAAAGTAAGTTGCAATGTTCTCATCTTCCTTCATCTTTAGTTGTTAGAACTGACCTCTGTAAGTTTGAATCATTTTTGCTTTGACTTTTGAATCTCCTTCATTAATATTTTGAAGTTTGTCCCAAATATCTTTAGTGGATTTACAATGTGCAACTTGTGTGAATATTGATTCTCCAAGACCATTCAGAAGTGAATTTGTGGCTTTGGAATTTTTCTGACCAAGTTTCATAGTTTTGTCATTTGTCAGTGGAGTTGTTGGTGTTGTGTATCCATCTACAATTGATTGCCAAATTTCAAATCCATGTTCCTATATATATGTCTTCATCTTTATGCTCCAAAATGCATAATTGTATCCATCAAACTATGGTATTCCATTTTTATGCATCTTGTTTCTCTCCATGATCTACCTTTCAATGGTTAAACTGGTTTCTGAAGGAACCTATTTTGATACCAATTGTTGGATTACTGAGAAGGGGGGTGAATCAGTAATAGAGAAATTTAATCATTTTTAACCATATAATGCAAGTGCTATATCAATGTAGAATTGTCATCCAATATTTGCAGAGTAAATAAACAATGAACAAATGAACAATCATACACATACACAGTACATCAGTGTTTTTACATGGAAACCCAAAGAGGGAGAAAACCACAGAATGATTTTTCTTATATGAATTGAAGAATTACACTCATTGGAAGCACCACTTCCTTTGTTTTCCAGTTGCAACTGGAAGGAGGCTCCAACCCCCTAGTTTCTTAGGCTACAATCTAAGGGAAGATCCAACTCCCCGGTTCTCTGGTTACAACCCCCTATGTTCTTCGGATACAACCGGAAGGTGGCTACAACCACTTGTCCTTGCCCCATCTATTGAAAAGTCAAAAAGAAACATGTGTCTAATTTACTTTTCCCTTAATTAAATTAGACAATAAATATTAATCTATTATCTAATTCATAACTGAGTGATTTGGATTTGTAACAGAATTATAAGTGTATTTAAGTGAGTTAAGATCAGTTGTGCTAGTTGTAACTAAACATGCACTAGTGAGAGTTCAATTAATCAGTTAACTCACATGCAACTGAAGATTCGTCATGGTTAACTACATGCATGCAAATCCATTGGAGATCCAGTTGAGATAATAGGTGAAAGGGACAGTTGGCTATCAGTTGTGATTTGTTTACACATGCAATGGATATGCTTATGAGCATGTGCAAATGAGGCAATTTGTAACAATTCATTCATTGTGAGAATTCGAATTGCAGAGATTGTGCAAAGGAGGCAGGTTGTATGGACACGGAAATTGGCGCATGTATTTGTTGATTTGTGTATGACAGTGTGAGACAATTGTATTGTACTGAGAGCTCTTGGATTAGAGTTTTGTATGAGATTGTTTCATGATTCATGATATACATAATATATGATAGTGGGGTTTTTAGCTTTACACTTTCCCGGTAAAATTTTTGTGTTGTGTGTTATTGATATTTCACTTTGTGCATTGTGGCTGTGATCATGTTTTAAATTGCTTCCGCAATAATAATAGTATAAACGATTATATATTTAACAAGTGGGGGAAATTGTTAGATCAGGAGAATCGTAAGAATACATTAATTTGTATCGAAATTTCTACACCATCCAACTGCCCTGATGTATAAGTAGAATGATGGAACCACTATCACACTATCACTGTGAGATATACTACTGTAAACCTGTACCAATAAAACTGCACCAAACAACTTGTACCAATAACCTGAACCATGTATCAACCATGCATCAACCTGTACATCAACCTGTAATCAACTTGTACCATAAACAAGTGCATCAACTATGCACCAATCTGTACCAAATAACCTGTAATCAAATTGTACCATAAACAAGTGCATAAACCATGCACCAACTTTTACCTCAACCTACAAACATTCCTTAACTTTAACAACAAGAGACTAGCATTTTCATCAAACTTTAATTTAGTCTCACATGACTAGTTTTGGATTAGTCAACAACTCTAACTTGAAATAATCATAACTATGTAGCTATAATGAATAAAGATATGAAAATAGTACACAATGTTCTTCAGTGTGTTTTATGCAATTCCTCTAGGTGTCACTACTTGGAACCTCTCAGAAAAGGATTTATAGCAAAAATGGCATACCTTGTTGAATTCTGGATTATTCTAGAGAGCAAACTTGTAGAGCGTACCCCACACGGAATATTTTTTTTATGGATATGAAAATTTTACAAAGAATACTACAGACTGTAATCTAACCAACACATTTGGTCTTACTGAATTTGGATCTGTTATGAAGAATTTGTGACGTTTTTACCTGAAACACTTGTTTTAGACTAGTTTCAAGACTAGCCACAAACTGTATTTTCCACGAAGTTTAACTCCAAAACTACAATGAACCACAAGCTGAAATTCGTACCACAACTACTTGGATATGTTTCCTCAATGGCCTCCCAATTTCACGGTCTGAATCATTCTAGAAAAAAAAAATATTGCAAAAATGGTGAGATGACCTGTAAATAACATACCTTAGAAAGCATCATCAAAAGAATTTATCATCCCTTGAATTTCAGCCTTATTTACTTCACCTTCCCTCTGAAATTAATCTTAGATATCCTTTGGTTACCTCAGTCACATGTAGATATTCAATATTCTCAAGTGTAATTAAAATGAGAGAGCCTTGCCTCTTATGTCTACTTTCATGTAGCTTCCTCAAGGGGTTACATTTTAACCATCTTAACCTAATTTCCTTATTTTAGGGCTAACCCACTTCTAACCACTTTCCATAATTAGAAAGTTCTTCATTTAATTTATTATTTAAATAATCCTCCTTGACTTTGTCACTTCACTTTATTATTTAAATAATCATCTTTGACTTTGTCACTTCACATTATTATTTAAATA
>ML787092.1:194777-205017 GCA_009831015.1 Picea engelmannii
AAGAGATTTGACATGTTGGAATGTAAATCCATGAACACACCCATGGAAACAAATTTGAAACTCCTAGTTCATACTTTGTCAGAGTTGGTTGATGATACTCTATACAGGTTGATTATTGGTTCGTTGTTGTATCTAGTGAATACCAGGATAGATATATGCTTTGTTGTGAACACCTTGATTCAGTATCTAGTAGAGCCCAGACATGTTCACCTTGTAGCTACAAATAATTTGATAAGATACCTTAAGGGTACGTTGGATTATTGTCTTTGCTATACTGGAGATCATGACTTCAGACTGTATGGTTATACTGATTTAGATTGGATTGGAAGTGCTTCAGACAAGAAGAGCACTTCGGGATGCTTTTTTAGTTTGGGGTCAGCCATGACTTCATGGAAAAGAAGGAAGCAATCCAATATTTATCTCAGCACACCAGAAGCAGAATACATTGCATCATGTTCCGCCAGTTGTGAAGCCATATGGCTTCAGAAATTGTTGACAGGTCTATTCGATCTGGAGATGGAAGACACCATGATTCTATGTGATAACCAGAGTTGCATAAAGATGATGGAGAACCCATTGTTCCATGATAAGTCGAAGCACACAGATATCCGGTATCACTACATTCGTGATATGGTGCATAGGCGAGTTGTAAAGCCCCAATATGTTGGCACAGATGAGCAGGTTTCAGATGTGTTAACCAAGCCTCTATCTCGTGTGAAGTTTGATTACTTTCGAGACAAGATTGGTATTGTCTGAAAGGACCTCCCTTGAAAGGGGAAGGGATGTTAATGATAGTATGGTGTCCTGACCAACAATGGGTAGCTCCGTTAGGATTTTATATCCTAGGGAATATTATGATTCATGGATAGATCCCGAAGGTAAGGAAGTTCTATCAGAGTACCATGCAGTAGCTTGTTAGGATTTTATATCCTATGGAATCTTATGATTCTTGGGCAGATCCCGAAGGTCCGGTAAGGACGGTCTGTCAGAGTACCAAAAAATGTTGTTGTTGCACATGTCTCATTTTGTTGTCATATGTTGATGATATTGTTCCAGCCTCGTGTTGTTGATGATTTTGTTTCAGCCTCATTTTTTTGATGATGTTGTTCCAACCTTGTGTTGTTGATGATGTTGTACCATATTTCTGTTCATGTTGTTCTAGCTTCATGTTATTGATGTTGATGTTTCAGCTTCATGTTGATGATGATGATGATGACATTACTTCAGCTTCATGATGATGATGATGATGATGATGACATTACTTCAGCTTCATGATGATGATGATGATGATGATGACATTACTTCAGCTTCATGATGATGATGATGATGATGATGATGATGATGACGACGTTACTCCATCTCCATGTTATGAATGATGATGATATTGATGATGAGAAAAAAAATTGTCGATGATTTGTAGATGTGCCATTCAGTGTTCCAAATTTTGATGATGATGATGCCCTCTCTTTCTCTTGATGATGTTGTATTGGGTCATGTTGGTAGAATACCCTTCTCATTAAGGGGGAGTGTTGAAATATAGTAACTTTACAGAATATTCTAATTATATTTGAGTTATTATATTATATATCAAATCCTCTTTTGTGTATTGATCATGTCGGGTATTTTATAAGACTAAATCCTCTTTTGTGGATTGGTCAAATCATATTTATATGGTGGTATTTGAGAAGTCATCCCCTAGTGTTTATAAAGTGGTTTTAACCACTCCTAGAAGAATTCAACCCTACTAAATGAAGAGACACAACCCTAGTGCATCTTCAACTAGTATTTATATGTGAGGATAGTGCCTCACTTATACACACTCACACTCACTCATCTAGTGTGCATATCTTGAAGGCATTTGCAGTTGCAGGAGGAAGGAGAAGAGAGGCACATGCTCAGTCATGGTTTATTCTTGGTGTATTGGTCTTAGTCTTGGCATTGTATTGGCAATATATTATTGAGGAAGTTTCGTTGGGTTTTCTCCCCCATTAAGGTTTCCTAGGATAAAATGGTGTGTACCTTGTGATTGTGTTTCTTTCATTGATCCTCTTTATGTTGTTGTTTTAGAAATGCATTTAATGCTCATGAAACTTGGAAATAACCTAATAAAACTAAAACTTAACATTCAAGAGGGCCTTTCAGACTTCCATCTTTTCTTACACCCAGGATAATGGACCTAGAGTATATTAGGTATAGGATTTTAGTGGATCATTTCCTATTTGGCCAACATAGGAAGGAAATCATTTTTATATTTCCGCAAGAAGTTAGCCCTTTCTTGCTGCAGCAAAGAATAGTTTTTTCAAAGGATAGAGAATTATTGAATCTATTTTATTTTGAGAAAGTATACAAGTGGGTATATGAACCTCGTGGAATTATCACCGACAGAAAGGCCTCCTATAAGCATGATCCGAGAGCATAAATAGAAAAGGTTTCAAATTTAAAATCCTGGGAGGAGGTCATAGAGGTTTTAGAGAAGGAATCTCTTGATGCATTGGTCTTGTTTTCTCAAGATAGTTCAGCAAAATCTGTTAAAGTACAGAAGCGCCCTTTGTCAATCCTTCAATTAGAATCAATAGCAGACCTACCTCAAAGAAATAATCTCAAAGAAGTGGATCTTGAAATCGAACAAGATGAGGAAGAAAGCTTCGCTCATTACCTAAGAAAGAGAAAGAAGTGTTGCAGATAACTCAAGGGGAGATAGAGTCTTAGGGARCACCCTTAGTTGTTGATCATTTTGCATCAGCTCTCGTATCTATGGGATCACTCCAACAAGCCACAACAAGTGAAGGAATGTTGGAGGAGCCACCTACCATTTTTTCTCACTACAAGGATATAAAATCATGCAGTAGGGARTCCCAGACAGAATTGTATTCCTCAGTGAGAGGGGAAGAAGCTCCACCAACTAGATTTATGACAATAGCAGATCATCAAGTTGATACTCTGAATCTAGCTTTTCTAGAAGCAAATTTGAATAAATCGCTCTCTCGTGCAGACTATAAATAGACTGAAATCAATTTTAAGACAAAGGACATCAAATCCCCTGACTTGGATGATTTGTATCAAGAAGTCAATGAGATGTTATATCGAGGAGTGTTAAAAGCCTCCATAATTGAAAGGGAAATGAAGGAGATTGCGCTTGAATTTACAAGAAGATAAGGCAAGAAAGGATAGCTACTCAAGTGAACAAAACCAGGGTGGCTGATTTGGAGAAGAAAATAATAGATTTAGGTGAAGAAAATAATAGATTTAGGTGCAGGCCCTAAATACCCTAAAATGTTTGGGGATTTAATTAAAAAAAAGGATACAGACATCAAGGCCTTAAAGAAGAAGTTGAAAATGCATGAAGATCAACATGTTCAAACTCCAAAATAACAATCTAGTTTCAAAGAAAAAGAGAAAGTATTCCTCCAGTTGAAAGAAAGAGATGAAGAAAAAATGTGGTTGTAAAGAGAGGTTGAGATGTTGAGGATAGAGAATGAGTTGTTAAAAAATCAGCAAAGTCCCCTGACTCGAGTATTTGTGCAAAGAGAAGAATTTGTTGATATTACTGACCCAATAGAAGGGTTAGCTAAAGTAATGGTTCATCTCAGTGTGAAAGAAATAGAATTAGGGTCTCTGAATTCACAATTGAGAAATAAAATCTTAAAAATCTCGGAGCTAGAAGAGAAATATAAGAATAGGGAAGAACTGGTATCGAAGTTGAGTGCAGACAAAGATGAATCTATAAATAAAATAGAGAAATTGCAGATCAGAGCTACAAGGAATCCAACAATGAAAGAATCTAAACATGTGATATGGGATCAAATAGCTAGCCTGATAAACAGCAATTGGGAACAATTATCCTTAGTAGGAGATAAGTTGGAGATTATCAATGCAGCACAGGATGACATAGCTCGAGTAAAAGCTGAATTGGGAAATAATCCTGACATTGCCAACGAGATTATTAAATTCCTAAATGGGAAAACCAAATATCAACTCTAGGACCTTAATATCAAAGACAAGACTAGCATTATAATTGATGATAAAAAAATCCTCACAAAAAGGAGGTAGTTACAAAAAGCAGAAAATAGGATGAAGGAGATGGGGGTTCAACATTCAAGGAAATATTCAAGGATCTCATCATCCTGGGACTACCACTCCCCTAGGATGGAAATGAAGACATTTACTCTAAGCAGAGATATGAAAAATTGTTGGAGAATAAAATAAATGATGACAGACAGTTTGATAGACTAATCTAGGTGTTGATGGGACAGGATATTATGGAATTTCTCACAGGGTATTTCGAGATCCTTCACCAGCTAAGAGGGGTGTTCAAGTAGCTACCCCAACTATCATATGAAACATATACCAACCTTTAATAAATCGTCTGGAATATGAATAAGACCAACTACCCTATGGGAAATCCGTGGCATTACATGTGTCAGTTGTTGAAGCTCCCCATGAATAGACAAAGTGGGGTGAGTGGCTCTCAGCATGCCCAATAAAGAAGTTGCCAAAGAATATTTTTGTTAGGGATTTTTTCCAACTGTTAGTATTTTTGAAAAGTGATAGAAGTAGTGATAGTCTAAATCAAGGGGAAGCAAGTGGTATCAAGAAGCAATTTTGAGGCAAATCTAGAGGATAAAAGGAGGGAATGAGCTCATTTCCTAGGTTGGAACTTTGGGGAATTTAAGAGTATCTTATACCCAAGTTGTTTGATCAAATATCCCTTCAAACACGGACCTTTTTCAAGGTTGCAAGGTACAAGATATTCATCCCATGTGTTATGCTTTAGTCTGTGCTTCTTTTTGTGCATGTGTTCTTGTAAAAATGCATCCCTATCATTCTATGGCTTCTTGTATCAAATCCCCATTAATAAAAGCTAGAGAAACAAGTTTTATGACATGTACAGTGTAACTGCATGTTATTTAGCTTATGATGTTGAAGTGATTTCCTCTGAATGTATGACCACTTCATGTCATTTTTTCATGTGTTTAATTATGTGCGGAGGGTACCTCCATGGATTTAAGTATATGAAAATGTTTTATTGTTTGATGCATATTTTAATGATATGATGTATTTTTCAAGGATGTTGATTCTTAATTTCTCATCACTTCATTATGTCCATAGGTTGTGAGATTCACCATAGAGTTGCCTCACATGTCTATCTTATGTTTCTTCCAATCTGCCCCTTCTCAAAATTAAATCAAATTGTCTGAAGCACTCGTGAGAATATACCTCTTCATGTTAAATGCCTTGATATTGGTTGTGGTATTGTTTGAGGGCCAAGAGTTCTATAAGAGAGAGAAATTTACCCAAAAAATTGGATAAATCATGTTGTGAATCAACATGGTTTTAAGATTTATGCTAGGTATTAACCCCTGGGATGCACCGACATAGTTCCATTTACAGCTTAGAACATCTTAAGGGATAACACAACAAAATTTTATCAATATTCAGTTGGTTAATAGTGTTTATATTATGGTAGTTTTGGGATGTATTAACCTCCACTTGTGACCTTTGATGAGATTAGAATATTCTAGGAAGCAAGAAGAACCTTAAAATACTTGGACATAACCCTAGAAGAGAAGTCAGCTAAAGAGAATATTTTATATTGAGTCTTTAACCTCCAGAAAGAAAAGTCGGCCCAAACAACCTAAAGAGAGAAGTATAAATATAGGGCATCAAAGCTCATTTGGCACACAACTCGCAACTACAAAAATTTAGTAATGCGCAAGTCTGGAGAGCGGTTGCAACTGCAATTACTGTAACCTATAATTTTGGTCTTTATGGGTTAGACTTTATGATCAGTTTTGGTTATCTTTTCTTGGTGCATTATCCTTGGTTGTCTTGATTTGATACCATAATTATTCTCTCTGTCAAGGTCAAGGTGCTCGAGGGTGGCATCTGTGCCTATGGTTGGGTGACAATATTGCTATATTGTCTATGGTTAATTGAGCACACCCACTTTTCTAACAGGTTATGGGCCCACACCTCCTTCATTCAGTCTAACCACTGGAACGAAGCTAATCCATAAGGTTATCAAGCTCACTAAAGAACTTATGCTAGGGTTTCTAACAGATGCAGTTACTGAAGAACTGTCGCTAGGGTTTCTAGCAGGTGCAGTTACTGAAGCACTGCCTCTAGGGTTACTAGCAGGTGCAGTTGAAAAACCCTAAAACTCTTTCCCAACACCTTATGATGAAACACCTTTGTAATATTCCAGATATAAAAAGTATGCAGAACATAAATAAAATTCTATAATGGCAGATGAACAACAATATAACCAGGATAACACCACAATAATACTGAAATGATAACAGAATAACACCAGAAAGAGCACTTCGATTACTGATAGCAATGTTCACAGGCCTCTTCGAGGGGGAAACCTCCAGTCGAGAAAAGCTCTATTACAATAATATCCAATATAGGTTTCTCATACCCTCGACTCCTATTTATACTAAATATATTTATCAAGAGAACCATCTAGAGGAATATTCTTCTAGAAGCAGAATCTTCTATTAGGTATTCTTACAATCGATTTATTCTACCTTATTGCAAGGCCTTGTTAATATTTACCTTTATTACATTGGAATACATTGTTCTACCTACGTAAGGGGTTATGTCCCTAACATGTCCACCCCCTTAAAAATAGCCTTGTCCTCAAGGCTTGAGATGTGGAAATTGCTACAGAATGGTAGTTGGTTCCCAAGTGGCATCTGTTGGAGTTGTATCTTTCCACTGGACTAACACTTCCTTGATGGTTCGCTGACATAGGCGATGCTCATGTTTGTCCAAAAATGCTTGTGGTTGTAGCCAAATGGAGCCTTCTTCATCCAACTCGGGAAGGTTGGTTTGAGTCTGGCACTTATTTCCAATCACCTTCTTCAAGCATGAAACATGAAAAACAGGATGTAGGTTAGAATAACTGGGCAAAGCTAATTGATAGGCCACCTGTCCCACATGCTTGAGAATTGTATAAGGACCATAAAATTTGGGCGTCAACTTCTGAAAAATGGTCGGACTTGAGGGAATTTTTCTTGTAAGGTTGCAGTCAAAGAAACACCTAATCCCCTTCTGCAAATTGACGTTCAGAGCGGCCTTGATCTTCTTGTTGCTTCATGTGATTATGAGCCATGACCAAATTATCTTTAAGGGTGCGAAGAATAGCCTCTCAAACTGTAAGTGTTTGGTCAACCGCTTGGACCTTTGAGACACCTGGTAAATATGAGAAATTGAAGGTGGATTTTTTCCATAGACCGCTTCAAAAGGAGTCATGTGTGTAGTTGTATGGTATGAAGTGTTGTACCACCATTTATCTAGGGGTAACCATTGAGCCCACTGATTTTTCTTTTCCGATGCAAAACACCTCAGATATGTTTCCAAACACTTGTTGACAACTTCAGTTTGACCATCCATCTGGGGATCATAAGTTGTGCTGAGATGAAATTGGGTGCCTTGTAGCTTGAATAGTTCTTGCCAAAAATTGCTAGTGAAAGTTGGGTCGCGATCAGAAACAATAGAATGCGGCATGCCATGAAGCTTGAAGACCTGATCCATGAAAAGTTGAGCCACTGTGGATGATGTAAATGGGTGTTGAAGAGCATAGAAATGAGCATACTTGGAAAGACGATCAACTACCACCATGATGACTGATTTATTACCTGATTTAGGTAAGCCTGTAATAAAATCCATAGAGATATCCCTCCAAATAGCAGGTGGAATTGGAAGCGGTTGCAGTGTGCCTGGAGATTTGACTGTTTCTCCCTTGTTGCATTGGCACACATCACATTCGGAAACAAAATTATGAATGTCTTGTTTCATACCATCCCAGAAAAAAGAACGTTTGACCCTGTCATAGGTTTTGGTAAACCCGAAGTGCCCAGTTGTGGGTGTAGCATGAAGCTCAGAAAGCACCGTGGATTTAAGTTTTGACTATTCACTTAAATACAAATGGCCTTTGTATCGAAGCTCATCATGGAGCCATGAGTACCCTAGGGAAACTGGAGAATTGGACTGCAAATGTTGTATCAGATGCGAACTTTTGGGATCATGTAGCCATTCCTGGCAAATGGCTTGAAGCCAATCTGGTACAATGAAGGAGAGAGAAAAAAGGGAGCCTTCATCTTCATATTTTCGGGAAAGTGCATCGACCACCACATTGTCTTTGCCTTTCTTGTAAATGATATCATAATCATATCCAAATAACTTAGTCACCCATTTGTGTTTCTCTAGGGAGGAAATGCATTGTTCCATAAAATACTTGAGGCTTTGATGGTCTGTCTTAATTTGGAAGCATTGCCCCAATCGATAAGGGCGCCAAAAATCAACAGCATGCATAATAGCCAACATTTCCTTTTCATAGATTGATTTGCCCAAATTTCGTTCGGACAGTTGTTTGCTGGTAAAGGCCAAAGGTCAACCCTCTTGCATAAGGACGGCACCAATACCTTTCCCTAAAGCATCACATTCCAGGACAAAGGTCTTTATGAAATCAGGAAGGGCCAGGACTAGAGTGGTGCACATGGCCAT
The DNA here is from genome assembly GCA_009831015.1 of Picea engelmannii. Classification (NCBI taxonomy): domain Eukaryota; kingdom Viridiplantae; phylum Streptophyta; class Pinopsida; order Pinales; family Pinaceae; genus Picea; species Picea engelmannii. The sequence continues at coordinate 203,289 of ML787092.1, forward strand.
ATTCAAGGTTTGAAAATCCTGAGCAGTTGTTGGGGTCCAAGTGAAAGACTTATTTTTAAGGAGTGTCGTGAGAGGTGTCGCAATATTTCCATAATTCTTAACAAACTTGCAATAATAACCTGTTAGGCCCAGAAATCTTCGCAAGATTTTGAGAGTCTTTAGGTAAGGCCAATCTTTCATAGATTCAATCTTTTTAGGATCCACCCTGACTTCGTTCTTGCCAACAAGATGGCCCAAGTACTCGACTTCTAAGGTGCCAAAATCACATTTAGATTGTTTCGGGAAAAGTTGGTGCTGAGAGAGTATATGGAGAACTCGGTCTACATGAGCAAGGTGGTATGTCCAGGTTTTTCTATAGATGAGGATATCATCAAAGAAAACTAAGACAAAATTACGGAGAAAGGGGCGAAAGACGTGATTCATGAGGCTTTGGAAGGTGGAGGAGGTATTACACAAGCCAAAGGGCATGACCAAAAACTCATAGTGGCCCTCATGAGTTCTAAAGGCAGTCTTAGTAATGTTTGCCTCTTTCATACGGATCTGGTGGTAGCCAGAACGAAGATCAAGTTTTGTAAAGAAATGGGCGCCACTCAATTCATCCAAGAGGTCATCAATCACAAGAATGAGAAATGTGTCTTTAATGGTGAGTTTTTTGAGGGCGTGGAAGTTAGGACACATGCGCCAAGAACCTTCTTTCTTCAGGACCATGACCACAGGAGAAGAGTAGGGGCTCATACTAGGGTGGATAATGCCTACATTGAGCAGTTCTTGAACCATTTTATCAATTTAATTTTTTGGGGAAAAGGGGTGACGATAGGGATTGATATTGGAAGGGAGGCTTCCTGGTATAAGGAGAATGGAATGATCATGAACACCACGGGAAGTCGAGAGTCCCTGGGGAGTGGAAAAGACCACTTGATGTTTAGAGAGGATGGATTGGAGGTCTTGCGGCACACAAGGTGTCTTAGTTGCCTGTATGGCATGGAGTTGGGCAATAACGCTAGAATGACCTTTTTTTAGCAGCTTTTCCATGTGATGGGAACTAATGATCTCCTATGAACCGGAGGTGATGCCTTGGAACTTATATTTTTGGCCCTCCTGGTCAAATTACATGGTTAATTCCTTGAAATCCATGAGAATGGAACCCAAATTCCTTAGCTAGTTTGCACCCAACACAATGTCACAACCGCCCATGTCGATAACAAACATATGAGATTTTATGTGGTAGTCACCAATTTGGAGACGCATATTTTCACAACACCCTCCACATTTCATGGAGCCACCATTGGCAATCATGATTTGGAAATTATTGACTGCATGGACATAGAAAAGAGTTTCTTGGGAAATGCGGCGATGAATAAAATTATGGGTGATGCCACTATCAACCAGAATGATGACCTTCCTATGCTTGATGTAACCAATTAGCTTGAGGGCTTGGGGAGTAGAGAAACGAGTGAGAGAATTTAGGGAAATGGTTGGTTCTACTTCGGGAGGGTCTAAGGGAGGGGTTATGTTCGTGGTTTTAGGTGACTCGGACACAAGGGGAGTTTCAACATCCACTTCCGAAACATCCTCTGAGATGGCCATAAAAAGATTTTGTCCCTTACACTTGTGGCCCGGAAAATATTTGTCATCACAATTATAACAAAGGCCTTTGAGTTGGCGTTCAACCATTTCAGCTATGGTCAATTTTTGGATCTTTAGTGGAGCAGAGGGAGTAGTGGGATTT
>ML787092.1:205658-223181 GCA_009831015.1 Picea engelmannii
CGATGGAGGACTTCATGGTTGTATTGATGGCGGCAACATTGGCACTAAGTTGTTTCACTTCTTTTTAGGTCTCTATGAAATTAGATTGCAGGGTATTGAAGCGAGCTTCCAAGTCTTGGCTACGAGTACGGGCCATGATGGTGAGGGAACTGAAACGGGGCAGGGGGGGTCAAAAATTTTGCTTAAAAATGATATGTATGAATGTGATAAGGGTGAAGAGATAAATCCAATGGAATAGGTCTCAAATAATGGTGCAAAAATTTCCAAACTTTTTTTTTTTACACCTGTGGAGTTATACTCTGCTCTGAAGAATATTGCAGTGATGAAATGCCCAAATTCTTAACCAGGAATAAATGTGTAGTGATTTGGCAACCTGAACACAGTTGCACGGTAATAGATCTTGTCTGTTTTAATTTTTTTGTTTCCATCCCCAAGGGTTAGGTATTCAAGGGTTCTACAGACAAGGGTTCGCCCTATGTTATAGCTCTCTGATATACGTGTGGGGTCCAAAAGTAGTACTCAGCCCAATATCTCAGGGCACTAACTAAGGAGGCTAGACCGTGCCCTTAGCCGTACTACCCAACTACCCAGGTGCTAGAGAGTATCTTCCTGATTGTTGTTCTCGGTGGCACTATAGTAGTCAGGCGGCCGATTGGTTTATCTAAAGAGGGCTTAAGGAAATCTAGGTTGATTCGTACACAGGTGTTGTCTGATGCGCTACCACTCGAAGGGGTACCAACAAGGGTTTAAAGGGTGGCCAACAGATATGCGCTTAAGAACCACTTGTATTTTTTGCCTGTATGAATCCCTCAACCGCGGGTTTATGCATGTAACAATAGATCTTTGTGGCTTAAAGACACCAGAATATGTCTCTACCCTGAAAAAAAAAGTTAACCCATAATTTTCTGCCAAGGAAAGTGCTCTGATACCACTTGTAATATTCTAGATATAAAAAGTATGCAGAACAGAAATAAAATGCTAGACATGGAAGATGAACAACAATATAACTAGAATAACACCACAATAATACTGAAATGATAACAGAATTACACCAGAAAGAGCACTTCGATTACTGAAAGAAATGTTCACGGGCCTCTTTGAGGGGGAAACCTCCAGTCGAGCAGAGCTCTATTACAATAATATCCAAGCTAGAGTTCTCATACCCTCGACTCATATTTATACTAAATTTTTCTATCAAGAGAACCATCTAGAGGAATATCCTTCTAGAAACAGAAGCTTCTATTAGGTCTTCTTACATTTGATTTAATCTACCTTATTGCAAGGCCTTATTAATATTGACCTTTATTACATCGAAATACATTGTTCTACCTATGTAAGGGGTTAGGTCCCTAACAACCTTACTCAAGGAGAAGATATTCTAGTGTGCCTTAGTCCAACGCACCTCTTGGCACTCTCAGAAGGCAAAAACATCAAGGTTGATATTTTGAGTCAAAGTCAAAGTTTGACCAGTTATCAATCAACAGAAATCATAAATGAAAAGATGGATCATCTACACTATTTAGCTCTCAGAAGAACTCTTGAAGATGATGTGTGGATAATTGATAGTGGAGATTCCAAGCATATGACGGGAGACCAAGTCAGACTCTCTAATCTGAATGAAAAGAGGACATCCTACAAGGTAGAACTTGGAGATAATAACACCTATCCAGACGAAGGAATTGTTCAAGCCTCCATCAAATTGAAAACAGGTAACAATGTTCATTTGAGCAATGTCTTATATGTACCTGGTTTAGAAAATAATCTTGTATCCATATATTTCCTAGAAGACAAAGGAAACAAAATAGCCTTTGTAGATGGAAAAGTATTATCTTGGTCTAGAGACTCCAGCACAGAGAACGCTAGAGTTATTGGAACCTGTGAAGGAAGACTATACAGACTACTAGAATGAAATGATAAATCTCTTGTACATGATGAAGTCAATCCCAATGAACTTTGGCATAGAAGGTACACTCATATCAACTATCAAGCATTACCTTTCCTTGAAAATATGGTTGAAGGAATACCATAACTACAATCTACGCATGAAAGAATTTGCAAAGGATGTGCTCTTGGTAAAAATGTTAAGAAACCATTCTCAAGTAGCAATAATAGATCTAAGGAAATCCTAGATCTAATACATTCATATGTTTGTGGTCCTATGCCAATCAAATATCTAGGAGATTCTCTTTATTATGTAATCTTCATATATGATTACTCAAGAAAGACTTGGTTATATCTCTTGAAGACAAAGGATGAAGTTTTCAACAAGTTTAAAGAATTCAAAGTAGAAATAGAGAACCTCACAAACAAGTAAATCAAGACCTTGAGAATAGATAATGGAAGAGAATACACATCCAAGGAATTTGTTGCCTTTTGAAAATCGACAGGGGCTAGGAGGGAGCTAATTGTTCCTCATAATCCTCAACAAAATGGTGTAGCGGAAAGGAATAATAGATCTATTGAAGAAACTATGAAGGCACTAATGAACGATCAAGGTTTATCTATGTATTTATGGGGAGAAGCAGCCATGACATCAATATATGTTTAGAACAGAATTTCCCACTGCATATTGAAGGATATGACTCCAGAAGAAGCCTTATCAAGAAAGAAACCTAATGTGGAACACTTAAGAATCTTCGGATGCCATGTTTACATTCACATCCCCAAGGATAAAAGGAAGAAACTAGAACCCTCGGGAAAGAAGGGAATATTTGTGGGATATAGTGAATCATCCAAAGCCTACAGAATCTATATCCTGAAACAACATAAGTTTGAAGTCATTAGAGAAGTAAACTTCAATGAAAAGATGGCTTTCAAGAAATCCATAGAAGAAACTATAGAATAAGAAGAGCATGAAGAACCTAAAGAAGAAAGCACATGTCTTCCAGAAAGTCGGAATGAAGAAACAGAACAACTTGATCATCCAATGAAACCATGTGAACCTATTGAATTGATTATTGTACCCAAAACTAGGAAACATCCATCCTGGCTTGAAGCTACTCTACAAGAAGCAAAAAGACTCAAATCCTTAAGTGGCACCTTTAGAGAAAAAAAAAATCCCAAAAGATTCTCCAGCGATGCAGCATGTATGACAAAGCTTATAAATGAAGAACCCACCACATTTGAAGAGGCAGCTCAGAAGAAACAATGGAAAGAAGTCATGACATAAGAACACGAATCCATCATGAAAAATGATGTATGGGAAATTGTGCCTAGACCCAAAGAAAAATCAGTAGTAACTTAAAAATGGGTCTATAAGATCAAACATGCAGTAGACGAAAGCATGGTAAAATACAAAGCAAGTTTCGTAGCTAGAGGGTTCTCCCAGAAGGAGGGAGAAAATTATGATGATATGTTTGCTCCTATTTCCAGATATACTTCTATTAGATCCATTATGTCTCTTGTTGCTTCCATGGGATGGAGTTTACATCAGATGGATGTAAAGACATATTTTCTCAATGGAGCAATCGAAGAAGAAGTATACATTGAACAAACTCAAGGATTTGAAGTACATTCCAGAGACACTCATGTTTGCAAATTAAAGAAATCTGTGTATGGACTCAAGCAAGCTCCAAGAGCTTGCTATTCCAGAATAGACAACTACTTAATAAGACTTGGTTTCTCTAAGAGTCATGTAGATCCAAATCTCCACTATAAATTCGTGAACAATGCACCTGTGATTCTACTGCTATATGTCGACGATTTATTCTTGACAGGTGAAGAGTCTCTCATTAGCCAGTGTAAGAAGGAACTAGCTTTTGAGTTCGATATGAAATACCTCAGTCTCATGCATTATTACTTGGGACTAGAAGTATGGCAGAAGCATGGTGAAGTATTCCTTGGACAAGGAAAGTATGCAATGAAGATTCTTCAGAAGTTTGTAATGATGGATTGCAAATCCATGGAAAATCCTATGACCACAGATATAAAAAAAGAAAAAGAATCAGACTCTGATCCAGTAGACCCTTCCCTATATCGGCAATTGATTGGGTCATTAATGTATTTAGTGAATACTCAACCAGATATTTTCTTTGTTGTAAACACCCTAATCCAGTTCCAGGTGGAACCCAAACATGAGCATTGGATAGTTGAAAAGTATGTTCTAAGATATATTTGTGGGACACTAAACTATGGTTTAAGATATACCTCATCCAGTGATATACAGCTTCATGGATTCACAGATTCAGATTGGGTAGGGAGTGAAGAAGACAGAAGAGTACTTTAGGGATGTGTTTCATCTTGGGATCTGCTATGATGTCTTGAGGCAGCAGGAAATAGAATCATGTCGCACTCAGCACAGCAAAAGCAGAATATATTGCAGCATGTGAGGCATGTACAGAAGTAGTATGGTTGAGGAAGCTAATTTCTATATTATTTGATCAGGTACTAGATTCGACCATAATATACTGTGACAATCAGAGTTGTATAAGGCTATTCGAACACCCAGTGTTTCATGATCTGTCGAAACAAATTGAGATAAAATACTACTTTATTCATGATAAAGTCTAGGAAGGATAAGTGAAACTCCAATGTATCTCCACAGATGAGCTGATAGCAGATATTTTGAAAAATTCTTTGTCCAAGATAAATTTTGCATACTTATGAGACAAGTTGGGGCTCATGGAGATAACTCCCTTAGCTGAAAGGGAAGAGATGGCTCCCCAGGTTGGGAGGGAGCACTGATATATATATCATTGATTTATGGACACTCATTTTCCAGTTTGAAAAATGGTCCAGGATTGGCATTTCCTTTCCAGTTCGAAAAGTGGTCTGCGCTTCTCTGATGGATAGGCATTTTTCAGTTTGGAAAATGGTCCAGATCAGACAGTCATTTTCGTAATGAAAATGGTATGATAGATTTTTGATGTACCATAGAAAGTGATTCCCCTTGTGGCCAGTGTGGGGGAATGGTCTAGGACAGTCATTATTCTTGGCAGTCACTCTCAGTAATGGTAAAGTAGAATAGTCCACCTCGTTGGGCAGTCATTCTTTCGAAGTTCACAATTGTGAGAAGTTTCGAAGAATGGTCAATTTTGGAGGTTGGTGCAGGATAGTCATTTCCTTATGAAATGGTCAGGATAGTCATTCCCTAGGGCAGACTCGTTCTCTCCAGGTTGCACTATGTTTAGTGCCAGAGGAATAGCCCGGTGAGGTGAATGGTCCAGGTTCAGCAATCAAGGACAGGCATTCCCTAGGGAAGACTCATTCTATCCAAGTTTCATTATGTTTAGTGTCGGAGGAATATCCCAGTTAGGTGAATGGTCCAGGCTCATAAATTAGGGACAGATATTCTTCCATGCTTGGGAAGAATAGTCCATATAGCCCATGGTTGATGTTTTTACTGTATGAGGGAAGATGCTCTTCCAGATATCATATATGTGAGTGGAAGAATGGCCCATATGAATCAAATTGTATCATGATATTGTTTATGCAGGTTGATATCAGATGATATGACCATTGTAGAGACTGTATATCTCTGGACAACAGTTGTATACTACTATGGTGGATGTGTTCCACTGATTGTGACTATGTGTCACTGGTTAGTAGTTGTGTGCTACTTGGTATGGTTGTGTACCACTAGATAGTAGTTATGTACTACTATGGATAGACACAGTTGTGTTCTATCATATGACATTGTACTAATTTTCATGGATATTATCTAGTTGTATAATGATGACGGTGTTCGCGATTTGATCATGAGATAGCCTGTGTGGCTATGATGATGCTACCGGTTGAATGGTTTGTTTGTGCTCAATACCATTGCCTTTTATACCTCCATAGATAGGAGGGAGTGTTTATATTATGGTAGTTGCGAGAGGTATTAACCTTCACTTGTGACCTTTGATGAGATTAGAATATTCTAGGAAGCAAGAAGAACCCTAAAAGACTTGGACATAACCCTAGAAGAGAAGACAGCTAAAGAGAATATTTTATAATGAGTCTTTAGCCTCCAAAAAGATAAGTTGGCCCAAAAAACCTAAAGAGAACAGTATAAATATAGGGCGCCATATCTCATTTGGCACCCACAACTCGCAACTGTAGAAATTTAGTAGTGCAAAAGTCTGGAGAGAAACTGCATTTGTAGTTACTGCAACTTGTAATTTCAGTCTTTATGGGTTGGACTTTCTGATAATTTTTTGTTATCTTTGCTTGGTGCATTAGCCTTGGTTGGCTATTGATTTGCTACCAGAATTCTTCTCTCTGTCAAGGTCAAGGTGCTCGGGGTTGGAATTTGTGCCTATGTTTGGGTGACGATATTTCTATATTGTCTATGGTTGAATGAGCACACCCATGTTTCTAACAAATAGATCACAAATTCCTGCAAAGAATATTCACATCAAACAAATTGAGGGTAAAAATGTTCAAAATTTAAATATGTAAAGATCAATATGGAGAAATATGTGTTGCATTCTGATTTTCATATTATACATATGGCTAATGTGGATATTGTTTTGGGATATCCTTGGATGGAAGCAATTGGTATAGTTATTAATGTGCAAAAGAAGTTTCTAAAGATTTGATACAAGAAAAATAAAATTACATTGCAGGATGTGTCTCTTAGCAAGAAGGGCCTATGGGGGAAAGAAAAGAAGTTACTGCAGAGTCAGAATTTGAATCAAAGGCAGATTCTACAAAAGGAGATGAAGCACAGCCACAGGAAAGACACAATAAATAATCTAAGGAGGTCATTGACTCAAAGGCACAATGTGTTGCAGATTTGAAGAAAACATAATTGATTCCTACAGTTGTTGTATATCGCCATCCACATCATATCGAGAAACAACAGTCATCAAGACAAGGGCATGAGCATCAACACACGTATTCACCAGCAGGAAACCAGAAAGGCAACCAATCAAGAGGTGCATGGAGGCCTGCCATCATTACAGGAAGACATCATGCTAGAGAACTAATCTCATGGAAACACCAGCACAATGTGGAGAAATATTAGGGTGGCAAGGCAACAGTTGGACATCATGTTCATCTTCCATTAGGGTGAATGGATGGTCATACTTGGTACCAGATGACTACAATTCTTAGTTGGACATATTGTATGGTATCTTCTCATGTTTCAAGGATGAAACATGCTTAAGGGGGGTGGAATGTAGTATACCTATGGAGGTAATATGGGAGGTACCCAATGGGAATGTGGTTATGTATTATTAGTGGAGAAAATTCAATGTAAGGTTGACTAGGTCTATTGTATTATTAAATAAAGCCCACTATGGTAGTTAGATATAATAAATAGATTGTCTAGAAGATTTTGTCTCTAGAATGTTCCTAGGAGACAAAGAATGCTATATAAATAAATGTAAGCAATGTAATGGGGAGAGTGAAGAATATTGTTATTATACAAGAAATTATTTATTGGGAGTGTATTCCTTCGATAAGGAATAATATATGGTGCTACCCTACCTCAAGGGTATTGTCTACATTCTTGTGTTCATTATTAGAGAATGGTTTGGTTTATTCTTGTTATTTCTTAAGTATATTTGCATATCTATTTTAGTATATAACAGACTCCTCTCAAGTTTCTTCATGAATGCAATCATCCCAAAGCCTCTCCCAATTTGGAAGTTTCTCCCAAACGCAAACTCCCTTGAAAAATGGTTCTCGTGGCTTGGTGAAACCAGTCGGTGTCACATTTACAAGTTCTACGTTCTCCACTTTCTTCCTAATAGTTGCAAGCTAATCGTGTATCTGGGTGATCCTCGTGAAGTAGTTGGTAACATTTAAGTTTATTCATGTTTTTTACGCAGTCACACTTATGATAGACAAAGGAAAATTGTGTTAACGAGACGCTTCAATCCCTAAGTAGGGATCATCCTCGGGCGTCTGTTCAGCTCACTAGTTAGCAAATCATTTTTGGATAATAAATAGTAATCCAATCTATAATGTAGATCAAACTTTTTACAACCAGCCATATGTTAATTGTTTGGATTATTATTATTACTACTAATCTTGATATTGTGTAGGATGGGCTTTCAAGCTTCACTCATCTTTAAACTATCATCTATGTTCAGATTGTTTCGATTTATCTCAATCTCTATGGCCTCCTATATTTTCCTTTTCCCATAATGTTCCAATTTGGCGACAATTTTGGTATCTTCAATGCATATGTCATGCCCTGTATCTTGATAGTGTTCGGATAAATCTGGTTTTTTTATTCGATTATGTCTATTGTCAGCACAATGTTCATTTATTCTTACTTGAAAGGATCTTCCAGTTTCACCAATATATTGTTTTCTACACGAGCAAGGGATGGAATATACTCCTTTCTTCAGTCTCGGGTTTATGGCATCCTTTGCATGATGCAACATCTTCCATAGTGTGTTTGGAGGGGATAATGAAACCTTTATATTACCTTTTCTTATAATTTTCACATTTTTTTTCAGTGGCACCTTTTATGTACGAAAGGTTTATATTTCTTCCATCTTCCTCATTATCATTCCTCTTGATACGAGGTCTTTTTCTTGCCTTTAATACTTCCATGTTAAACTCTTTTTCACGATATCCATTTGTTTTGAACACATTTCCAAGTGTTTCAATTATTGTTTGGTGTGTTCAACATCAAATATTCTGACTGTTGGAGTGACTAGTGTTTTGATGACCCCTAGTTTTTTAGCACGGTGGTGATGAGAATTTGCATGCATATCGTGATGGTCTGTATTTGTTTTCTTTAGATAAACCTGATGAGATAATGAACCATTATTATTCTTGGATATGAGTATATCTAGAAAGGGTATGCTTCTATTTTCTTCTATTTTCTTCTATTTTCTTCTAATTCCATGGTGAATTTTATGTTTTCTAACTGGCTATTTAGATGATCAAAAAAATCAGTTAGGCTCTCTCTTCCATGTGGCCAAACCACATACGTATCATCAACATATCTCTTCCACATTTTCAGTTTTAGAGAATAGGAATCTTATTTTTAAAGGAAATAATAGGACCTCGTATTAGAAGGAATGGTAATGTAGAAGAGGGGAGAAATATAAAACCTTTCGTACATAAAAGGTACCACTGAAAAAATTGTGAAATTTCTAAGAAAAGGTAATATCAGGGTTTCATTCTCCCCTTCTAACACACTAAGGAAAATGTTGGATCATGCAAAGGATTCCATAAACCCGACACTTCAGAAAGGAGTATATTCCGTCCCTTTCTCATGTGCCAAACAATATATTGATGAAACAAAAATATCTTTCAAGTAAGAATAAATTAGCAGTGTGTTGACATTAGACATAACCGAATAAAAATATCAGCTTTAGCTGAACACTATCAAGATACAGGGCACCACATATGCATTGAAGATACCAAAATTGTTGTCAAGCTGGAACAGTATGGGAAAAGGAAAATATGGAAGGCCATAGAGATTGAGCTAAATCAAAACAATCTGAACAGATATGATGGTTTAAAGATGAGTGAATCTTGGAAGCTCGTCCTGCACAATCTCAAGATTAGTAATAATAATAATAATCTAAGCAATTAACATATGGTTGGTTGTAAAAGTTTGATCTACGTTATAGACGAGATTACTATTTGTTATCCAAAATTGATTTGTTAACTAGTGAGTTGAACATACTCTTGAGGATGATCCCAGGTTAGGGACTGAAATCAGACTTTGACATCTTGATGGTCCGATGGATTTGATCTTGTTCCTCAAAATAATCTTCATGTTCATGTTGTCACTTTGGAAAAAATCTACTAGAGTTTTGAAATTCTTTTTGACCAACTGCTCTCCTCTGCCAAGTGAGTGATCAAATGATCCTTCGAGGCATCCATGATCACTCTGTGGGATTTGATGTCCTTCTCATGAGCCTCCATTAGTGTTTCATTTTTCGTTTGAGAAAAAACATTTTCTATAATCTCCCAAAGGTCATGTTCCTTCAAAAGCAAGGTTACCCTTGCCTTCCAGGACAAGAAGTTAGACTATCCATCCAACTTGTCTTCAAACATGAGATTGGATGCTGCCATTTTTCTTATTTGAACCAAATCCACTATTGTGTTCTTATTCCTTCAAGCATCCACAAGAATTTTACTGCAGGTTTATAGATTTGTTTAGATCTCCTTGAAGATCATAATAGATTTGTTACAAATTGTTGTGGATCTATGTTTGGTCCTTTAAACACCCATTGCTACAAATTGTTGGCTTTCAAATATAATAGATTTGTTTTCGTAAACTATTGTATAACCTAAAATTGTCCTCCCTCTCAGAGAAAATGCGTTTATACCATGTTAAATTTCTTCAACCCCAATAAACTAGTAAATTACTTACTTGTAATTTCTTTGTTTATTAATTAAAATTGCAACTTACTTAATAAAATGCACTGCTAGGATTTTAACAAGTAAATAAAATAAATCAATAGAAGCAACTGAAAACCAAATTTCACACATAGTCACATAGGTATTTTATGCCCTTCAAATATGTTTTTCATTAGGATAAATATATTAGCATACAAAGGCTCCCTTACTAGGAGAAAATGGCCCACTCAAAAAACAATAAAAGCTACATCCAACTTTTGAAAATTACCTAGCACTTGTACAAACTGTACGACCCTCCGAAATTGTTGAATCAACCTCTTGAACCTTTTTTACGGCCTACAGATCTATACGATGTGCTGCAAATTGTTGTACGGTCAACTTGTGTGGCAGATCCACACCCTAATGTTGTACAGTTGCACTCGTGCCACATTGTACGACCTCATGTTGTACGGATCGGTGTTGTACATATCTGGGTTGTACGGATATGGGTTGTGCATCTTGTTGATGTATGGTCTCATGTACGGATTTGTTGTTTCCCTTCTGCACTTGGTCAATTTGATCATCGTTATTTCCCTCTTGCACTTGGTCGATTTGATCACTGCTGCAAGTTTTCTTCCTTTGTCTTCTCTAAACTTGAACATTGGATGAATATCCTTTATCACCCTTCTTGTGTTCACCTTGAATCCCAAAAATTTCAATGGCTTTATATAGGTATAATTAAGTAAATAACATCTGGACATTTAACTATATCAATCAAGGTTTGTTATATACTTGTGAAACAATGTGCATTATCGATGGCTTTCCTTGTCAATGATACCCAAGTCAAATAGCTCATCCTTGTTTCTCCAATGTAAAACAGGTGACCTATATCCTTCACTGCCTCCCAACAATGGCACCAAAAAATTCAAATGGATACCCTAAATTTGGTTTTATGGTGTAAAATGAACACAACATAAATGATCCACAACTTAAATCATGCTTCCATTTCATTAAACAGGTATAATGATGTTGGCATTCACGTTTTGATTGTCCTTTGTGACTCAACACTGTAACTGAGTTCTCCTTGTGTGAGCAAAAGTCCTTCCTTGCTCTCTCTTGAGTGTCTTTCCTCTTCACCTAGCCTTGCTTTTATAATCTTGAGTTATTGAAAGAATCCATAACYCTAATCTCCAAAGTGATTGATGGTTGAGATTAAATCTCACCTCACTTAAGATCAACAGCTAGGATTCATCTAATTCACTAATGCAAATAACCTTTGCATTTCATTAGATTAAACTTACTTTTCTTATAAAAACACTTTACTTTAATAAATCCTTTAATTAAAGTAAATTGCTAAGGTTGAAGGCTTTGGACGACTTCCACATGTCTAAACACTTAGACCTGTGTGCAAGTATTTCTCTGATGCTACAAACATCAACAACCTTCAATGTTTGATTATTTTAATTGAATAATGATGAGATATAGAAGACTATTCCAAATTTTTCATTGTTCTCTACTTTGTATTGGTTTATGTGCATGGATGTTTGCTATCTATACTCACTTTCAAGGTGCCACACAAAAGTAAATAATGATTTTTCATCACCTTAAAGTCACTCTTAATAAAATTTACACAATCATTGAATACACTCAAGCAAGCATTACCAATGTGCCTAAGTTCGAATAAAGTAGCTTGTCTATGATGTTTTCATGTGCTCGACTATGAAGGATCATTGAATGGTTTGTATCATAGACATGGTGTTTATGTGCTTGAAATAGTAATAACCTCATCATCAAGAGCTTAATGCACAATAATCAAAGCATACATATATGCATTGGAATCAAGGACTTTGGTTCAACTATGTTACCAAAGTTGTTATTTAATATTAGATGCTTCGTCATCAATGGTTGGCACACATAGAAATAGACTAAGATGGTTATCACTCGTATGAAGACAGCATTAAGGCATAGTTCCCATTATCACATATCATCATATTTCATGAATTGTTACTTATAACATGTTGCAAGTTAATTCTTTAAGCTAATTAATACATTGATGTTTTTGTTAATGTGATGTTGTGCATCCACAACAATGGATAATGGAGGATCTCAAACAAGGGAAAGGTCAAAGATAAGAAAATCTAATTCATGAATAGGCATGGCTTAAGATTTGTTTTGAGTAGTAATGGTATACTTGGCTTATGTAATAACAATTTGTGAAACAAGTCTCTTAGATTTGTTCAACAAACAAGGGAGCCTTGCAAACTTTCACAAAATAACAAAAGAAAAGAAAATATGGAGAAAATAAAAAAAAATAAGGAGATTCGAACAATGAATAGGTGAGGTGTCATAATTATTTAGTATATTGAATATACAAACCACTATATGAGGTGTTACTTCACAAAACAGAGAGAGAGAGAGAGAGAGAGAGAGAGAGAGAGAAATGCTTCAAGTAAGGAAAGACACTCCAAAGGGTTTAACTAAGGATTCAATCTATGAATAACTCTTCCTATAGGAAAACAACAAGTTGTCTAGGAAGCATGCAAGGGGAACGTGAATAAATAGATTACCCATAATGCAATATCTAAATTAGCTAGATCTCCCATGAAGTGAAAATTAACTTTATGGGTCAATAGAAGCACAAAAAACATTTTTTTTTCTTTGCTAGGATGTTGTTGATAAAAAAAAAAAAAGTAAGCTCCAAAGATCCTCAAATGGTTTTGGGTGATAACAAACATTTCTCAAGCGAAAGATTGCTTCTCAAAGCCTTTTGTTACATCATTCTAACTTGGAAAACATCCAAACATAGTGCTAGCCTAAAGAAATATGTGTTTAGCCTCTAGACTCTTTGTCAAAGGATAAAAACATATGCAAAGGGAAAACATTCATGGAAAAGGAATTTATCATTGTGCAAGGAAGCATCAATGGATCTGTTGAATACATTAAGACTCTACGGAACCTCACCAAACCCCAAAAACTCATGAAAAAGAAATGTTACCTGAAGAAGTCAATGTGGATTTGACCTCGAAGCACCCACCAGAATTTGCCAAAAGTTGAAAAACTTATAAGGAACTAATTTGCACTATCGAAGGAGTTGTATATGTTGCCTAGCAAAGGAATCATGCATTTTTCTTCAAAGGCATCATTGAACCTTGTCGGATGAAAAAAATGCCTGAGGTACTAGATGAATTTTATTTGTTGTTTGGAGATGGTGATGATGATTTTTAACCTTTGGACCGCAATCAGAGCCCAAGATAAGCCAAAAAAGCATCGAGAACTATTCCACATCATTGAAGGAGTTGTATTGATTTCCTAAGTAAAGAAACATTATGTTTCACCCTCTAAGGCATTGTCAAGCCCCTCCAATTGAAGAAAAATGTATGGGAACCTAGTTCATGTTGTTGGAGGATGAAGTTATGTGACCCAAAGAGCCCAACAATGCATTTTTCTCATTAAGAGACCATTCAACCCCAACGAATTCCAAAAACCCATCAATGAGCAATGCACATTGTTGGAAAACATAGATATATTAACCAGAGATCCCAATGATTTGTGTACGCTTGGACCCCTCTGGACCTCATTGAGGAATGAAAAAGGCATAAGGAGAGACGACTCACCATCAAATAAGATAAGTTTCACCCTGGGCAAGAAGCAATGTTTTTTTATTTTTCAAACCTCATTGAACTCCCCTAAAGGGAGGAAAATGCATTGAAAGGAGTACACATAGCTAAGAAAGTTGAGCTTGCTATTTGCATAAAAGGATGGTGTGTTTTCATCTCTAAGACATTGTTGGCCCCACTAGAATCTAAAAATGGAACAAGAGTGAAAATTCATCATCGAAGAGGCTCTGAAGGTGCCTTGGACTTGGAACTAATTTGTTTTTCCTTCTAAGCCTCCACCAAACCACCATGTAAGTCACAAAGGGCCTCAGTTGCTAAAACACATCATTGGAGAGGTTGCAATAACGCATTGGATCACGATACAATGCATTTTTCCCTTCAGGGTGCCTAGTGCAAGGTCCACCATGGGGTGGGATTCGATCTAAGGATCATATCCAGAGATCTTACCTTAGTAGTGATTCATCTTAGACATTCTTATCCATGTTTAACACTATCTATTGTCGATGTCACGGCATCTCTCAATTCAATTTTTATTTTACCTATCATTTATTGAGTGGCATGGGCAATAGAGATGACTAGAGCCAACACAAGAAAAACAATGATAGTTGGGAAAAATATGAGCATATCATTGGATTTCTCGCACCCAATTACCTATAAATCAACTATTCTCAAGGCATACTCGACTGATCATTCATGGCTCCTAGGCTTTATTGAATTTGGTTGGATTTTTAATAATGCAAAGGGAAGACTTGGAAACCATCGTTCTTTATCTAGTATCAAGTTTGAATTCAAATTCAAACTCCTCACCCTTGCTTATCCCCAAATCAACTAGTTGCATACCTCATATTCCCTAATGGCATCAGTTCTTTGGTGTTCGACAATATTTATTAAAAAATGAAGTTAATTGATGGGAATTTTTCAAATGAGGGATTGAGGGTGATTTATCCCACCGCAAGTGATCAAAAGATACGAAGATGACATTGTGCATCCACATAAAGGAAATCAACCTCATTGCTCTCATTTATTCAATCCTTTCACTGTCAATTTAATGTTTCTCGTTAATTAAGCTTGCAATGCTTTCATTGAATCAATATGCTAATCCTGTTGTATAATTTTTTTAATGGATTAATGGGTATATGAGATAGTATGTTACCTTATATCTACCTAAGTATGTTGTTAATTTGGAGTGATTTAATGCCAATTTTTTATAAAGGCTTGTTTGTGTAGAGAGCTAAGTGACAAAGGAAGGCTCACAAGCGGGGTGAAGGAGAATGAATGTGGAATCAAAACACATTCACTCTAATGCAAGTAAAGAGGCATTCCTAAAACAAAGAAAACATGGAGGGATGTAAAAATCACACTTCAAATCAAAAGAAGATCCATCATTGTGCAAGCCTCATACCCAAAAATAGATGCATTAAAGAGGATAATAGGTCATCAATCCAACTAAACAACAAGCACACACACAACACAAGTTCTAGCCAGCGACAAACCAAAGCAAACTCAAGAATCAAAATGTCGCAAACATGCAAGTAAAGGTGAAAGTGCACATCCAAGCCATGAGAGTGCTTATTTTGAATTAGTGTGATTGTGAAAGTCTTGCGTGTGAGCAAAATTTAAAATTTCATGATTTCATAAAGTAAATATTCTTACATTAATTTGAATAGTCAAAGTGAGAATAAGACTAACTTTGCAACAAGACAAGAACTAGGAACTCAATATGTACCTAGGATATCTCAAGAGCCACCTAGAGTAGTTGAAGAGTCAAGAAGGTGGAAGGCCAAGAACCACAAACCAAAACTATAAATAAAGCCATCATTCAAGCAAAAGGTTTTATTCTTGGCATTATAACCTACCTTTCATATGTTAATAAAAGGGAATGGTGTTAGCTAGTGTTTTTATACTATGGCAATTGTGTTTGGTCTTGGGACTCTTCTCTCCTTGCTCAGTGCTCTTAGTTCTTGAGGATGTGAGCATTATAACTTATTATAATTTATGTTATGTTTTCTAACACCTTATATAAATTAGGGAGATTCTTAATGACAACAAACTATTCTTGGTTGTTCAAAAAATCTAATTATGCATGTGCCTTAGTTGATTGACTGTTCTCCCTATTTTCATATGTCTAATCTTGTTAAGTTTCATCTTGGTTACGAATTGGTTTTGTACCAAGGAAGTACTCTTATCGATTAGATCGCTCCACTTTGAGAGGGAGTTGGGAGGGTCCATTTCTGATAGCATTGGGAGTTTTCTCCTTGTTATTGGTTTCATTTCTAGATCATGTTCTTTGTACTTTAACAAGGATTTAGTTAGCTACGTTGTTCATATTGCATTTGCCTACATTTCATTCCCCACATCCACTTCTTAACCGTTTACATTCTGCACTTTATTGTTAAGTTTAAATTAGAATCTAGATTAAAGAGCATAAAAAGAATATCTTATCTTACATACAACATTTGGGACATAACCAAAGGGCTTACCATTTTAATGGAGGAAAGTCTAATTGGGCCCTTGCACCAAAGACATTTGTGTCATTAACAAGAATCACTTTCCCATATCAACACTTCATCTTATCTCAATGCACTAAGAAAGTTTTTCCCCAATATGGGAACATTCCAATGAAAGTAGTCATGTTTATAGCACTGAAATCAAAATCCTTGAGCTAAGACATTGTGAATAGGGATATCTATTATACCAAATCCACCTAGAACTTGCAATTTGCCCCAACCACATGGAACAACCTTTTTGCACCTATTCTCTTTCCCACGAGGGTAGAAGAAAACAATGGTTGGGATGCATGAATGCACTAGCCCATGAGTGAAACATACAAGTAGTCTAAATGTGCAATGAAATGGCCCTTTTTCGACCACTTACAATAACAAGAAGTGAAATCGACATATTTTACCTAAAATGCAACAATAATCATGTTGAATTGATGGAATCACAAATATTATATGTTAAAATTGCACGATCCAATTGCAATAGGGGTATTCGAGAGTTTTAAATCCATTTTTGTGTTAAAAGTAACAGCCTCATTAATCCAAAGTTGCAATTTCAGCAAAGATTGTCGGACTGAATTATGGCAATGGAAAACCAGAAAATGTCAAAATTGTAGAATGTTTAGCCTTCTTAATAAAACATGTCACTTTGAAAATTCGTACCTTGGTATCGAGATAAAAACTTACCCCACTAAACCATCAAACCAAAACCCTATTGATGATAGTTTTATTAATAATGACTAATCTCTAATCTACTTAGTGAGCCTTTCCCATCTCCCCTACCTAGTTTTCTTGATTTTACCCACACTAGAGGGTGACATCATCTACCTAGACTACTCATCCTAGTTAGGATAGCATTATTTGGTAGGGAGTTGGCTTGATACGCAAAGGGATTTTCTTTACCCATTTTATGCCCCACTCATAAGGTATTTGGCCTCCTAAGGTAGAACGTAGTCAACCTACATCCTTTGTCTAGGTTGGGTTTACGTATTTCTTCCTTAGGTTTCCCAAGCATACTATAAAAATCATATTCCTTGTCTCATCTATATTATTTTGTTGGAAGTCAATATATGCATGTACAATTTGCATACATTTTTTACTTGAGTCACACATCATTTTGTTAGGTTGTTTATGTTATGTGTCTTTATTCAAGGGAAATTAGTTATTACATC
>ML787092.1:224200-237299 GCA_009831015.1 Picea engelmannii
TTTACCCATTTTATGCCCCACTCATAATGTATTTGGCCTCCTAAGGTAGAACATAGTCAACCTACATCCTTCGTCTAGGTTGGGTTTACGTATTTCTTCCTTAGGTTGCCCAAGCATACTATACAAATCATATGCCTTGTCTCATCTCTATTAATATATTGGAAGTCAATATATGCATGTACATTTTGCATACACTTTTTACTTGAGTCACACATCATTTTGTTAGGTTGTTTATGTTATGTATTTATTCAAGGGAAATTAGTTATTACATCAGTTTGATTACCTTGACGATATTTATGATATGATGTAACAACCTACTTGGTTGATGTCTAAAAGATGATGGAGAAAATTTGATAAAAAAAAAATCACATCAAATACCTCTAATGGGTTCACATATTTCTCCAATTTCTTTAGCAAAAGAATTGGAAGCAAGGAAAGGGCTTATCCTAAGTTATATTAATAGTTTTATTAATAATGACTAATCTCTAATCTACTTAGCGAGCCTTTCCCATCTCCCCTTCCTAGTTTTCTTGATTTTACCCACACTAGAGGGTGACTTCATGTACCTAGACTACTCATCCTTGCTAGGATAGCATTATTTGGTAGGGAGTTGGCTTGATACGCAAAGGGGTTTTCTTTACCCATTGTATGCCCCACTCATAAGGTATTTGGCCTCCTAATGTAGAACGTAGTCAACCTACATCCTTCGTCTAGGTTGGGTTTACGTATTTCTTCCTTAGGTTGCCCAAGCATACTATACAAATCATATTCCTTGTCTCATCTCTATTAATATGTTGGAAGTCAATATATGCATGTACAATTTGCATACACTTTTTACTTGAGTCACACATCATTTTCTTAGGTTGTTTATGTTATGTGTCTTTATTCAAGGGAAATTAGTTATTACATCAGTTTGATTACCTTGACGATATTTATGATATGATGTAACAACATACTTGGTCGATGTCTAAAAGATGATGGACAAAATTTGATTAAAAAAATCACATCAAATACCTCTAATGGGGTCACATATTTCTCCAATTTCTTTAGCAAAAGAATTGGAAGCAAGGAAAGAGCTTATCCTAAGTTTTCATATCCTTCATATCGTGACCTTAAAAATATAATTCTTTGAAGCTTTCAAATGTTAAGGTAACCTTACATGCATATAATGCTAATTGATGGCATGATACATCCCAATGCTTTACTTCTTAGTCGCAACATTGTCACTTATCTTTTCAGTGGTTCATAGAAGATCTCCATTCTCATCTTCAACGATAACAAGCAAACTTTACATGCATTCCTCAGTCAATATAACCACATGATCTCTTGAGACTCATTTTCCATATATTTATAAAATTAGTATATGACCAAAAATGGTATTGTGGGAAAAACCATCATCACATTTGCTCATTATAATCTTATCCTTAGGATCCTTTCCTATATCATGATCATTGTTGTCAATCCAACCTCCATGGTCTAGGATAAAGCTAGATGAGAATCTGTTGACATCACATAATTCACAACCATGTTTTGAAGGTGTCAAATTATTTGCTTGATGGATACCTACCTTCTTAAAGTTTTACCTTTTAAAGAAAGATTCATCAACATTAACTTGTGAAATAATCCTTTTTAGCTCATAGAAATAACATAATGTCTTCAAGTACAATGTGACTTTGAATGCCACCATACTCGGCCAATAAGCTTAAACCACATCTTGAAAAAAAATTCCTACTTGTCAATTGGGCCTAGCTCGAATCGTTGAGAGAAGAAATGTTATCCTCCCCACCCAAGTTCAAATCCTACTTATGACATGTTTGTTCTTCTTGAGCTAATTGTTGATTGGGGCTTCGCAATGTACCAATGAACTCATTCTCACTTACAGGCTTGAGGGTGGGAGGAAATGTCACAGGTTATAATAACAATAATAATAATAATACTTAGAGAAAAAGTACAAAAATGAGGCAAATGAATTTGTTGACCTTTTAGAACATAATGTCAATATTTGACCTAGGTTAACCCAATCATCCATTAGATGATGACACTACTGCAAAGGGAGTATAATAGATGATCCTATGTCACCTAATGATCTTCATTCGTCATTCACAACTTGTACAAAAACTTCAAAATCAAGATCCATATGTATCTTGATTCTCCCATTTCTCCCAATCCAAATCACCAATAATTGCATCTTCTACATCCTTCAAAGTAGAATCAATGTCTAAACTTATTAAGATCATTAACAACATTGTTTCATTAATCCTTGATAACAATGGAAACATCAGCAAAACCTCTCATAAGAAAACAAAAATGTCAAAAACTTCCAAGAGAAACAAATTTGGCATTATTTACAATGCTAAAAAATAAAGAATATTATGAAAAATGTAAAAACTAAAGCAATGGATAAGCACACTTGTACTGGAAATTAGATGCAACTAAAAATATTCCATAAGAATCTAATTAGAAACCAACAATAACAAAATCGAAAAGAATAAAAGCCATTCAAAAACCAAGCAAATATCACAATGGGAAATTGATGGTAACATTCTTTCCTTAATCCTTGAGAACAATGGAAACATTAACAACACCTCTCATAGGAAAACAATGATGTCAAAAACCTCCAAGAGAAACAAATTTGGCATTCATTACAATGTTAAAAATAAAGAATATCGTGAAAAATGTAAATGGATAAGCACACTTGCACTGAAAATTAGATGCAACGAAAAAAATCCATAAGAAACTGCTTAAAAACAACTACAACCAAATAAAAAACATTCAAAAACCAAGCAAGTGTCGCAATGGAAAATTGACGAAATTAAAACAAAAACAAGTCAAACCTCTATGTCGCGTTTAGAAACCCTCCCTTGATAACACTTATCAAATAAACAATTACATAGAATCAATAAATTAATAAAAATGAATACATGATATAAGCTTAAAAACCTACACATAAGACCGAAGAGTAAACCTAGTGATCCTTTAAATGACAAGACTACTGCAAAGAGAGTAGAATAAATTATCGATATCATCATTTGCGATCTAGACCCTATAAGATATTCAAAATCAACATCCATATTTTCTTCTTTACCTCATTTATACAAATTCAGAAGTAGCATCAATCTTTCAACTTCTTAAGATCCTCAACATCATTGCTTATTGTACATAGCATAAACAACTTGTACATATACATAACTAAAGATCATGGATATGAAGTATATTGTACATAGAATACACATGTTAAACAAAGAATTATAGTTCAAAACAAGAAGATCATAAAGAAACTACTTATAAACTAACAATAACAAAATCGAAAAGAATAAAAGCCATTCAAAAACCAATCAAAGATCACAATGGGAAATTGATGGCAACATTGTTTCCTTAATCCTTGAGAACAATGGAAACATCAACAACACCTCTCGTAGGAAAACAATAATGTCAAAAACCTCCAAGAGAAATAAATTTGGCATTCTTTACAATGTTAAAAATAAAGAATATTGTGAAAAATGTAAATGGATAAGCACACTTGCACTGAAAATTAGATGCAACAAAAAAATTCCATAAGAATCTACTTAGAAACCAACAAAAACATTCCATAAGAATGTACTTAAAAACCAACAATAACCAAATATAAATAAATAAAAACCATACTAAAACCAAGCAAATATCACAATGGAAAATTGACAAAATTAAAACAAAAACAAGGCAAACCCCTATGTCTCATTTAGAAACCCTTGCTTGATAAAATTTCTCAAAGAAACAAGTACATAGAAGCAATAAATTAATAAAAATGAAAACATGATATAAGCATAAAAACTTACACATAAGATCGAAGAGTCAACCTAGTGATCTCTAAATGACAAGACTATTGCAAAGGGAGTAGAATAAATTATCATATCATCATTTGTGATCCAATCCCTATAAGATATTCAAAATCAACATCCATATTTTCTTCTTTCCCTCATTTACACAAATTCAGAAGTAGCATCAATCTTTCAACTTCTTAACATCCTCAACATCATTGTTTATTGTACATAGCATAAACAACTTGTACATGTACATAACTAAAGATCCTGGATATGAAGTATATTGTACATAGAATACACATATTAAACAAACAATTATAGTTTAAAACAAGAATATCATAAAGAATCTACTTAGAAACCAACGATAACAAAATCGAAAAGAATAAAAGTCATTCAAAAACCAAGCAAATATCACAATGGGAAATTGATGGCAACATTGTTCCCTTAATCCTTGAGAACAATGGAAACATCATCAACACCTCTCATAGGAAAACAATAATGTCAAAAAACTCCAAGAGAAATAAACTTGGCATTCTCTACAATGTTAAAAAATAAAGAATATTGTCAAAAATGTAAATGGTTAAGCACACTTGCACTGAAAATTATATGCAACAAACAAATTCCATAAGAATCTCCTTAGAACCAACAAAAAAATTCCATAAGAATCTACTTAAAAATCAACAATAACCAAATAGTAATAAATAAAAACCAAGCAAATATCACAATGGAAAATTGACAAAATTAAAACAAAAACAAGGCAACCCACTATGTCTCATTTAGAAACCCTCCCTTGATAAAAACTTCTTAAAGAAACAAGTACATAGAAGCAATAAATTAATAAAAATAAAAACATGATATAAGCATAAAAACTTACACATGAAATCGAAGAGTCAACCTAGTGATCCTTTAAATGACATGACTATTGCAAAGGGAATAGAATAAATTATCATATCATCATTTGCGATCCAATCCCTATAAGATATTCAAAATCAACATCCATATTTTCTTCTTTCCCTCTTTTATACAAATTCAGAAGCAGCATCAATCTTTCAACATCTTAACTTTTAAGATCCTCAACATCATTGTTTATTGTACATAGCATAAACAACATGTACATATGCATAACTAAAGATACAGGGTATGAAGTATATTGTGCATGGAATACACAACATGTTAAACAAACAATTATAGTTCAAAACAAGAAGATCATAAGGAATCAACTTAGAAACCAACAATAACAAAATCGAAAAGAATAAAATCCATTCAAAAACCAAGCAAATATCACAATGGAAAATTGATGGCAACATTGTTTCCTTAATCCTTGAAAATAATGGAAACATCAACAACACCACTCATAGGAAAACAATAATGTCAAAAACCTCTAAGATAAACAAATTTGGCATTCTTAACAATGTTAAAAAATAAAGAATAATGTGAAAAAAGTAAATGGATAAGCACACTTGCACTGAAAATTAGATGCAACAAAAAAATTCCATAAGAATCTACTTAGAAACCAACAAAAAAATTCCATAAGAATCTACTTAAAAACAAACAATAACCAAATTAAAATAAATAAAAACCATTCAAAAACCAAGCAAATATCACAATGGAAAATTGACGAAATTAAAACCAAAACAAGGCAAACCCCTATGTCTCATTTAGAAACCCTCCCTTGATAAAACTTCTCAAAAAAACAAATACATAGAAGCAATAAATTAATAAAAATGAAAACATGATATAAGCATAAAAACTTACACATGAAATCGAAGAGTCAACCTAGTGATCATTTAAATGACAATACTATTGCAAAGGGAATAGAATAAATTACCATATCATCATTTGCGATCCAATCCCTATAAGATATTCAAAATCAACATCCATATTTTCTTCTTTCCCTCATTTATACAAAATTCAGAAGTAGCATCAATCTTTCAACTTCTTAAGATCCTCAACATCATTGTTTATTGTACATAGCATAAACAACTTGTACATATACATAATTAAAGATCCCGGATATGAAGTATATTGTACATAGAATACAAAACATGTTAAACAAACAATTATAGTTCAAAACAAGAAGATCATAAAGAATCTACTTAGAAACCAACAATTACAAAATCGAAAAGAATAAAAGTCATTCAAAAACCAAGCAAATATCACAATGGGAAATTGATGGAAACATTGTTTCCTTTAATCCTTGAGAACAACGGAAACATAAAACACCTCTCATAGGAAAACAATAATGTCAAAAACCTCCAAGAGAAACAAATTTGGGATTCTTTACAATGTTAAAAAATAAAGAATATTGTGAAAAATGTAAATGGATAAGCACACTTGCACTGAAAATTAGATGCAACAAAAACATTCCATAAGAATCTACTTAGAAACCAACAAAAAAATTTACAGAAGAATCTACTTAAAAATCAACAATTACTAAATAAAAATAAATAAAAACCATTCAAAAACCAAGCAAATATCACAATGAAAAATTGACAAAATTAAAACAAAAACAAGGCAAACCCATCTATCTCGTTTAGAAACCCTCCTTTGATGTGCACTTGATAAAACTTCTCAAAGAAACAAATACATAGAAGAAATAAATTAATAAAAATGAAAACATGATATAAGCATAAAAACTTGCACATAAGATCGAAGAGTCAACCTAGTGATCCTTTAAATGACAAGATTATTGCAAAGGGAGTAGAATAAATTATCATATCATCATTTGCAATCCAATCCCTATAAGATATTCAAAATCAACATCTGTATTTTGTTCTTTCCCTCATTTATACAAATTCAATAGTAACATCAATCTTTCAACTTCTTAAGATCCTCAACATCATTGTTTATTGTACATAGCATAAACAACTTGTACATATACATAACTAAAGATCCTGGATATGAAGTATATTGTACATAGAATACACAACATGTTAAACAAACAAACAAGCAATTATAGTTCAAAACAAGAATATCATAAAGTATTTATACCTCAGTGGTCTTTGTAGTCGATGTTGGCGATAGTGTTATATGTGCTTGGACATTGAAAAGCCCCTGCGTAGAACCCTATGATAAAACAAAAGAGAATTTAATATTAGCTATTGTTTTGCAATAATATGATACTATACACAGCATAGAAAACATGTTAAACAAACGAATACATGTTTAATTTTATTCGAATTATTCTTCATGAAATACTTTAATTTGTGGAAAGTTTCACCACATTTTTACAGAGGAAAGATCAATGACTTGCAGGACGAGGTCAACCACGTGAAACTATAATATTCGACCATGTCAATACTGTATTCTCTGCTTCAAAATAAATTGGAAGCCATGTATGACTAATGTCCCTTACAAGCCTCCAAGACTTGCATACTTGCATTGGTGTGAAAAACTATAATTGATCGTAAAACACAAACCAAGAGGAATGTATGTTAAATATAAAAGGGAAAGGGAAAGGGAAAATCAAAAATATTATACTTGCATTGGTGTGAAAAACTATAATTGATCGTAAAACACAAACCAAAAGGATTGTATGTTAAATATAAAAGGGAAAGGGAAAATCAAAAACATTACACCAAAAGAAATAAAAATGAAAGAGACACATTCGCTTACTAACACCATTATTAGCAGCACACAATATTTACAATCAGAGATAGAAAAATGATTAATAAAAACGCAATAAACATTCAAAACTTTCACAAAAATTTTGTATATACTGTATTTAAAATACCAATGACAGACTTCAAAACTTTCACATAAATGCTGTATATATTGGATTTAAAACATCACTAACAGATTTCAAGCTGTATATACTGTGTTTAAAACATCAATGACAGACTTCAAAACTTTCAAATAAATGATGTACATATTGGATTTAAAACATCACTGACAGACTTCAAATTCATTGGTGCAAAGAAAAGCCAGGCAAGAAATAAAAGTACAAAATCTCAATTTCTCCATTCGTGGAAATAGAAGTACATATAATCTCAATTTCTCCATTAGTGGATCCATCTATTGAATATTTTTGAACATATTAATTAATCATCAGATTAGAGGGATGCTCTGAAAAGTGTGAAATTACCTCGTTGATCGATCCATCCTCTAATTCATAGGGTGCAAGGCTGCAAATTAATTAGTGTCATCGCTTCCCTTCTCTTCTTCAATCAACCACATGTGCAATCACAAAAAATGACCTCTTTTGTTTTTGTGCAAAAGAGTAGCTGGATAGCTTTTTACCAAAGGCCCATCTCTCTCTCTCTTTCTGCACAAATTGTGTAAAACACCATTTTCATCCCTGAACAAATTTATTATTCAGTGGATGTACTATCAACTTTCCATCGAAGTGTCATTACTACTGTACGTTTTGTTATGACAGTTTGATTTTGTTAGTACTATCGCTTGTGAGAAAAAATCACAAATAATATTTCATCTCGTAATTTAACAGATGACCATCATTAATAGATGAGGGTAATGAATTGGAGAATGATTGTTTGGCATCGTACTTTTAAATTTTTACGTTATGATATGAGATGGTAAACGAAGGTATACCGTATGTTAGTACCATTTAATAAAATGTATACCCTCTATTAGTAACATTTAATGAAAAGTATACTCTATATTAGTAACCTGCAAAGTTCCAGAACGAAAGAAATCAACATGAATACATACTCTTCCAAAAACATCCAACTGTAAATATAAAACAATTAAAGAGAACAAAACGAAAAAGTGTGAAAAGACAAGTATTTTGTTGCAGTGAAAGGCAGTACACTTTCGAAATGCATCCTGCAAAACTCAGCTGTGGTACACCTTCAAAATTCTGACTTCACCATTTTTTCAATTATTTTGTTGAGGCCCATTTCTGTTATTAATCATGATTACAAAGATAGTTACGCACCATCACAAAAACACAGTATGCTTTCAAAGAACATATTTCCCCTATGCAACTTATTTATTGTAGAACAATAAATCGAGACCAGCATCACCAACTGCAGATGCACATCCAAACCTTGTACGCGCTCAAGGCAAATGGTTGAAAAAATAGTAAAACACCTAACCAAGCCTAATTGCCATTTGTAACAGCAATCAATTAAACTGTGCAGAGCAATGGGTTCTCAATCTCCAAGTTTCCAATTGTTGAATGATATAAAGGATTTAGTTTGCACTTATGATTTAGAAACTTGACTCAAATCCAATTAGAACGATCATGCAAATCACGGTCACATACTAGTCACTTCACTCAAGGAAATGCATAGGCAACATACTTCACAAGTCAGCCATGATGTTCCCATCCAACCTTGACATGAATTAACTGTAACTCTATGACGTTAGTTTGACAAATAGCAAATAGAATCCATAATAACCTTTGAAAGCAGTGGTGCTCTTTGTCTGGTCGAACTCAGGCTTCCATATAAATCATTCTCCAATACTAATTTACAATTGACAAATCAAAATACCAGGTGCTAGTCCTAGGTAACTTGAGTCGGGGATTTCACATATCACTTTTTAACGTGCATAATATTACTTTAGTTATCAAAAGAATGTTATAGAAACAAAAATAGAGTTCCTACAGGCTCCTTCCTCATAATACATATTACAGAGATTTGACCTGCTTTGTCCACTTTCTAGTTATTTTACTAGCTGGTCATTTCAACCCTGAGCAGATGTGTGATTTCCATTAGAAAATGAATTAACCACTACATTGTTATCCGGATTTGAAGTATCTGCACCACCCGCATGCTGTACAAACTCACTAGGTGACATATGCCTGCCATGGCAGGCACAGACAATTTTAACTTGATTTCTATTGTACCTGTACATCACACCAGAAATGGTTTTTCCATTTGGACCAATCCCACTTGTTGTTACCCAAGGCAGGTCTGGTGAATTACCAGTACCACCAAACTTCAGTCCTGGAGCTATCCCTGGCCTTAAATTCCAAATTTCTTGTGAAACACCCTCTGTGATAGGAAGATGGTCCGCACCAACATGTCCCTTAGCATCATCGTCTACAGCCTTTGAATACAAGGAGGTACCCCCTACATCTGAACCTGTTCTTTCCAGCTGTTGTTCCTCTTTCAATAAAGATTTTGCCGACTCTAGCTTTTGACCTTCTTGGGATGCTGTTTCTGAAGAAGCCGACCTTAAACCGCCTAGAGCACCCTGTGGTGCTTGAATTGCAGCTGCCAAACAAAATTAGGAGCATCTGGTCAGGTGAAAATATATTTTACTCATCTCTGCAAAAGGGAATCCATTGCAGCTCACTTTGTTCTAAACAAAGTACATAACTCAATCCCAGTAACAAAGGTATATGATGTAGTTTTAGGTTAAAGTGTTATGCTATGATACTCATAAGGGCAATGTTACCGAAGCTAAGTTTCTAAGAAAAAGTTCATTGGTTTATCTCGACCCTGCACAAAATGTCTCAGCCCACAGATAGCAGATAAGTTTAAATGATATAGACAAGACATTTCACCAAATAAATGAACAAATAATCCCCGTAGGAGCTATAACAGTGTAAGGTGTTGCAGATAAATGCCAGGGAAAAAATTAAAATATATCATCAAAATAAGTTGCGATATGCCATGTCCGATCATTCACTTCAATAACATATGCAAATGAATAAAACCTTTTGGCAAGACAATGAACAATGAAAATCAAGTAAACAATACAGCGCAGAGAGATGTTCACCATCCTATCAGGTACAGTATGCAATCAAATTACAGGAGCTTCCAAAAGATTACGTTAGAAGAAACACAAATTTTGCATTCTAGAAGTCATATAGCTCAGTCCRGACAAGAGAAAATTATGCCCAGAATGGCTAATACTAAAATCACAATGCAGGAATTTAAAATGCTGAACATGCTGACWCCCAGATAGAAATAGAACAGGAAATGTTCTAAATTACTCTAGAGGTATATTGTGCCTGCAAAACCACTGTGAGTTCAAGTTGAATGAATGACCAGGTAATAGGCTTCATTTTTTAATGAAAATTGCAAAACTAGATTTTCTGARCCAGAATGCATGCTGTTTTACTAATTTACATTCAACAGAGGCAGAAGTATTGCCCATTCACATAGATGATAGGACTTAATATAACAAGCTGATTTCATCGCAAGGTAAGAACAACTTTAGATAAATTGCCACTTCATTTTCACAACAGTTGAGTCAAAGATTATGGTGCTTTTACATTTGTTTGAAACTTTCAAAACTACAAAATAAAAAATATTTGCTCCTTTCAAATAAGGAAAAGCTCATCTGCTGAGGTAAATAACTTTTACCGACTGAATCATTTTCAATTGGCAGCTACAAAGAAGTCTTAACCATACAACTGAAAGGGGGCATTAGCTATAATATTTGCTCGATCGCAAGATCCGGTGCCAATGGGCATGCTAACACCAGTGGAAGCTATTCTTAGAAACGAGATCCTGTGCCAATGAGCATGCTAACACCAGTGCAGATTCTATTGTTTAAAACAATGATCAAAGTCAGTTTGACTAGTGCCTCTTTAGAATTCAGAGTTACTATTTCGATATTATAAACAGTTTTGTATGGAAGTTGCTCTGCTACTCATACAACTTCAGCCATGACAGCAGAAAGTCGTATCAAGAATTCCTAATACTAAAAACATAATGCATGAATTTGCATCACTGCTCATGCCAATAAGGAGATTGAAATAAATAGGAAAGGTTGAAATTTGTTGAAGTGGTCAATCGTGCTCTGCAAATTGCCACTATAGGTTCACTGAGCGGCAAGGTCATAAACTTCATTTTGAATGTAAGTTGTAAATGATAAATGATTAGTAGGACCAGACAAGGTATAACTATGGCAACTATTTTCATTAGTTGCATTCTCTTTCTACCAATAGCATTTGTTTGTTTGCTGAATTTTACTATATTGAAGACAATAAATATAATGTAAATTTTGATAGAATATTCATGTGGCGTTTGCCAATTGGAAGTTTTGAGAAGCTGATCTGCCATGGACTAACTGCATCTTATTGCTGTTAAGTAGAAAAGTATGCATATGTATGTAACGTGCTCAATAGTATCATCATATTTATACGTATCTATCAAATAGCATAAGTTCTATAATTCAAGCAACATTTATTGATGTAGCCACAACTGTGGACTTCCACATTGAAGAAATATCACAAATCAAGGGTGCCATTATCATATCTATTTTAATATATTTACTATTTTATATAATGTATGTATTTGACTCTTTTCCCGATCTAAGATTTCTGCAGTGAAGATTTCTGCAGTGAATTTCATTAGGTATATTATATTATTATCTTCTGGAGTATCCAATGTTCAACATTGTTGTCAACATTTCGAACCCTTATCACAGTTCATCATGAGGGCATTCATAAATACAAGAGGAAGTGAATGATTTTCCCTCTTTTTATGTATAAATTCATATTAATAAATTGTCATGATTGCTCTTCCTCTTGGTGCATATTTTACCAATTAATCATTTGATAGATAAAAGTACAACCAGAGTGACATGGCCTTGTCATAAAAGTTATAATGAAATAAAATACATACATAAATAAACATTAAATCAATAATAATTAATATTAATAATAATAATAATATTAAATCAATAACCAAAGGACATAACCTTTCACCTTCATGTCTAGTCAATACATGTAAGTATAATGCTACAATACATGTAAGTATATTGCTACAAGGCTAGTTGTATCATTAACTCAATTATATAATTGTTTATTCTATATGGATTTTAACTGTCCTTCCTAATACCTATAACAAATATTTTCTTGTAAATTTACTATTGTTCATTATATTGATATCAAAACCCCTTACAGGACATTTCCGCTAATTCTATCCTCTGCCACACCTTTTTCAAAGTTTCTTTGATGGCAGATCTTTAAACACAAAACCAACTTTGTTAAATTTGGCAGCATTGACAGTCATTCTTCAATGAGAGGCCATATGGGCCACCTTGAGGCTAGCCAGGGAGATTTGGAGAATCAACCATTCTTGTGAGGTATTGACAAAAGCCAGGGGGAACGAACAACCTCTGTGAGTCAAACCAAAAGTCAGGACGAATGAGATGCTATGTGAGTCTAATGCAAAAGTCAAGGGGAACGTACAACCTCTAGACAGTCTAGTGCAAAAGTCGGGGGGAATGTACATCCTCTGTGAGCATAGACAGACTAGTGCAAAAGTCAGGGGGAACATACAACCTCTGTGAGCATAGACAGACTAGTGCAAAAGTCAGGGGGAACATACAACCTCTGTGAGCCTAGTCAAACCTTGTGAGCCATGAGCAAAAGT
>ML787092.1:272376-297839 GCA_009831015.1 Picea engelmannii
ACTAGGGGCCCTAGATCTCGTCTAGGGTCTTAGCCATCCTCCAGGAGAATGGCTCTTGCAGCTGCTTATAAATTTAACACCAAACAAGATCCTTTAGCAAACTATTTCAAAGGTGGCATTGAGGAGAAGCGCTTGGTGGATGTTGAGCCATTAGATTTGGCACCTACATGGAGGAATAATGTGTTGGGCCAAGAAGCTATTGCCAACATATTAGAATGTTTCCTTGTTTACGATGGTCTTCTATCAAAAATGGAAAGATATCGGACGTGGATGGGAGTGGGAGGAGGATCTAACCATTTCCCCATATACCTACAGTTGGAAAAAGAAGGATCAAAACCAACAACCCCCTTCAAATTTAATCTTATTTGGATGGTATTCAAGGAATTTTGTAATATGGTAACAGTGGAAAGTCTATGACCCAGATAGAGGAGAAGAACATATCATGGTGCAGAGTCCGCAAAATATACAAAATGTAAAATAGAAGACGGAGTGGTCTTTGAGAAGCTGTGGATTCTTAGGAGAGACTAAATGATATTGAGGCATGCTTATTAGAGGGTCTTCTAGATATCAATAGAGGTTTGGACTTATCGAAGGAAGACTTAACAAAATTTAAATGGCTAGAGAATGAAAGAGAAAACATGTTAAAATGGGAGGAAGTGAAGTGGCATCAAAAGAGCAAAGCCACATGGATGACTAAGGGAGATGAGAACACGAAGTTTCTTTGTCATTTTGTTCAGGAAATGAAAGCATAAAATACAATATGGTCCATCCACAACAAAGATGGCGATGAGTGTGATTATTTCAAGAAGTTTGAGGGGGCATTGGTGGTACAGTACAAGGGAGTTTAGAAGGAGCACATGAGTGAAAATATTGGAGAGATCATTGCTTTGACATCCTAATTTGGTAGAATGGTCATGGATGACCAAAATGTAGACCTGATGGCACCTGGAGAACACATAGATACTCAAAGTACTTTTCGTTTCAAAAAAATAAAGTGCTTAGACCTAACGAATGGACAGTGGAATTTTTTCTAGGTTTCTATAACCCAATAGGCCTAATCCTGGTGGAGCCAATAAAACTCATGTTTGACTTGCTCAATAATCTGAGAAATAAATTAAATATATATTAAATATTGATTAATAAAAATGAGATGATTGTTACAATGGCAGGGCCCGTCTAAATAATCCTAAGGGAGCAACTTGTGACTTTTATGAAAGGTTATGACTATCGATTTATTTTCTTTATTTTTATTATTTATTATCTTTTACTACTTATTACATTTTTTATTCTTTCCTAACTTGTCCAGTTACATATATAACATTGCCTTCCCCTTTAGAAATGCTTTGTCCTCGAAGCAATCCAAAATGAATTTGTCTTCCCTTGTGGAGATTCATCTTGATTCTGGATTTGTTTTTGAATATTTGAGAGGCTTCTTCATAGTGGAAACGTGAGATTTGAGAGTTCTATTAGAGGATTATTTTGGCTTCCCGGACCATATAACTTGTAGTTCTTTCCTTGCCATTTGAATTTCATAAAATCTTCTTGGAGGTTTGTGGCATAGGTGCCCAACTACATCAACCATTATGTTCCTAACACCATGTCAATCCCACTTAGTGGTAGAGTGTAACATCTAGTTAGTAGTTCCAAGCTTTGTATCTATACAAGGACTTTAGGGCACCTTCCTATTCCTTTGATTTGTTGTCCATCTGTGATTGTAAAAACAAGATCCTACACAAGATATATAAAATGGTTTAGTTGTTTTGCAAGATTGATATTGTTGAAATTAGTGCAATTGCAAGAGCCATTCTCCTGGAGGATGGCATAAGACCCTAGCTAAGGACTAGGGCCCCCAGCACACTCCTGGGGTTTCTTGGTATGAGACCAAGTAGTGAGAGCCATGGAAAAAGACCCCAATGAGGGCCTCCGGTATATGACTGGGGTTCTTGGTCTAGGACCAAGCAGTAAGTCCCTAGATGTGTCTAGGGCCCCTGGATGTGTTCCAAGGAATCCTTGCCCAGTGCTTGGATTGATCCTTGGATATGTTCCTTGGTGGTTGATGTAAGTCCCTAGATGTGTCTAGGGCCCCTGGATGTGTTCCAGGGAATCCTTGCCCAATGCTTGGATTGATCCTTGGATATGTTCCTTGGTGATTGATGTAAGTCCCTAGATGAGTCTAGGGCCCATGGTTGTGTTCTAGCCTCTAGGAAACCCTTTCTTAATGCATGGGTTGATCCTTGGTCTTGTACCTTGATGGATAAAACCCTAGATGTGTTCTAAGGCCCCCAGATATGTTATGGGGCAACCTGTTATAGATCTTGGTGAAATACCAAGATGTGTTGATGTGTGATCCTCTTCTCTCTCCCAGAATGGTCCATGAAACCTAGGAGTGCCTATGAAGATGGACATGACCACATTGTTGATGTACCCTCTTATGCAGTGATGATAAAAGTTTTGGGTCATTATGAGACTCATGTGGACATGTTTTGTCATTATGGACCCCCCCTTGACTTTTTCTTAAAAGGTTCCCCCTTGTTGTCTTTCTTTCCCTCTTGTTTTATGTGATTGGGGTTTTTACAATTTACTTAATACTAATCAACATTTAATTAATATTTATATTAATTAATTGTCAATATTTAATTATAATTTATATTAGCCCTAACCCCTCTCCCTAGCTATAAAAAGAACCCTACCCTCTATCATTTTATCACATACACTCAATCTCGCTCTCCTATTGCTGCGGCTACCTCAGTTTCTCTCTCCTTGTGTTGGTGCAGCCTCTCCATTTGGTTTAACAGTTTCAGATCTGAGGTATTTGATTGGTCTTGTGTTGACTGGGAGCCTCATCTTCTATTTGCTGATGTATGAGGGGCTGTTGGTGTCTCCTTTGGCTGCCAGATCTGCTTAGGAGAGGCACGGACCTGAGGGAAGGTGCCGCGGCCTCCCTCTTGGCTGCCATTTCAGTCTAAGGAGCCACAGACCTGATAAAGGTGCCGCAGCCTCCTCTTCTTGACTGTCGATTCCAGAAGTAAGACTACTATGAGGGTTCCACTACTTGTTGTCCCCTGTGTTGGGGTTTTTATCCTGTGCTGCCTTCTTTTCTGTTTTCAGTCATGGAGGGTTTGCTGTTTCAGTGTTTGGAGATCTTGCTGTTTCCTTTTGTGGTGTTCTTGCTGTCCCTTCTTGTGGGGTACTTGTTGCTGTTGTCTCAGTCGTGGTCTATACCTTACTGTCCCTTCTTGTGGGGTACTTGCTGCTGTTGTCTTTTGGAGGTCTATACCTTGGCAAAACTGTCCCTCAGTCCATATGACATAGATCAAATCCTAGAGGTTTGATCCATGAACCTAAACTAATTTTCTGAGCATTTTCTAGAGGTCTACATCCACACATGTGACAGGTACATCCTTCATTGACCAGGAGGTAAGATAAAGGTTTGTTTTTATACTCAGAAATTGTGTTTATACTCGGAATTTAATTTAGATCTGTTTATTTCTTTTCTCATATATGTTGATCTAGTGAACAGAAATTTAAAAAGCATTATTGTTTCTACTTTTTCCCTAATTCTAACATGGTTTCAGAGCTTAGGGCATGAAAAGAGCTCTCTAGTGGCAAACTTTTGAACCTACGTAGATCCTTGTTTTAGGTTTTGTTCTTCAGATCTTCATGGCACACTCAGCAGAGTAGTAAGGATGCAGCACTACAGCAGCATGTATTCTGTTGGTAGATTTATCACATTAAAAAAGCTATGCTGATAACTTAGAAGTTTATTTGAAGACAATGTAACATCATGAAGGGAAATCTCTGGTGATGACCTAATATGCATATGATGGGATATTCTGCTGATATTTATGAAGCAAGGGAATCTAACACTAATTTTGCCTAATGGTAACAAGCGTTCCACATAATGGGCTATTCTATTGATCCTTACAAGAAATTCAGAATACAGATAGGCATAAAGGGTTCGCTGGAGGACATGGCTGGTTGGTTTGTTTCCATTTGCTAACAAGGGTCATCATCTCAAAACTGATATCGAGTTTAAAATATGTGTTGATTTGATTCAATGCAGTGCAGGTACTTTCTAAGACATGCCTCCTGTTCGACATCATACAGCAACACAACAAGATACTATTTCTGAAGCGCCAGAAATAAATTTGGATTTAAAGCACATGCCTTATTTTTTAATCAAATTTGAGAGTTATTTTGGATGAGAGATTTGCTTATGAACGAGTCTTTACTGAGACTGATTTTCAAGTGTTGGTGGTTTTAGTTCTGGCTGTCTACAGAAATGAGACTGTTGCTTGTACTATTAATAGTTTATTTGTTTATTTTTTCTATCCATTGTATTTTGGTGGGCCAAACAATCTTTTCTATCATTGTATTTTGGTGGGCCAAACAATCTCCGAAACGTACGAATCCAAGAGGCTGCAAAAGTTAATTCTATAAGTGTGACTGGACATGTGGATAAGATTTATTCTATAAGTGGTCTGACTTGCTTTTGTACGGGGAATGGTATGCGGCCTTTTAGATATTTGTGCTCCAGCAGATGTTTTGGTTCTGCCCCGAAATTTTAGGTTCAGTAAATGCTATTTTTCCCTCATTCCTCATCATTTGAGCAAAGGAGACAATATCAGATTTAAGGATACGATATCAGATTTAAGAAGACAATATCAGATTTACACTTAAGTTTCCATACCATTAGGTGCTAGCTGAAAATGACTGGTGCTAACTTCCACTCCTGCAACTGGCTGGAACCCTGATGTTATGAAAGCACCAAGACTTCCAAGTCTCTCAGCAAGAAAGGTTGATATGCCTCCATGTAGCACTCCTTATGTCTGGGCAGACCTTTCAGAGACCACATGTCAGTTTTCAATTGATGTGGCTAACACCCCTTCAAATCCATTACTAGACACAATCGATGGTCAAAAGGATACTCACCGTCCAGTCAAAACTGTTATTACTGATTGCCACCGATTGCCACTAAACTGCAGAAACTGTTCTATTACTGGGTATTAAGCTCTGAGGTCGATATGGGCATCATTCACTGTGGGCAGTCCTGGATTGCATTTATGGGTGTAAACCATTGAAACAGCGAGAGCGATAGATTGGGTGCAGGGCAACGTTTCATTATATGGAACATACAAGTGTCAAGACTCTTGATATCTACCTGATTGATATCTAAATTTACATTGTACATGTAGGTTACAATTTATACTTCAGATAAGATATTTAAGGTATTGCTTTCAAAAGCAATTACACAATCTGAAGTTTCATGAAGCCTTTAACTGAAATCCAGACAAAGAGGAGTCGGGAGGGATTTTCATAGATCCTGCAAATAACAGTATCCTAGCTAGATTATTGTGTTTTGTTCACGTCTCTGAGAAATGGGGACCTTACCCAAGTTTAGATCTGTTCGCAGGATCTTGGAAAGACATTACAGGCTAGGCTGTGCATAGATCTTTTACCCATTTTGTGTTTGAAAATTTTTTTCTGAAGCATATTAGGTAAAGATAGAATGTCCTACTTGTTGACATACACTTTTTGGTTTTTCTTTGGAAGCTACCGATGGTAGAAGGCTGCAAAATAAAGAGTGTGTCTTCAGCCCAAGTAAGTTCAAGGTAAGACCAACTACATTTTTAATCATTGAGTTTGAAATAAGTATGTGACTACTAATGACAGCAAGAAGAGTTGTGATTACCCTACTGTCAGAATCTCTTTTGTATGACCAAGGAAGCTGCGATCTCAGCATATACTTGTTTATGTTAGCTAGGTCATTTTTGGTTTGGGAACTCCGCAATATGATGGAACTTTTTCCCCGGTATGAGAGTCCATCTTGATGGGATACAACACCAATTCAAAGTTAAAGGATCTTGTAGGTTCAGAGGGAGCCAGTTTGCACATGCAGGAAGGCAGACATTTTATAAGACTCGGAGGGAATAGTCCCAGTATGTGGATTGGGCCATGACATGCAGCAGATGGCAGTATTGAGGTTAGATTTGTGGCTCGTGGCTTCTCTCAGAAAAGAGGAATTGACTATGACAAGATCCTTGCTCCTATTGCCAGATTACTTCCATCAGGATCATTATCTCTCTTGCCGCAGTTTTTGGTTGGAAACTTCACCAAATAGATGTTAAGACTGATTTTCTTAACTGTGAAGTTGAGCAAGAGGTTATATCGAACAGCATGAGGGGTTTGTAATCCATGGGAAAGAATCCCATGGATTGAAGCAAGCTCCAAGAGCTTGGTATGGAAGAATTGACAGTTTTTCTACAGAGTCTTGGGTTCACCAAGAGTATTGCAGATCCCAATCTTTATATGAAGATTGTACAGAATCATCCTCTTATCTTACTATTATATGTGGACGATTTGTTCCTTACAGGAGAGGAAAATTTGATGGCTCAGACTAAGAGAGAACTTTCAGCAGAATTTGAAATGAAAGACTTGGGTCTTATGCAATATTTTCTGAGCTTAGAGGTGTGGCAAAAACCAGGTGAGATCTTTCTCTCACAAGAGCAAGTATGCAGTTGATATGCTCCACAGACTTGGCATGTTGGACTGTAAGTCCATGTCCACACCGATGATTCCTAACCTAAAGAAGTTACAAGACCAAGCTACAAATTCAGATTCGGAAGACCCCACCATATATCGGCAAATCATTGGGTCCTTGATGTATCTTGTAAACCAGATATTTGTTATGCAGTGAATGCCCTCAACCAGTTCATGTGTGAACCGAAGCATATTCATATGGTTGATGTTAAACATATGCTGAGATATGTTCGGGGGACTATAGCCTATGGGCTTAGATACACTTCCAGTAGAGGTGTAATGCTTCATGGATATACAGATTCAGACTGGATGCGCGGTACAGTGGACTGGAAGAGTACTTCCAAATATTGTTTAAGTTTGGGTTTAGCTATGATCTCCTAGTCCAGCAAGGAACAGGGCTCCATAACACAGAGCACTGCAGAAGCAGAATTCATTGTTGCAAGTGTTGCTAGCAGAGAAGCAATGTGGCTCAAAAAGCTACTTTCAGATTTGTTTAGTGCTGACCTGGAACCCACAGTCATCCACTATGATAACCAGAGCTGTATAAAGCTCTCCGAGAATCTAGTGCTTCATGACAAATCGAAACACATTGAGATGAGATACCACTATGTTCGGGACATGGTGTAGAAGAACATTCTCGGTATTCAGTATGTTCCGACGACAGAACAAACTGCAAATATTTTGACCAAGCCATTGTCCTTGACAAAGTTTGTGTAATTTCGAGACAAACTTGTGTTGCTGAGAATGCCTCTCTTGTTGAGAGGGAGTGTTGAAATTAGTGCAACTGCAAGAGCCATTCTCCTGGAGGATGGCATAAGACCCTAGCTGAGAAATAGGGCCCCCAGCACACTCTTAGGGTTTCTTGGTATGAGACCAAGCAATGAGAGCCATGGCAAAAGACCCCAATGAGGGCCCCCAGTATATGACTGGGGTTCTTGGTCTAGGACCAAGCAGTAAGTCCCTAGATGTGTCTAGGGCCCCTGGATATGTTCCAGGGAATCCTTGCCCAGTGCTTAGATTGATCCTTGGATATGTTCCTTGGTGGTTTGATGTAAGTCCCTAGATGTGTCTAGGGCCCCTGGATGTGTTCCAGGGAATCCCTGCCCAGTGCTTGGATTGATCCTTGGATATGTTCCTTGGTGGTTGATGTAAGTCCCTAGATGAGTCTACGGCCCCTGGATGTGTTCTAGGGAACCCTTGCTTAACGCATGGGTTGATCATTGGTCTTGTACCTTGGTGGATAAGACCCTAGCTGTGTTCTAGGGCCCCCAAATATGTTCTGGGGCAACCTGGTCTTGGACCAAGTAGATCTTGGTGAAATACCAAGATGTGTTGATGTGTGATCCTCTTCCTCTCTCCCGGGATGGTCCATGAGACCTAGGAGTGCCTATGAAGATGGACATGGCCACATTGTTGATGTACCCTCTTATGCAGTGATGATAAAAGTTTTAGGTCATTATAAGACTCATGTGGACATGTTTTGCCATTATGGACCCCCCCTTGACTTTGTCTTAAAAGGCTCCCCCTTGTTGTCTTGCTTTCCCTCTTGTTTTATATGATTGGGGTTTTTATAATTTACTTTAATATTAATTGACATTTAATTTATATTTATATTAATTAATTGTCAATATTTAATTATAATTTATATTAGCCCTAACCCCTCTCCCTAGCTATAAAAAGAACCCTACCCTCTAGTATTTTATCACATACACTCACTCTCACTCTCCTATTGTTGCGGCTACCTCAGTTTCTCTCTCCTTGTGTTGGCACGGCCTCTCCATTTGGTTTAACAGTTTCAGATCTGAAGTATTTGATTGGTCTTGTGTTGACTGGGAGCCTCATCTTTTATTTGTCGATGTATGAGGGGTTGTTGGTGTCTCCTTTGGCTGTCGGATCTACTTAGGAGAGCCACAGACCTGAGGGAAGGTGTCGCGGCCTCCCCTCTTGGCTGTCATTTCAGTCTAAGGAGCCACAGACCTAATAAAGGTGTCGCGACCTCCTCTTCTTGACTGTTGATTCCAAAAGTAAGACTATTGTGAGGGTTCCACTACTTTTTGTCCCCTGTGTTGGGGTTTTTATCCTGTGTTGCCTTCTTTTCTGTGGAGGGTTTGTTGTTTCAGTCATGGAGAGTTTGTTGTTTCAGTGTTTGGAGATCTTGTTGTTTCCTTTTGTGGTGTTCTTGTTGTCCCTTCTTGTGGGGTACTTGTTGTTGTTGTCTTAGCTATGGTCTATACCTAACTGTCCCTTCTTGTGGGGTACTTGTTGTTGTTGTCTTTTGGAGGTCTATACCTTGGCAAAACTGTCCCTCAATCCATATGACAGAGATCAAACCCTAGAGGTTTGATCTATGAACCTAAACTAATTTTCTGGGCATTTTCTAGAGGTCTACATCCACACATGTGACAGGTACATCCTTCATTGACCAGGAGGTAAGATAAAGGTTTGTTTTTATACTCAGAAATTTTGTTTATACTCGGAATTTAATTTAGATATGTTTATTTCTTTTCTCATATATGTTGATCTAGTGAACAGAAATTTAAAAGGCATTATTGTTTCTACTTTTTCCCTAATTCTAACAGATATCCACAAAGTTGTGTGTACTACCAAAGTCTACTAAGATTGTGATATTTTTATTCTTTATGCTTCCCTTGAGTTCTAGTAACCCTAATTACATTCTTCCTATAATTGTTACAATCGATATTGTGGGCTTTTTGTCTTGAATGCTCTTGTTTTTATCATTGTTCCTTAGATGAGGTGAGGTATACCTTATTATAGATGGTTGCACTTCTTTCTTTTGGCTTATAACTTCATTATCAACCCCGGAGTCTTCTTCCTTATAAGACTACCTAATGCATGTGATTCATGCTAATGACACCTTCAGTGAATTTTCATTCTTGTCGGAGTCTAACAAGTCTTCTTTGGTGAAAAACTCTACCTTCCCATTTATAATTTTACAATGAAACAAGTGATTGGATGCACATTATGACTTAGAGCCCACTTCTTACCACATCTATGACAATTGTTTTCTTTCCTTTTCCCTTCTTAATCGAAGTTGCTACTAGAGATATTTGATTCTTTTTCATCATCATATCTATATGATTTTTTATTGTTTCATTTATGTCCAAGTGACTACTTTTCTCCACAATATCTACATTTTCCTTCCTAAATCGTGAATAAACCTTGTCAAATTTTTGTAATGATGATCTTTCAAATTTATTTTTTGCAACTTTTGCCTTACATATAGTTTTTTTCATGGTCATAATATCATGCATTTTTAATTCATTCTAGATGTGTGGCTTTAGTCCAATCACATAAGATCGGATTAGTCATTTTCTTGATATCCCATGTACTTGTGTGCCATCACTTCCCAGTCACGTGTAAATCCGTCCACATTTCCCTTTTGCTATAGTGTGGTGAGTCCTGTAAAAAAGTCTTCCTCTGTGATACCCTGGAATCTTGTAAAGAAATCATTCTTGAATGTATCACAACTAACCGAATAAGATGACTTCTTCCACCACATGTACTAATTGTATCCCTTGAGTTGTATGGAGGCATACTTGATTTTTTCACCATCATTATCACTATTATATATTTCAAAGTATTCTTCTACCTTGTTAAACCATGCCCACCTTGCTTTTCATTTCCATCAAACTTTGATCGCTTCAATTTTGCCCTCATTGGGTATGTGAAAATTGGTGGATTCATAAAAGGTGGTGACTGGTTGGAGATCACTAAGCCATTAGCAAGCATGCTCAATTGTGAGTTAGTCGTTTTTGGAGAACTTGGTTGTGGATGAGATGTACTTGAATAACTTAGTTATGGGTCGATTGTATGTAAAGAATCAACACTAGACGAAAGCCTTGATATGAGTTCCTTTACTTTGCCATGATTCTTATTAACTTGCCCCTTGAGTTTTGTTTTATCTTGCTTCAACATATTATGGTTTTGATCAACCTTCTTCCAGAGTTTATCCCGCTCGTTCATGACCTATTTGTATTGAGAATCTATCTTGTTGCAATGTTTCTCTAATTTGTCCAATATGGAGTAGTGTCTGCCATTTTCCTAGTTAATGGAGGAGTATTTTTATGCTCAATTTTGACAAAAATAGTTAATTGTTGTATGTTTTCATAATTTCCCTAAATTTTTCAAAATTGTACAACCTAGTTTAATTCCCATTGTTTGGGTATACGGAATCCACCCTTGAATTTTTCAAAATTGTACGGCCTAGTTTAATTTTTTCGAAATTGGCACAACAAAAGCATGGTGGGCCCATAACCCACAGGTCCCAGGATCGAAACCTACTTCTGATACCAATGGAGCCATTAAAGCTCACGTTTGGTTCACTCAATAATCTGAGAAATAAATTAAATATATATAAAAGATTGATTGGTAAAAATGATACAATTGTTACAATGGGAGGGCCCCACATAAATAATCCTAAGGGGCACCTTGTGACTTTTATGAAAGGTTATCACTATTAAGTTATTTCCTTTATTTTAATTATTTATTATTGTTTACTACTTATTATATTTTTTTTTATTTCCTAACTTGTCCTTTTGTGTATATAACACTTGGTAATGGTGGTGGAAGAGTCCAGGCAAGAAGGTAAAGCCTGGGTACTTTCAATTGAACATTCATAGCAAACATTCCAAAGAAGGATACCCCATCAACCTTCGATGATTATTGACCTATCTCCCTATGCAATTGCATTTATAAGATATTCTCCAAGACCATAGCCAAAAGGATGAAGTATATTCTTTCCAGGGGCATATCTTCGAAGCAGATTGATTTTCTTGAGGGAAAGACCATAATGGATGCAACTAACTTAGAACGAGAAGCTTGATACTCAAATCAAAGTTACGGCTCTAAAAGCATTTACAATTAGTATAGACCTCTCCAAAGCATACAATAGAATCCATTGGCTTTATCTAAGGATGGTAATGCTACGGTTTTGGGGTGAATTTCATCCAATGAGTGGAATAATGTTTCTCTTTAGTTTCCTTTGCAGTATTTGTGAATGGAATGACGTCATCCTTCTTCAAAACCTACCATAGGTCTTCAGCAAGGTTGTCCACTATCCCCATTACACTTCCCACTAGTAGTGGAAGGCTTTAGCAGATACATCAAGGCAGTCCAGGAGGATGGCACAATTAAACGCATAAAGGTAGCAAGGGAGGAGATAACCTCTTATCTGTTGTTCATTAACAACATACTTATTTTCATCTTTGGATTAGTAAGGGAGGCCAAGGATATAGTAGAGCTTTAAAGTTGCTTTGCATGATCAGGATGGAAATCAACATTCAAAAAATCCTATTGTCTTTTAACAAATTAGCAGAACAACAGAGGCAGTGGATCAAAATAATCTTTACTTTCTAGACCAAAATTTTTGAAGATGCTCTTAGGTGCATAGGGTTTGAACTAAAGGCAAATGATTATAGGATAACGGATTAGGAATGGTTGATTATGAAGATTGCAAGGAAAATCTCCTCACGATACAATAAGTGGTTCTCAATTGGAGGTCGTCTTACCCTAGTCCAAGCAACACTAGAAGCAACCTCTGTCCATTGGATGTCGATCTCGATTATACCAAAAGGAATCATTAATCAAATCAAGAGGAGGTGTCTTCATTACTTGTGGATTGGATAGAAAGACAAGATGGTAATGACCTTAGTCAGATGGTCTAGATTAGCATAGCGGAAATCTTTGGTAGGCTAGGGATTGAAGGATCTATATATCTTTGGTAAGGCTCTTGACGCAAAGAGCTTGTGAAGATTGTTGGCAATAGAAGGACTTTGGCAAAGAGTAACAAAAGATTACAACAGAAAGCCCCTATATGTAGAAGGACGGATTTGTAGCCAGGGAAAGTGTGTTTTTAGAGGTTCAATAGTGTGAAGGGCTATCATAGAGGCTTTTCCAATCATAGGGACCATTTCATATGGATTGTTGAGAATGGAAGGAAGGTTAAAATGGGCTTGGACCCTTGGGTCAGAGGTCAAGAAGTATTCAGATTGAGTGCATAACTCCTCTTATATTTTCACAATAGGCACA
Organism: Picea engelmannii; assembly: GCA_009831015.1. NCBI lineage: Eukaryota > Viridiplantae > Streptophyta > Pinopsida > Pinales > Pinaceae > Picea > Picea engelmannii. The sequence goes on from ML787092.1 coordinate 284,965, forward strand.
TGCACAATCTAAAGGACATCTGCAAAGAGGATGTAAAATGAGGGTTCGAGCAGGTGGCTAGACAAGAAGGATCTAGGTGGTTTGGGGAACCTAGCTAAGGAATAGATTACTTTCAGAGAGAACTAATAGAAAGATCAATTCAAACTAGAGATCAACATGATGCTATTGTCTTGGGCCCCAATCGACATCGAGGATTGTACATTGTGAGGCTGGGTTACAAAGTGGCATTTGCAAGAGGGGTGGAGGTCAATACAAAGTGGTGGTGGGCTCTTATTTAGAAACTACTAACACCTCACAAATAAAAAAAAATTGTTTTGCCTTTCTCTCTCAATAAGATCCTTACATGGGATAACCTCCAAAAGTGAGGATGGCTAGACCAAGGTTTTGTCCATTTTGCAAAGAGGCAAAGGAGTCAGTTTATCTTTTGTTCGTCACATTGCACTGCTTCTTAGAGTCTAGGATGCTGCCAAACGATTGACCGGGTTGGGGGGGTAGGTGTATGGCAAGGGCAAACACTCATGGAGGCTTTTGAGGGATGGTTGGATGACCCCTTTGTAGGTGAACATCACTCCCTCCCACTTTTCATCCTATGGGTTCTATGGACATTAACAAATGATCATCTATTTGCAGAAAAATCTCTAACACCTGGGCAGGTAGTTTACACTGTACAGAATAAATTCGGCCTACAATGCTTACCCTCAGGTAGTAAAGAATACGTGTGACAGGGTTGTGGAGATTCTAGTTGTAGACAGATCCGTGCCTTGAGGATTTTTTGATGGCACTTTAGCTGGGAATTCGGATTGTCGTAGTCCAGGAGGTGCCCTATTTCTGACAGAACAGATGGATCACCTATGTGTGTTGATAGGGGATAGGCTCGGACAACAGGGTAGAAGTGAGGGCTGTTGAAATACTAATGAGGATGGCAGCAGAATATGGCATGGACAAGATACAAGTCTATGGTGATTCCCAAATAGTTATTCAACAGATGAAAGGTGAAGCATCGGGTAGGAACCTAGATCTAAACAATCTGCTCTGAGAGGTGTTGGGCGCGAGGGGTGGTTCAACCAAACTTTTTTCACTCATACTTACAGGGAAAACAACCAGCTGGCAGATACCCTCTCAAATGAAACTGTGGAATTAGAATAAGGGGAGCTGAAGACAGTTGCATACGAAGATGAAGCCGCTGCCCAGAACAGACGAGATGGATCAGTGATTTCCCCACAGCTGACAAAGCTTTTGACAGTTGGGGATGATGTTTTTAATCTTCCAAGATTTTGAATTGTTAGCATTGTTGCTACAAGCAGATAGGTGGCTTGCTATTTTTTCCGTCGCTTTAAGCACATTCCTATATGTAAACTGAATATGGTTTTTGTGGGTTGTCTATGGCCATTTCTCCTGGATGTTTTCTGTCCTACTCTTCAAGTATGGATAGGGAAGCAGGTCTAGCAGCCACTTCCTCTATATTTAGCAATACAGAATGTAACCTATATTTTCCAAAAGAAATAAAAGGAGTACAACAATTTTCCTCGGAAAAAATTAAAATAAATACATACATACATACATACATACATACATATATATATATATATATATATATATGTAGAGAGAGAGAGAGAGAGAGAACTGTGTTTATATACCCTGATTTCAAAATGGTGTCCCCAACCCATACCCACACCTCATCCACGAACCTTGACTACATAGCCAGAAAGTAAATAAGAGCCCTCTAACAATCATCATCGGGAACAAATGAAAACCTAAGGCATGAACCAGACAGGAGGAATAGAATTTTAAGGGAGACAGAACATCAACTTCTGGAATCAGAAGGCCAGGCAGAAAGAAATAAAACCAAAAGTTGAATTGGTCAGATACCCAACAAGTGAGATAGGGAATCAGGAGAAGCAGATTATAGACCTGTGAGGCTCTTGATTGAATTACTAAATTTCAGACCTTTCTTATCAAAATTGTAATCTGAACTAGACTCGTATAGCAGCATGAGTTCTAATCCACAGAATACTGACCATGACCATCAAGCCCTTATCAAGAATGTAATTTGAACCAGACTCATATAGCAGCATGAGTTCTAATCAGAAAAGAACCGACCAACAGAGTTTCACACTAGGAGTGGGCTGAGGAGAGATTTGTCTGCACTGAAGGCAAAGGGAGGTAAGTTCAATTTTTTTTAATTAATTGATTGTTCATTTGTTGAGTTCAGTGGTGGTGTGTTCAGTGTTCAATTTTAAAATGGTGCAGATGAGAAGAAACAAAAAAAACTTTTTGTGTCAAGAAACAGGAGATTGTTATGTTAATAAGATTATCAGTGGATCATGTTATGAATCTGCAAGTGCAGGAGGTGTGGAGAAGACTATTCAATCTACATGAAACTTCTGACAAAGGTGTGGCCCTCTACCTTAAAATCTTGCTTTACTCTACAAAGTTGTTGGAAGGGGATTCAATTTCTACATATCTGCTGAAAGCCTGAAATTGAAGGATATGACAGATCAGTTGCTTGCTATAGACAGGGAGGTAGATGAGGAGGAGATGGTGGTAATCACTCTAAAGAGTTTGCATCAACCTTTGACCCCTTTTGAATCTATTAATATTACATCTGACTGGTTGTCAAGACAGTTGTTGCAGAAGGACTGGAAGAAACAGTTTGGAAGTAGTGGTGAGACATCAGAGAGTGCTTTTGCTATTAAATACAAAGGCAAACGAATACAGCAACATCATCGAGAGAAAAGCAGTTCAAATAGTGTCACTACCATAAGTAACTTCAATCCTGAAAAAATAAAGTGTTAATAAGATGGTAAATTAGGGCATATGAAAAGAAATCACAAGAAGCGGTTGTAGGAAATGGAGCACAAGAAAAAGCAACTTAACAAAAAGCAGGTGAACGTCACAGAGCATGAAGAAGAAGAGGATTACGCATTTGTTGCTATTCAAGTAAAAGGTAAGTCTTCACATGAGTGGTTCTTTTATTCTGGAGATGAAAAACATGACAAATAGGAAGGATTGGTTCATATGACAAATAGGAATGACTGGTTTGTTTCCTTTGTTGAAAATAAGTCCAAAACAGATATTGTAATTGTAGTTGATGGCAAGAAGGATGTCGTTGACGGCCATGGTGATGTTGAAATTAGATTATCATATGGGAAGAAGTACACCTTTCACAATGTACTGTATATCCCAGGAATTCAAAACCCACATTTGAAGATCCTATTTAGAAGTAATAAACATCTTGTAGGTGACAAAACGAGTGGGAAGGTAATTGCATCAAGAATACAGGAGAATGGGCTGTACAGATTGTGGAAGTAAATGTGGCAGAATCTTTGGGTTTGGTAGACAGTGTTAATACCAGCAACAACTCTTTATGACATGAAAGGTACGGACATCTAAACTTCCAGTTCTTTTATCTTTCCAAGAAACTAAAGATGGTATATGGATTGCCATTGGTCTAAGAAGAGAAGGTTGTGTGTACAATGTGCTAGGTGGGCAAACAGTGCAAGAAGGGCTTTGATGAAGGAAAGGCATGTAGTGCCAAAGGAGCGTTGGATTTGTCCATTATGACCTTTGCAGGCCCATGAAGACATCTTCCATCTTTGGTACAAGGTATTTTCTTCTCTTTGTAGATGATCTTTTGAGAAAGATGTGAATAGTTATTTTAGAGAAGTTTGATGCATTTGTAGATTTCAGGCTTTAAGGTAACGATAGAGAATGGATCTCATAGAAGAATTAAGGTCCTCTTATCAGATAATGGAAAAAATTTACGTCAAATGAGTTTGATAATATTTGTAAGAGAGAAGGAATTCAAAGGAATTTCACAGCACCTTATAGTATATACACACACATAAGCAAAATGGGGTGGTTGAAAGAAGGAACACGACAGTAATGGAGATGGCTAGGTGTATGTTGCAGGGCGAGGAAATTCCTAATCAGTATTAGGCTAAAACAGTATATATTGATGTTTATAATATATATTATAAATAGGAGTCCTACAAATGCATTGCAGAGCATTACACTTGAAGAGGCATGGCCCAGTCAGAACCACAAGCGTGATCCAGACCCAAGGTAGGATCAGCCAGTGTAAGTGTGCAATCCCTTCACTGAGAGAACAGTGATCAGAATTGCAACTTATGCCTCACTGTACACAGCTAACAGGCAAGTATCAATGCTCAATTGCAACGGGGAGGTCAGCTCTTGTATCACTGCAGAACAGATTGCAGGAATGGCTGGATACACCTGAACCTTGCAGATAGAGAATTAGTTGAAGTTGAATTTAAGGCCAAAAATAAAAATAAGGCTACTTTAGTTTCCCAGCTTTCAACACGGCAGAAGCACCTACAGCATACATTAATAGACAGAGATCAGATTATTAAGTGCTAAGTCATTGGGACAAAAGGAATATCCTCCTCTGCCACCTCTCATCCTACCAGCACAGGTGACTCGTCAGCAGAGGAGAAAGACCCCAGAACAGCCTGATCCCCTTGCCAATGCGTAACCGACACGCCAATGCAAGAAGTGACAGATGAACAATCAGGTTTATGAAAGAAGTTGTGCAGATAGAGACCTTATACAAGGCCCTGAATCAACCCCTGGCATAGATAGAAGTTCAGTGGAGACCACTGAAGCTTATTGGAGAGGCGAAATAATGAGCATTTTTTGTGCTCGGCTCATTTTGTTCACTTCTTTTTGCCATTTGCAGATGAACAACTGCAGCATTCGCAGTGTTCTGACCTGGTTAGCAGAGGAAAAGAACCGCAGAGTTTTTTGTCCTAAGTAGCGACTCTGTGCAACTCCAACTCATTCCAGGTGACTTAGGGTCACATGGGATTCCAGTTTTTGTTTGCAAAGAACCTTCTTTCACCATGGGACTCCATTCTCTGTCATCATTCCAAGGTTTGGTTCAAGCCATCATTCCATGGAAATAAAAAGCTGGGAACACTCCGGGTCACTTCGGCACTCCAACTCAACCTGATTCTGTTTTGCATGTTTTCCATCTTTCAAAAGTCAGTAGACTCCAAGATGAATTGGTACTATGGATTATGTTTGGGTTATCTGCCCAGCATATTCAGTTTGTATTCCATGACCCATCTTGAATGAATACACACGCACTCCAGGCCTCGTTCAACCCCGTTTCACAAACAATCTGTAATTCACACTCTGCCACATTGCTTACCATAACTTTGTTTCGCCCTGCATTTCCTTCATATTCTGCCTCAACCAATTACAGCCCACAACATATTCCACTATCACTCATTCTGTTGTGTTACGTCACTTTCTTATATACTTAATGGAGTCCACCCACTTTCTCATTAAAGATGGAATCCATGCTAACTTTGGATGGAGTTTTCCCCTGGCCCAGTGGAATATTCAGAGATCCACCACTCCAGACTCCTTAGAGCAGTGAAGATTCCATTGCAACTAAATGGACAGATGGCAGATTCCTATCAGCAGCTCAGCAGAATATTCTGAAAAACTTTAATGTCTTTGATATAAAAACAGAGTGCAATTCAATTGGAGATTATTAAATCATTTGATCATTAGAGTGTAGTAGTATCACCTGTAGAGTAGGTAATGGAAGTTTCAGAGTTTTCAGTTCCTTAGTTTAGCAGTAACCAAGCAAACATTTCATTTATAAATTTCCAGTTCCTGTTGCATTTCCATTTCCATTTTCTTACAATTGTACTTTTAGTTACTGAAGTGGTGTAATTAGGCAACTAGCACTTAGATCTGAATTCTTGTCTTTACTTTGGCAGACAATTTACATCGAGTCCTGTGGGTTTGAGTTATATGGTTGTAGAATTCTTTCTAGAGCTTTTTGTCAGCAATCTTTCAGATCTGGACAATTGAGTTACTGGAAAAATTATTCTTCTGGTGTACTTTTCTTTGTCTGAATAAAAGTTGCTTTTCCTTCTGCTTCAATAAAAATATATCGGCTGCAAAACTATCAAAAGTTTGTTTTGGTAATAAATCTGTGTATCCAATTTTCTCATTATCTCAAGATTATTCAAAAGATTTATTTCACTTTTGGCTTAGTCAATATAGTTTATTTGCTTAGAGCTTCTAAGGCCTGATTCTTAACACTGTGCTCTTCAGGAGTCGATGAAAATGTTCCACTACACTCTCTACTCCTCCCTCTAGAGGAAAGTCAAATAAGGACATTACCACTGAAGCCATTTTGGCAAAAGAAAATAACTATTGAACTAGGCATAAAAAGTCAAAGTTCTATTATAGTGAAGTCAAGCAACTGGCATTTGCACTGGTATAACATTGTGCTCTAGCTCCTGTACAAATAGTGTAAGATTGGAGCCACCAATCCATGCCGATACAAGAAATTAAAAATGAATAGAATGAAGACATCCCCAGTTATCAACATAAATGTATCAAGCACAAACTACAACTGCCAGAAAACTACAATAGGGCACAGTCGGCATTCATTGGCAAATTTCTTCACAGTACTCAACACACTAATCTGCTCTAGAGTTCAATTAATACAATGACATAAGTTGTAACAACCAAAAACGTATTAGACCATAAGCACTAAAGTTTTGTAAGTAAACTTTCAACTAATTAATGAAATCTTAAAATCACTTATTAAGATCTGAACTTTATCTGTATAACTTTAACAAGTCGTAGTTTTTCTTTTTATGAAAATTTGATTTATGATGAACATTAGCTTCATTTCATACGGTAAATTGTTGTCCAGCTGTAGGTATATTTTTCTATGCTTTTTTATATCAAAACTTTTTGCACCATACTTTCTCATGTTTGTCTAGTCCCTTTATACATCACGTACATTATAACTATGACACCAAGCTAGCAAAACTCCTAAAAAGATTGCAAATCGACATTTAATGAAGTCTACATTGTGTAAGGATAAGTCAATGGAATTTTAATCGCCATTATTGAGCGGCAGAAAATGATAACATTATAAATTTGCATTTATCCATGAAGAGAAGACGAAGCCAGTTTGATGTTGATAGACGTCCAAGCAGGATAGATGTAGGTACAAAAGAAAACACACTATTATACAACCATGACCCCAAACCCATTTGGACACGATGCCAAATCTGATGAGTGAGTAAGGCCGTGCTCCACACACTCTTCCAGAAGTTTGCTATTAAGCGTGCCCTAGTCCTAATCCAATATTTGTATTTGTAGTGGCTGGTGCAGACCTCCCCAGCCACAGTGAGTACATGAGTGCTTATTAAGTTATTAGCATAGAGGTATGTACTCTGATTGCGGAAAATAAAAAAACAACAGATAGAGGTATGTACTCTGATAGCGGAAAATAAAAAAACAACAGATACATGAAAATCGAGGGCCCGGGGCAAATGCCGTCACACAAAACCTACTTGGTAAACTGTGCACCGTCTTACCAGGTACAAGACAAAATGGATTTCAATACTGATCAATAGTTGACGCTGCTAGTTACAGACTAATCATCTCTATGATAATTCAATTCATGAGGACTTACCACTATTGCAATATACAACACTACATAACCTCACTCTCCCACCCCCTCCTTCCGAACCCAATCGTCGAAAACGTAATAATGGGAGCTGGAACCTTGATCCCCAATTGACCTCAGCTCGCCATGGCTCCGTTTTATTTGGATCGGGGGGTCAGAAAAACACACCTGAGCTGCTGAAATAAGTATGCAGAAATTGTCCAGACGCATCAAAACAAAATCTTTTTGCTAGGGTGAATAGATTATATTTTTTTAGCATAATTAGCCTACCCACCAGAACATGAGGCGCATGGAATTTAAAGCTATATTTGCACAGGCATAGAAAACAGTCCTCACTTGCTCCTTAATTGCACAGATCAGGACTATGACTGTAAACATAAAAACGGCATTAGGGTCCTTCAAACATCCTTTTCGGAAGCCAAACTGACATATTCTAGGGACCCAAAAGTCAAGATTGTTGAAAACAATAACTATAAAAAAACATTTTGAGATACAGTTGCAGAGATTCGAACCTGGGACCAACCGGCGCCGAAGATTACAGAAATCCACAAACAAAATCTTCCATGGCCGCTAATCTGGGATCGCCCACGTCAATCTGCGCTTCCATAACCTCCTCCTTCTGCTGCTGATGGTGATGGTGTTGTGAATACACTTGACACATTAAGCTCCACTCATTTGGCTTTTTTCGGAACGCCTTTTTTAACGTAATTTTCAGGTTTAATTTATTTACTTCATTCAGCAGGTGAGAAAAAGGGGTCGAACGTGAGTTAGGTCACCGCATTATCAAAAGAATGTGGGAATCTATTCACAAAAGTGATAACAATAAATTGTTTAAAATAGTAAATGCACGCTTATCAGGTGCGTAATTTGGAGCCGGTTAAATGAGGTTTAAATAAGATGTTGACTCGGAGGAGCCATCAGGGTGATCTCGCCATTACATTGTGATACTTTCCTAGGTTCTTTACTTTTTGTGTCGCACAAGTACAATGTTTGGAAATGTATATAACAATCACACCCACATAACTTGTGGTTGATGAACTTTGATAGGAGATGACAAAATTAAGAACAATTTAGTTCAAATTTATTATACATTCGGTATTAGATAGGATGTTCACAATTATGAAAGTGAATCTAATTTATTATTGATTTAATTTGCTCATACTTTATACAAACCCTAAACCTACGTAATCTTAAATGGTTTCCACACATTATACCCAACAGACTACAAACGTTGAAATGGTATTGTATGAATCACAACCTCCATATTCAAATTAATATTGATAGTTACATAAAATTACTAAGCATGCACAATAAAACATTTAAGAGGATCACAAAATGATCCAACAAGAAAGAACTTTGAAACAAGAAAGGATGGTGGTACAATGAAAATCATGAATGACATAACATGAGATTTGGGTGGTTTTCATAGAGCCATGAAGGTGGCCAACAATGATTATAAACATTCCAAGATCCGTATAATTAATTACTTCGATGTGAAGAAACACAATTATGTCTTTGTATAAAACCATGTGGAAAGATGTAATGATGTTGGTGTCATACAAAGGACTGGAAAGATGTAATGGTGTCGAAGTCATAATTGAAGCAGGAAGTCATGGTGAAAATCATTGAAAACTCTTTGCAGTTTGTTGTGGCGAGCAATATCCATTTGGAGTTTGGATTTCTTGATAGGAGCCAAATCTAAGAGTTTTAGATAAAGTGCCAACAAATTTTGGAGGTTGAGGGTTTGCTCGGATACATGCCCTGTTATACCACAATCAAATCACCCATAACTTGACATGGTTTGCTTTTCATAACTTAATTGATCTTAATCTCTGTTACTTCATTGTTTAAAGTAAATTCTACCTCTTACCTATGCATGCCATATGATGGAGTGTTGATGTGCTCGATGAGCTTAATGGCCTGCTCGAAGTTGTTGTTGTGGGATCAGCTACAGGAGAACCCATTACATTCCCATCCAATGTCATTATAGCTTGAGCATGGTCATCAATGGTTATTGAAACTATACCAATCCAATAACTCAACTAAAATGAAAGAGACTATAGTCAATTCAAACACGATTTGAATAAAATAAAGTGTGCCTTTTGTGTAGAGATGTCATAGACCTTCTTTGTCCCTTTGAAGAAGATTGTTAGTTGGGATGCTAGAAATAGGATTTTTCCATAGGTTGACTTGAACCAATGATCATTTGTCGAGGCAAAGATCCCAACAAGTTCTTGTGATTATATAATGCCTCGGATTCAGTAGACAACTCCATGTAATGGCCCCTACCATGAGTGGACTCGACCTTTCTTTCATCGAGAAATCCTTGAATCAAAAGCACATGTTGCATCGTTTGAGGATTTATCTTCGAGAGTCGATGCATGGCTGAACCATAACAAACTAAAGCAATTCGATGTTGATGATTAACATGCCTTTGTTAATTGAAATGCCTGCCAAATGTGGCATTATCGTGGATTTCCATGTCGATCATGGCACGCTTCAAGGAAAACGTAAGCTGGCCAAAAGTGGCATTGATCCAGGTGGATATCGATGGCCACCCACCTTTTCCAACTGGCTCAAAACAGTTTTCTGACAATTTTGGCAATTTAGCAATTTTAACTTCCGGGACTATTTTGAGGGCCTAAATGAAGGTTTTTCGAGATTGAGCTTCTAAATGACACAAAATGAATCTCCTCGAACGGGCTATCATACACCTAAAATAGAGATCATATGCTAAAGTTACGACCCCCAAAATTTGATGTACTAACTTACCCAGACGAGGCCCACATGACTTTTGGCACTTCATCTCCCAGGGTTAGGTTTTTGGATGTCTAGGGTTTTTGGCATTCATGTTTATTGTAAAAAGGCCTTCAGAGCCTCATTGTAATCATCTTCTTTCGAATGCAAGTAGCCGCCACATCTCTTCTCATAGATAAGTTGCCACCATTCTAGCAAGTCTTTCACTCTGTATTTTTACAGTCTCTGTACATTTCTTTCATTAATAGAAATCGTGTATTACTGTATATCTGTGTTTATGGTTGCGTCTCTAATACATTTCTGTTATATTATTGGATATCTGCGATATCTCTATGCATTTCTTGATTATATCTCCGCTCTCATTTCGTGTCGAAAATAATTTGGATCAGTGGTATCAGAGCACGCTGCTCTTGATCGTTTTTTTCAGTGTATGTCCCCGACGAGGTCCGAGTATAGCAAGTTGGGTCTCGAGCTTGTCTCTCTTGAAGACAATCGCTCTCACATGCCCAAGAAACCCTCCATGGTGGAAGAAAAGAAAAATGACGGAGCAGACGATCCTATAAATTTGTTGCTTGAGCAAGCTCTCACGCGACAGAGGGACGAAATGATGGAGAATTTTTCCCATGTCCTTCAACGCCTGCCAATAGCAATAGGTGCATCTTCATCAAACAACCACTTTGGAAGCACCTCTCCTTTCAAGGTACAGGTTAATTTTGATATTCCCGTATTTGAAAGTCAGATAGATGTGGATGCCCTAAACAAATGGTTAAATTTGTTAGAAGGTTACTTCTCTGTTCACAATTTTTCCAACAGGGAAAAGATCACCTTCGCACTCCTTAAATCTCTCCCCCATGTCAAACATTGGTGGGAAACTTACTGGGAGCAAAGTTCCATGAAGGAGTCTGGAATATATGGGCTTGAGCCCACTTGGGATTTTTTGTGGACGTAGTAAAGAACAGTATTACCTTGTTGGAAACTATGAGGACGAGTACATGAGATGGACCACAATGCGGCAAGAGAGGGGTTGAGCAGTTCCGGAGTTCACCAATACCTTCCATACCTTGCGCACCAAGCTGGGTATCAAAGACTCTGAATGACATTTGGTTCTGAAATACCGTGGGGTTCTACACGGATACATCCAAACTGAAATGGATTTTCTGGACATCTCATCACTCGATGTTGCTTATCGATATGTTGTTAAAATCGCGCAGAAATTTAAGCACCAGAACAAATGGGAGTTCGAGTCTGCAAATCTGCAACAACCAAATTATGACAAAGACGACCCTAACAAACAGTCTCCCGAAAACCATTCCAAGCCATAGGAAAAGAAGGGTCATGGGAAGACAAAGAAGGACACCAAAAAATTGTGCGATTTCCACAAAAGCCCCTGGCACAACATCGATGAATGTCACTCAAAATAGTCATTAATGACCGAGATCAAAGACAAGGAGCCGAACCTTGATTCTGAATCTAATTATGAAAATACTGGTAAAAGATAGATCATCGACGCATACCCCACTGCTATTGTCACGACCACAGCAATTCAACCAGAAGAACCAACAGATCCTGAAGAGGGGGAGCACATTTTTCATTCACAGATGTGGGTGAAGGGGACCCCGCTGCATTTTATTGTTGATAGCGGAAGCTGGAAGAACCTCATCTCAGCAGAGGTCGTCAAACAGTTGGGATTGTCGACAACACCACACCTGCAGCCATACAACATCGGGTGGCTTCGCCAAGGACAAGATCTCTGTGTCAGCCAACAATGTCGATTATCATACGGCATCCAACCCTTCAAGGATGAGGTATTATGTGATGTTGTCCCACTGGATGTCTGTGATGTCCTCTTGGGCCAACCATACATGTGGAGACGCCATGTTGTTTATGAGTCTTGACCCCGTAGTGTCATTGTTACTTTGGGGGGTCATCTCTACAAAATACCAGAGGTAGTTCCAACCATTGTTCCACCTAAACAATGATGCAAGGTAGTATCTCATACTGCAAAATTTAGCTTCTTCATAATATGTTCAAAAGGGGAAGAAAAGGACAATGCAACCACTACAACCTCACCCCAAGCACCTTCTATCCAACAGAAGCAGGTCGACAAGGTTGTAGCAAAGCACAAAGATTCCTTCTGCACACAGGCATCTCATGTATCCATACTGGTTAAAAAGGTCCAACCCTTCCAGCCACATGTTTGTGACAACCTTCAACAAGCTAAGCAGCGCAACTTCTCCAACAAGGCAAGCAGCTCATCAAGACGAAGATTCAACAAACGCTTTTCTCTCTCCCCCGGGCACTCAACGCAATGGAGACCATTGCTTCCCAAGGAGGGAGGATTGATCCAGGTGGATATCAGTGGCCACCTACCTTTTCCAAGTGGCTCAAGACAATTTTCTGGCAATTTTGGCAATTTACTATTTTTAGCAATTTTAACTTTCGAGACTGTTTTGAGGGCCTAAATGAAGGTTTTTAGAGATCAATCTTTTTAATGATATTTGGAGTCATCATTGAGGCCCCAAAATGAATCTCCTCGGTGGTACCTTTCCAACTGGCTATCATACACCTAAAACGGAGATCGTATGCAAAAGTTACGACCCCGGGAAGTTGATGTACTAACTTACCCAGAAGGGGTCCACATGACTTTTGG
>ML787092.1:387214-406701 GCA_009831015.1 Picea engelmannii
TGGGGATAACAAGGTCCTCATCGAGGACGCAAAAGAGAAGAAATTGATAGATGAAGGAAAAACACCCTCTGGTCCCATAAGGTAAATTTCAATTTCAATTCAATAACTTTATTTATTTTTAGATCTAAATAAAAGTGTGGTATATATTAACATACTTGAAGCTTTTGATGATAGGTTGACTGACACTTCAAAAGAAACAAAAGCAAGGCTTGCCAAATGTGGCCAGCACAGGCTAGGCCACATAAACTACTTAAAGTTGCAGTGACGAATTGTAAGTACCCAAATATCTTATTTGTATCACCTTCAAACTTTTAGGTAATTGCAGCTAGTAACATTAAAAATACATACTCTTATGCAATGCAGGGTGATGAGTTCAATACTGAAACCATGGAGAAAGACCTCCAACTTGGTTACAAGTACAACTATAAAGCTGTAGTTGAACACCGAAAAAGCTTGGGGTAGTTACCAAAAACCACTTTCCAGGATAAGGCAAATAAAATTAAATCCACATTAACCTTTCATTGTTAATATAATACAGTCATGTTTGATATCATCGATAAATTTAATGTGTTACAAGTTTGTTTTAATCAGGGGAGAAACACTGTCAACCAACCATGTAGTATTGGAGAGTAGTGCGTTGATGACAGTTTGCAACCAAAAGATGGTTCTCCTGTGCATCCCATTCCACTAGGGTGCAACCCCACGATGGTGCTACGACTAAGGCACATGATGATAATATGGCTGTATTTTAATCATATACTTAATAATTTCGTAGTTATACATTTTGTTCTTCTAATTTTTTTTACTTATACATTTATGATTGCCCTTATAAAGTTTGTGGTTTCAATGGCAGAGAATGTTGTACTTGAGGGTCATACAATTGAAGAGGAGCAAACAGGGGCAACCATTCCAACAATGTCGACCAATGCACTAGGTAAATAATGACATTGTAGGTGTTTTTTTTAATATTACTAAACTAGTTCAATTATATTTAAAAACTCACCATCTAAATTTTATATTTTTTTCTTTTGTAGGTGATGCCTCATCACAACAACCTCCATTACCCCGTGAGTACCCCACGACTAGGCGTGCTCTGCGTGAGAGGATGCAAGCACAGTCAGATTTTGAAGAGCACCCCAGAGAACGAAGACATCGATATTTATGAAATACTTAGGAATTTTAGAGCTAAGAAGAAGAGGCCGACTAAAACTAAATGATGATGTACAATATTTTAATAACTATTTATAAAATCTATTTTCCATGAAATAGTTTTTTCTACTCATGTTGGAAAAAAATGAAATATAGATGGTTAGTTCTTATGTTCAAAGCAAATTGAAATCAAACAACTTTGTAGTTATTTTAGCTTAGCTTTCTTGCATAGCTTTACAATCACATTCTATCAATTTTGAATATTTTTAATGCATATTTTCTAGTAGAAAATAGATTGGGTATTGGGGAATTGAGAGTGATGTGAGGGGGGGAGGGGACATAAGAGCTTCTGCCTTCTCGTGGTTGGCCATGTTCAATAGAGAATATTTTATTGGAGTCATTTAATCTTGGAGCAAACTTCCCTTGATCCAACAGAGCAATAACAAAGTCAATGTTGGCTTCGTTGCTGCTACTTCAAATCAAAGGAGGTCGTTTGATCCAATATTAGATGCACGTCCCCTATAAATTATTCTCGAAACCAAGAGGAGCTCATTTAGGTATGTTCTAACACTCTCATAAAAATGCATCTTAGAGTAAATAATGCGCTACAAATATGACTTGTATTTATTTTGTAGATATTTATGGAGGTTGAATGATTTTGGCAGGTACTTTAAGATCTTTCTTCTTCAAGTGAGGGAAGCTCAGGACAAACAGAGGGTCATACAACCGAAGAGGAGCACGCAAGGGAAACCATTCCAACTGTGCCGACTAGTTCATCAGATCAGGTGTGATTGCTCCTTTCAACATAGTTTATATAGCCATCAATTCTGGTTATGTTTAATGTTTATGAATTGTTATGTGATTATTTATTAATGCAAGGTTTGCTATGTGATAATTTATTGATATATATCTTTTGTTTAGTACTTTTCATGTTCTCTATTTCTTTTATATATGTTCTATACCTCTTACAAGTGCTTCCACTTCTTAGTATCAAACATATGAAACTCTTATAAAAAAGTCAGGACTTGGAAAAATATGCATAGGTAAGACTCAAACAACAAGAATGAATTCCACTTCTTAGTATCAAACACACAAAACTCTTATTGAAGATTTAAGACTTGGAAAAAAATCATAGAAATCAAGTGAAATCATGGAAGTGATACTAGCTTAGTAGATAAAAAATATTTCATCAAGATAAAACAAAACTTTCTTCTCTATCCAACTCTTTATAAAGCTTCTCATACTCATGCCTTCTACCCAAGCACCTAGTGATGACACAAGGAAGCTAGTATCCTTCACCCCAGACCACCTTATAACACTTTATGAATTTCCAAGTCTCATTTGCTAACTCTTCACCTTCACTAAAGTCTAATGAATCATGCACTACTCCCATAGTCACCAAAGGTTCCTCAATCACCTTTGTCTTCTTTTGTCTCTTCTTGGCTTACCTCTTAGTATATTTATCAACCCCTTCTTCTCAATGGGTGGTTGATCCTTCTCAATGATCTCTAAGACCAACCCTTATAATTGCTACAATCCAACTGAAACAATGTTAATAACACCCTCAACTTGTTGATCTTCACAATGTTGAAGCACACCCATTAGGGGATTGTCATCTAATCTAGCTAATATAATCTTAATGACATTTATCTTCCATCATTTCTAATTTACTTGATTCTCTACAACTGTTGTCCAATTTTACATTTGTATGATTGCCAAGATTGAATTTGAGCAAAATAATATCTGGTTTATGTTTACACACTTACAATCATGAAGTGACTATGGTGTACAACATGAGAATACTCTGTTGCCCAGAAAATGCTCATATCGAGGAAAAAGTATAATGTACTTTTAGGTTTATAGATATTGTTCCTCTCAGTCGACACAAATATTTTGCTTTGTATTTTCTAACAATACATTTTTTATCCCACAGAAAAAATATATTTGTTCTAACAATAAATTTAAGAGGAATTTGGCAACAGGTTGAGAGACATGAGGATTTGAAAAGGCATCTTGGGGTGGAAAGAAATCTTTTGCTGGAGGAAACATGACGTCTTGTGAAGTAACATTGAAAGGTTTTCCTAGAGAATCTGGAAAGGGTGTAAGGTTATGAAAGAAGAGTTGTTCCTTGTTTCATGACAAACATGATACTTCTTTTGTGATTATTATATATATGAAATAGTAAATTTTTATTGAGGGCTTGGTGGAGAAATCCCTAATTAGGAAATTAGTGTTTTTTAGCCATTGGTTGTGGCCCATGAAGATTGGTTGTCAATGTCCTAGGGAAATCTTCAATACTACCCTTCACATTTTTTCAAGAGGTTCCTATGTGGTTGCTTCTAAGGATGAAGACTATAGAAGAAACGCTAGAGCCCTGGTCATGAAAGGAGTCCCCTGGTTTAGGGGTAAAGTGAAGTAGATATAGTTTTGAAATCATAGTTTTAGGATGTGGACTCTAAAACTATATGATTTCAACTTAGAAAGTGCATGTTTTATATGCAACATTGGGTAGGCTTCCCAGTCTTCCTCGTAGGGGTAATTGGTGTTAGAATGTTGTCACGGCTAAGTATAGAAATCCTTGGAGCAATATACACAATATGATGGAGAATAAGGTTGTCACGGTTAAGTATAACAATCCTTGGAGCAGTAACCATGGTTACAGAAAGTAGAGATATCATTTGAAAAAAAAACATGAAACCACAACGACATGCAACCTTGTAAATGACTTATAGAATATCATTAATTAGAAATATTTTAATGAAACTGTTCAATACCTACTAAGTACTCAATTTTATTTTATTAACTTATGAAGATTAGTTTGTTTTTATGATTCTAGAAGAGATAGTTCCTCTATGATTTATATGGGATATGTGTTCTTTAACTCCAACTTGGAGGGAACTACCAGTTTCACCAATGTATGTCTTTCCATATGTCCACAAGATTTGGTAGATGCCTTTTCTTAAATATGGGTTGATTGGGGCCTTGACATATTATAAGAGATTTTTCATATTGTTAGGACGAGAAAACATTGTTTTGATAATTTTTCCTTTTTTAGAAACTTGGCAATTTTGTTGGTCATGCCTTGAATGTAAGGAAATAATGATTTATGATATTCCTTGCTCTTCATACTATTATCTTCAAGTGTTTTGTTTGTTCCATCTCTCTATATGACAAAAAACTTTGTTGATTTGTGATTTTTTGTATCCATTATCCTTGAGGCTTTTCATATGACACAACACTTAACCAAGATCTCATTAGACTGACACAACATCCAACAATACTAGACATCAGAGCAATTAGATATGCCTAGCTTAGAGCACGACACACAAGAGGTCCATCACTAGGTTCTTCCAAATGACCTTGAGTGTTAGGGGAGTTTCAAGGTGCTCTCTAGGGTCTTCGAATAACATTGCTAGGCTTTGCATCAATACCATTTGAGTGCTCTAAGGGGTGATAGTGGCTCTCCCTTAGCCCCTTACTACATTTCCATTTATGAGGTAGACATTGAGTTAAGTCCTTGTTGTTATGTCTAGGCCAGACTCCCCCTTTTTTTCCATTAGCACTTTTATAGCACCAACTCTTCCATGCTCTTCTCATGTTTCTTTTTGGATAGTGAGTCAATTACTTTATTATTTTGGAGTTGCCTTGGGTACTCTTGCAAATGCTTTTGTTGAATGTACTTTTGTTTAAGTGCCATTAACTTATTTTGGTCATTCGTTGGACATTAATAAATTTGTCTTATCATATCTTATCAAATGCATTCTCAATTTGAATTTTGCAATGATCTGTAGAAAACTATTTATCATTACTATTATCCTCATCATTATTTTATCAAGGTAATGATGTCAGATAGGTGGTGACATGATTAAAACTTTAAAATGCTTAGAATGCCATTCTCATTGAAAACATTGTCTATGTGATAATCATTGTCTATGAAGTTACAAACCATTGTAACTAATCACATCATATATTCATAAATAAATTAATAGTGGTAAGTGAACGGTAATAATTGTATGTACGACATATGTGTGCAAGGCTAATAAAATAAAATGGAATTAAAAAATAAACTATCATAGTTCCATCTTAAATCCTGATTTCTTTAAGCTTTGAGATGTTTGCACATGTTTTTTGTTTCTCCCCGTATGTGCTTAATGGATATGAGATTAAGATGGATCTATGCTAGTTAGAAACAATACTTGCATGTTGCATACCATAAATATCAATCAGGTATAATAAGGTGGTATTTTTGAAGACTTTATATGCCCTTTAATTTCATAGTCATTGATATTATAAATTTCAACAACCCCAAGTTGATAATAGAAAGTGACTAAGTTAAGCATGGACTTATTTAGTGTGTGGAATCTAACTTTGATGGTTAAGTCAATAGAAAAGTATAAGATGGGACCTAGGTAGTTTTGCAGAGGCACATGAGTAACTCAAGAGAATTAGGGCAGTGATGTCCATGTTTTGAAATATTTTGTTTTTATTTGATGGACCTAGGTAGTTTTGCAGAGGCACATGAGTAACTCAAGAGAATTAGGGCAGTGATGTCCATGTTTTGAAATATTTTATTTTTATTTTATGTACAACAAGTTTCATTTGGAAAGAAGGAAATGATTGTTGTACATAAATATTAAGTAATTTTTGGAGCTATCAAATTGATAGAATCAATGGAACATAGATGATGGTTATTATAAGGAGACAATGGTTATCAAAGACTACAAGAAAATTTGCAGAATTCTCTCTCTTTTCCCCGACTGATTATCTTCCACTATTTCCACCTATCTAATTAATTGCAAGGTTTCTGTGTTTATATGTTGAAGGAAAATTACCTATGTTTCATTTTGAACCTTGTCATTTTTTGAATATGCACTTTTTTTAGGTCAAGAAACATAGAGATTTAAATAATTTGTGAGATTAAACTTATATCATTGCAGATGAACTAAGAGCAGAGAGAAAGAAACAACTGAAGAAGAACAATGCATCCAAAATAAAATCTTTACTTGATGAAGTAAGATTTGCTTATGCATATCCAATTTCATAGACTATTAAAAAATATTGATTAAAGAATACAACATTTTAACTGTAATTTTAGAGTAATTCAACCTTTTGATTTATCTTTTCTTTCAAAGAGAATGGATAGATTGTTTTTCATCTAGAAAATGGTTTATTACCTACAAAATATTGAATGCAACTATTTTGTCCCTCTCTGAAAATTAATATATTGGGTGTACTTTCTTATTTTAAAATTTTACAATGATGATTCACTCCAATGTTTTGAGAATCATGACTAGCAATGAGCCATGATGAAGGGGAAATCCACAGGGTGGACTAAAATGTTATGTCAAAAAACCTTTGCTTCAAACACTTGTTCAATTGAAAAGGACAACAATCATGCATACATTGTTCTTCATGTGTGCTTATCCTCTCTTTATTGTTAGATGTTCTAGAGTCGTGTTTGGTTGTTGAGATTCACAAGATATAGTGCAAAGAATCACTTTGATAAAAGATGAATACAAATCATTTGACTTAAATTACAAATGAGAGTGGGTCTATAAATATTCAACTCAAGAGGTAGGGTAGTTTCCCCAATAGGGTTTGAGTCTATGTGTACAAGGATGGGCTTAGCCAAACCTAGAAATATAGTAATGATTACAATATAAGGTCGGTCAAGGCTGAAAGTGAAACCTACACCATTTTCAACATTAGTAGAGTGAAATATTGAATATTTATTTAGAATACAAGTAGTATACGTAACGATGTTACATGAGACTTGTGCTTGCACCTTATTGACATGTCTTGGATGAGGATGATGTATTGGAGACGTGGGCTACATCTTGGGTACAGATAGGCCATACTTGGTTTGGTAGGGTATGCTAGGGATGTAGGGGTGTGAGTCCTCTTTCTTGTTCCTCCCGTCTTGGACACATGGATGCACCTCATGGAATGAGGAATCTATACACATCCCCAAAGTGTTGGTCTATGCAATGAAAAAAATAAAAAACCCTAATCACTCCCACCCTTTCCTAGTTGGTCCACCTACCCTTTTCTTTATATTGAAACCTATGCAAACCATAAATAAAATCATTTTCACCATTTTCTATTCATTGTTAGTTGGTGCAAGGCATCCCTTTGGTGTTGGGCATTACTTGGAGCTGAAAAATCACATTTGTAATAGATTTTCTGAGTGTTTCCCTTGGATTTGACGTTTACGATGCACTGGTGCTGGAGCACATGGAAGCAGAAGGGAAAGCGTTGGCTAATTTATGATTTTGACATTTATTAATTTATTTTTTAATATTGGTATAAATATATGTTGTTAGAACTGGAATTGACACCAAACCTATCGACCAAAAAACCAGAACCGAACTGGTCCATCCCAAAAATCTGGAGCCAAGAATAAAACTAGAAACAAAATTATTGGACCAAAACAGATAAAATTTTCAAATTTTGATGAATTTATTTTATTCATATACATCAATGTAAATCCTAGTCATTAGACCCAAAATATGCAAAGTTTTCTCATGTATATACCATGCAAGGGTAAATATAACAAAATAACGCTAAGTGCAATACATGTCCACAACAAAATACATAAACATTGAGGCTCTAATTGGCCTCTAGAGTCCTAAAACGATCATGATACAACAAAATAAATACATATCATTGAAATCATGCCATATATTGGGGTCCTCATCATCAATAGTACCCTTTGCATTTGACGTTGGCCTTTGCCTCTCCCTTGATCCATCAACGATATCAGGGTTTTGTACTAGTGCTTGGTGCTACTTGTAGATACAAGTCCATCCACCTTGTTTCTCAAGTCAACACCCTCCAATTTTGATGAAATTGGCTAATCCCTAAAAATAAGATTGCTAAGGCTATGGAGTGGGGTTATTAGGTGACATAGGAATAGTAAGCCTTAACAAAATGTATGGTTGTTGTAGTATATGAAATGGGATGGAAATACAAATGGGATAAGGACAATATATATAAACGAAGGACAAAAAAAAGGAATAAAAAGAGATGGAAGGAAACCGGTGCCTATCAGTCATGGGGTAATGGAGTCATAAGACATTGGATAAACGAGAGAACAAGTATGCCACAAACAACTAATTTGAATTAGGTCACATGGTAGAAAAGGTTTGTTTACCATCTTCCGCCAACTAATAGATGAAGGAAATATTTGATCAATTCATCTTTAAGGTAAGGTAAAAATGTAAAAAGGGCCTAATATGATGCAACCGAACCTTAAGTGTTTTCTGAAAATCTATTGATAAAACTAGTCTTGGAGGGATACGATTGCCACTCATCAATCAAATTATAAAGGAGTTGTTTTATGGATGAAATGTGCTTCCAAAGCTGCAACTTAATTGATAGAAGAAAGGAGAACAAGTGTTGAAATAAAACACGAAATAAAGCAAAAGGGAGAGCCTCATCACATTGCTTTACTCCTAGATGAATAAATTCATTACTAAGCCTTTATAAGAGAATGTAAACAAGAATCATATACACCGACATGAAAAACAAATTGAAGACTGTAAATAAACCATACATCAAAGTGGATCAATACCAAATCCAAGTCCAGGACACCAAGATTATACTTATCCTCTTATCCTTTGTTTTGTTTGTTTTTGTTTTTAAATACCAACATGTCGTCGGTCTTTTGACATCCCTCCCATCACTGATATAGTGTAAACATCGGAGATATAGAGCACTCATCGGTAGTCCGATGTTTCTCTTCTGATGTACTGTGCAACATCCCTCCTGTCGCTGATATAGCATAAACGTCGGAGATATAGGCCCCTTGTTGGTCTTGCGACGTCCACTGCGGGTCCCCTGATGTCTCATGTCCGACTCAATGGACATCTATTTTGCAATGGTATATGGCGTCGTAGGTGAGACGTTCCAGTGTCATGGTTGTGACGTCCATAGTGGCCTTGGAAATTGAAAGTAGAGATGACACGTGTTCACTAGAAACGTCGCAGAAGAGACGATATCTATGCCGTCGGTATAATGATGTCATGTGAAACAATATTTGAGGGGGTCTGATGTTTGTCGTTATCCTTACAATATAAAGTGGCAATTGCTATGAACACACCGTCAGAAAATGACCCAAATGTACTAGTGGTAAGAGTAGGTTGGTGCCACTCAAACAAAGAGATTGGTGTCTCTTGTTAAGTTGGTTCTTAGCGGTGGGGATTGGTGTCTATGAAGATCTATAATAGTAGGTTGGTGCCTACCAGAATTTGTACTAGTGGGGATTTGTGTTTCCATTAGGTTGACACCTACAAATATTTGTAACCGTAGGTCGGTACCTACAAAGAATTATAAAGAGAAGTTTTGTGGTTTTCTCCCGAAAGAGTTTCCACATAAATATTGTGTTCCATGATCTGTAGTTAATATATCTCATATGTGATTATTTTCTTATGGTGGATGAATGTTTGAAAAATCAAAAAATTGTCTTATATTGATTCACCACCCCTCTTAGTATAAGTGTGTTCTCAACAATTGATACCAGAGCATGTTCCTTCAAGAATAGTCTAACCACTGGAAGGTAGATCTTGGGAGAACACATGGCAGTGGAAATGAAGATTGATACTTTATAAAATGAATACAAAGGGAAAGAGATGAAGGATTCAAAAGAGGAAAAAAATGTTGAAACATATGTGGAAGTGGATCTATAAGAATAATTCATTTGTTCCCTAAGAAAAATAAAGAATCTTAAGAAATAATTTTTGAAACAAAAGGATTCGCTGCATAAATATGAAGAGGAGGATTGTGATTGAAAAGAAAGAATGTCTCAAAGCCTTGAAGAAATACATAAGAGTATTATCAACCTAAATATTAAACTAGAAGATGTAGAAAGGACGAAAGAAGTGGTTAGAATTCAGTTGAAGAAAAATGAAGAAAATTGTGAGAAGCTGGAAGTTGAAATTGTTTCCTTAAGAAAGGATTTGGAGAAGTCAATTGCTTAGTTGAATAGAATCTTGAAGTTTGAAAAGAGCACTAGAATATTAGATGATATCATCAAATGACAAAGGTCACCACTCATTAAAATTGGTCTTGGCTATGATAAAAATCATATGAACACTAAAGAATATTCAAAAGCTACAGAGTCACCGAAGAAAGAAAATGAAAGAAAATCTAAAATCTATGCTCATGTACTCAAAAGCTCCATCAGTGACGAAGACAACATGAAGAGAGAAAATGATGCTCTGCAGAAAATTGATATTCCTCCCCCCCAAAAAATGACAGATTTAGAATATCTTTCCCACCAAGATGGTCTCACACAACTCGGTACCAAAACTCTTTCCTTGGTTATTGTTTTTCTTGCAATGACTCTGGTCATAAAGCAATAGATTGTAGAGCATATGAAGGAAATGATAATGTATGGAACAATAACAAAAGTACTTATGGGTTCTCGAATAGAAACTATAATTCATTTGCTCCATTATTTAATTACAATTGTTAGCACTAGAGATGTTCTAAGACTACATCTAGAACTATGCCAAGCACATATTCAAAGAAATTTGTTTTTTCTAGGGTTTTGTCGATCAAGTTAAATGGGGTTTGGATTCTCAGCTCAAATATGGCTTTCATACTAATAAACTATGTTCATGAAAAGAAGGAAAATGAACTCAATACTTAGACACTTTAGATTAATGGTGAACGATGGAAGAATGAAGGGAAAAAATGTGAATATATCAATTGTGCATCCTGCTCAATTAATAAATCCATAAGACTGAAAACTCATTAACCAAAAATACTTTCCAATTAAGAGAAAATACATTTAAATGAGATTTACGAAATACAAGCAATCATAGTGTTGGAGCAAACATTTTTGGGAGTAAGCACAACAAACGAGGCAAATGGGATGAAGAAGGAGAGTGCACCATGTTTTGAGGAAAAGCAATGTGCGTGACATGATTTGCGGAAATATGGTGCAAATGTGGACAAACCTAGCCATGTTAGGGTTAGGGTTTTGGAGTCATATTTTAAGGGTTTTTAACCCATTTTTGTAATACAAATAGAAGATGTATGAGGTAGGTTGAGGTATCTAGGTCTGTTTCATTGATATTGTTAGTCTCTAATTTTGTCTTGGTTTAGTGAGAAACCCTTATCCTAAACTCTTCTTGCCCACACTTCATTTTCTGTTTCAAGTTGATTTCGATTTTTGTTTTTAGTGTCTTATGGTTTGCATTATAGTTTTTGGATAGTTTATTTAAGTTCGATTTTGAAAGACATGGTTTTAAAATGAGGTGTCACCTTATATGCCTGTTTGAATTTCAAACTTTCAAATTTTTCTAAGTCATTAATAGCGCTATGGGAATAAGGCTATTCTTGTAGTGCCAAAATAATCAAGCCTTGATACGTGCCTGCCATCCAGATTTGATTACGATGACACGAATCGTGGATTAAGAGTTCGCATCCACAAAAGCCTGGAATCATTTATTGATTCAAACTATTTCATAACCCGATTGCTGTGTACCCACACAAGACTCACTTTAATTCACTCGATTCTCAATGATCGTTATATTATACCTGTTTGATTTTGTTGAATTTAGGCGCAGATATTTTCTCAAAGGAACAAAATACACTAACAGATTGCAGGTGGCAAATTTGGAACCCGAGGGCTCTAGTTACAGAATTGTGTTTTGATGGTGCCAAAGAGGAGAAGACATGTAGTCAGATTAGAAAATGAGGGTGCTGAACTCCTCAAAGCGTATCCTTAGATGGCTCAAAGGTTCAGAGATGCCAGGTGGTTTGAATTCCTTACCACTTTTCAAGGTTACGATGAACAGGTCTCCATGGAGTTTGCACTAAACTTTGATGGTCACGAGGTGAAGATCGGGAAGATGCTGATGCTGGTGACAGAAAAAACAATTTCTAAGGCTTGCAGGTTGGTGGTCGGTGATAGAACAAACATGTCCTCTCTGGTTACAAATTCCTACACCCTGGATGTGTGCAAGTAGGAATCACTCCTCTCTCTTGTTGTGAATTAAATGCTTCAGTTCTAGCATGTCTCACAGACTCTAGACATATTCAATTTGTTGATGCCTTGATAGGAGCCATGTAACATAAGAGTTAACACCTTGCTCTCCATTACAAAGTAATCTTCAAAGTCACAATTACTCTCAATCCTGCGGTAGTGCATGGTTGTATGAAAGGAGAAAGAGTAGTAATGCACACTGATTATTATAATCAGGCTATTACTCCTTTAACAATCTCTTGGAAAGAATTGGAAGTCCAGTTTTAGCAGAAGATGGATGGTAAATACTACTCTTGTTTTAGTAGAAATCAAGAAGTCTGCACTAGCTAATACAAAGATTCAAAAGCTAGACAAATCTAGATCCAATATTTGTTTTGGCAATAGTTTGCCTTCTACTTCAAAGATTGAGGATTTAGATTGTCTTCATGAAGAAGTCATTATTGAGAAAGGCAACACTAAATGTATAAGGTTTAAAGTTGTGGGAAGAAATCCATCAAACCATATAGTTATGATGGCTTCTGAATTTAAGCTACCCAGGGAAAACGAGCATCATGAGCATCCTACTCCATAGGAAGAAACATCTTATATTGAAGGGAGATTCCCTCCATTAAGAGATTTTGTCAAATGGTCTGAACATGGTCAGATTAAATGTCTTGCAAAATATAGAGTAGCCTGTAAAACAAAAGATGATATTGATAATTTTTTTTATAGCTGCAACATTGGCAGAACATAGCTTTAAAATGTCTTTCTAATAATCTGGATGATGTTGCAAAATAAGTGCATATTCTTCGAACAAAATTTGATGATCATCTCAGATATATGTCTGCCAAAAAACATGTAGTGACAGGAATTGAAAAGGATAT
Source organism: Picea engelmannii (assembly GCA_009831015.1). Lineage (NCBI taxonomy): Eukaryota > Viridiplantae > Streptophyta > Pinopsida > Pinales > Pinaceae > Picea > Picea engelmannii. Next base: position 400,220 of record ML787092.1, read on the forward strand.
AGACAAAATCTAGAAGCAATAAGATGCCTAAGGTTCTACATAGTCCAACAAACAGAAGAAAGGTAAAGGCAAAAAGAACTTCATTGCTTAAGAAACCAGTAAACAAAGGTAAACAAATATTTTCATCATCTACAGGACCTGTAATGAGAGCTACAACTAGATCATCAAAGCTAAAGCAATGTTTTCTGATGACAAAGGCTATTATTTTGCAGAACCAGAAAAGCTACATGAAATACTTTGTTTTTTACCTGTTATAGTCTTTTTCTTCAAGAGAGGTTGCAAAACAGGTGGAGATGAATTTGATGAAACCAAAAGAGTTTTTTGTTGGGAACATGCCCCTTCACAAAAAACTCTCTCAGTTTTTACACAATAATCACATTTTAAGAGATTCGAATTGATCTATGAGGGCTAATTTTCTGATAAAGCTACAGGAAATACTCTGTTATTTTTACATGTTTTAGTCTTTTTCTTCAAGAGAGGTTGCAGAACAGCTGGAGATGAATTTGATGAAACCAAAAGAGGTTTTTGTTGGGAACATGCCCCTTCACAAAAACCTCTCTCATTTTTTACATAGATATCACCATTTAAGAGATACGAAGAGATTTCTAGACCCTATTTTTCAGAAATTTACGAGATTTGTTTTCCTGAAAATTCTCATGGACAATAGTTGACAAGCCACCTCATCAATTCGAATTGGAGATCAGATTGGATCTTCTCATTGATTATTTGAAACAAGAAACTAAATATAGATGAGGAGGTTTTTATATCCATTTCTTTTGGATCTTGATAATTATGTATTGTTTCTATATAAACTCTGTAGAATGAGAAGTGAAGAGGGGAAAAATTGGAGATCCAGGGGACCTTTTGGTGAAGCTCATTGTAAAAGGAATTTATGTTCAATTTGACACTTAATAGCAAAGGCGTATGGATGGTTAGACCCTCTTTTTCTACTCTGTTATTTCTTTGTTCATGCTTGAATTCATTATTCAGATTGCAATGCTTTTTGATTCTTGACTGTTAATTTTACTGTAGAGATAATTTTTCAAGTTTTGATATCAAGCTGATAGTCTTGTTTCTTTATGACATTTTGAGATGAGAATTCATGTGAAGTTGACAAATTGAAGACTTCATCTTCCTTTTTCTTAATTGGTTTAATCCATCTATGTGTCTACCTATTATTCAACCAATGGGATATGCTATGTTCTGATCTTGATTTTCATGTTATGTTGTAACCTTGAGCCAGTTTTCAACCACACTATTAAAAACCAAATCATAAAAACTCTCAAAAAACTTTTGCAATAACTCGATGATGCCCTAGCTTGCCCTCTCACAGTCAAGTGCAACTTTAGGGACTAACATATATCATCTTTTTGGTGTGAAGAACCTATTTTGGAATCCTTTTTGAGTTGTGAGTCTGTGTTTTGATGAGAGCTACATAGCTCAGATGGATTTGATGTTACTGAGGGTCAGGTTGCAAGTTGTGGAGCTTGGTGCGACACTAGTCCGCTTCACTACTCTCTACTATTCTATGATGTAATGTGTGTTGCGCTATTTTGATGAAGAATAAGAAATAAAAGAAGATCTTTGTGGACATAGCCCCAAGAGGGTGAACCACGGTAAAAACCATGTGTTGCAAATGTGTCTGAATGCTTTTGTTTTGTCTGCAATTATGGTTAAATGTTTATAGGAATGAATGGCTTAAATTACAACGTGTATTAGAAATATGTATGCAGAATGAATATTATGAATGAATGAAATAGTAGATATGATGAATAGTATGATGAAATACATGGTTAAGTAGAAATAAAAGTAAGAAGAACAACCCCAATCCCTTCCATGACTGCAAACACCTGCGTCCTGTAGTCACCCATAAACTATCTCGGGTGAGACTGCGCTGTGCACTTTGTGTGCGGTGTAGTCTTCTGGTTTACTAGAAGGGCCGATGATGAAAAGGGTTTTGTTGGATAACTAATGTAGAACCAGAGTCATCCCATACATCCAACAAATGGTTCTGTTTCCGGCTAGAACTCATAAGGAGAGCTAGGAAGGGGTTTGGTGAATAAGATGTAATGATAGAAAGGGATGTTCAGGCCATGGAATCCTACAAAGAAAAAGATTGAAATATGGTTGGAGACAAAATAGTTGGAGTTCACGCTGAAAGATAATAAGGGTTCCAGGTATACACTGTGCCAATACTTCATGCAGAGGTATGTGTTTACTAATCTGCATGAAGCATATTTTTGTTAGTTTCTAGAGTTATTACAAGAGTGTATATCGAGGTTGAAAGATACCCATTCAACTAATCAGATGAGGCCAGTAGAGTGGAATGCTGAAAATATTGCACGGTTGGAAAAGGGTTAATAATAAATTCAAGCGCGTAGTGGATTTCTGGTTAGACAACATTACTGCAGGGTTTATAACTGATTTTGCAGTAGATACAACAAAGTCATATACTGCTGCAGACCAAGATTTCTTGAAGGGACCCAGAGGGAGGTACATTAGGTCTCTTTACATGTCGATCAAGATCTTATTACATGATAAAGGTGTGATGACCATGGAATCATATAGCGAGATCACTCTGGGCACATGGGGGAGTTGGGGAAAGCAATAAGGAAGATATGAGAAATGGAGAAGGCTCTGGAGAGTAGCCAGAAGAAGGAGGCAATGGACCCCATCATGATGGATGACTAACAAACCAGGGAATCATAAGGAATGTAGGTGTGAAGCACAACATACGACCCTACCAATATCATATGAATAGTAAGAAGAGGGAAGTAGTCGATCGAGAGGGATTGGACAACAATGACGAATGGGTTGAGGATCTCTACGCCACGAGGGAGATTGAGGATAACTTGCACACCACATATGAGAGGAAAACCATAGGTCTTGGGTCCAATGCAAAAGAAGGCTCTCCATTCTAGATCTGAATTAGTGTGGAACCCACAACCCCATGTGTGACTAAGACAACTGAAGAAGAAAAAGCAGTTAACCTACAAGTGATTAGTCATAGAAGATTTTTTTCAGAATGTTGGTCCAGTAGCAGAAGTGTAAGTTCAACTAGTAGTAGAAGTGTAAGTTCAACCAGTAGTAGTCAAGTATCTACACCGCACAGAGGTGTTAGTTCAACAAATTTCACAATGGCAGGACATGATCCAAGTATTAGGTTACTAGAGTTCCAAGGGGATGGGTCAGATGATCTAGAAAAACATTTATTCATCTATGAGAATATATGGGAAACAAAGCAGATTAAATATGAGGATACAAAGGTTGCATAGTTGGAAATCACATTTAGAGACCACGCATTAGACTGGTACATGGGTCTCTCAACAAATAACCCAACGAGAACGCCTACAACTATAGCATATATGAAGAGGAAATTAATCAATGAGTTTCAGAAGCCAAGTTCATAAGACCATTTTATGAGTGAAATGATAGAAATTAAGCATAAACGAGGAGCATCCGTATGGGAAGTGGACCACAAGTTCAAGAAGCTAAAAGGTAAGTTAAAATATGTTATTACTGATACACAACATAGACATTTGTTTGTTAATTCTCTATTTCCACAATTGAAGTATCCTTTGAGACAACATAAATTCCAAAGTCAGGGTGAGGCTTTGCAGGAAGCCTTACAACTAGAGGAAAACCAATACAAGCATATAGATCTAGCTGTGGAAGAGCTGAAGCAAGATATGAAGAAATTAACTTTCTAGTTGAATAAGAACAAAGGAAAGGAGAAAAGAGAAGATGTTTGGTGTACAATGTGCATGACAGAAGGCCATTACAAGAATGAGTGTCCATTATTTGCAGAGTATATTGGAGTGGGTATGACAAACCCTTTAGCTTCAAGAGGACCATGGTGTGAGATTTGAAAAACACATGGGCATGATCCATAACATTTCCCCCTAATGTAGAAGTATCAGAAAGTACCAAAGAGAACATTTTGTAACTTTTGTAAGTCAGTTGGAAATGAAGACAAGGACTGGAAAACCTTGGAGATGATGAAAGAAAGGATTGCAGATACATAAAGGGTGCAGGTTGAACATGTAATAGGACAACTTGTGCAACAACTGCAGTATAACAATGTGCAACAACCACAATATAATCCCGTGCAACATTTTGTAGAACAACCACAATATAATGAGCAACAATTTCAAGGGAAACAACAATATAATCCTGCACAACACCATAACAATACAATAGTGCACAACCATATTATAATCAAGGACCGTAGTATAATACACCGTGCAAAGATAATCGGGGAAACTTGGGAGGAGGTCGTGGAGGAAGAGGCTTTGGAGGAGGTCGTGGAGGAAAAGGCTTTGGAGGAGGTCAAGGACCAGTTGTTTTTCATAACTATAAGAAATTAGGGCACTATGCAAGAGTATTCCCACAACCACTTGCGACATGTATGTATTGTCGCGCAACAGACCATGAAACAAAAGACTGTCTGACACTCTTGATAAAAATACAGGACAAGAGGAACTAGACTAATCAAAATGTGCAATGGATCGGGGTGGAAAATAGAGAAGAAGATGTGAAGAATATTAACATAGTTACTCGAGGTGTAGCTAAGATAGGAGAAGATGCAACCAAGAAGGATTAGGACCAGTACCAGTGGGTTGGAAAGAATACAATGCCGAAACAAAAGTTTGATGCGTGCAAAGAGAAAGAGATATTCAAGGAAGCTAGACAAGAGATCTTGAAGAAAAATATTGCATCCACTTCCAGAACGAAGCCAATAGATGAGATACCACTGTATGATATGCCTTCATTATTTGATCAGGACAAACAAGAGAAATCTTTATAAAAAGTAAATAACTTAAGAAACTTTTTGGGAGCCTATGTCAAATTGCTGAATGATAAAAATTCCTTACAAGTACTGCAAAATTTGTTAGAAAAGTGTAATCTTGGGGAAGAAGGGGTAAAAAGAGTAAATCAAGTCCATAAGAAGAGAAGAACCAATAGGGAATTCCGGTTGAATGCATATGAGATTTCAATATGGGGGATATTACACTAGACTTAGGATCTGAAGTCAATGTTCTGCCAAAGAAGACTTGGGAAGCTATGGGAGAACCACAATTAGGGTATTCACCTATTTAGTTGAAGTTGGAAAATCAACACAAAGTGGCGCCAATTGGTATGTTGAAGGGGATTCCAAGAGATTTAGATGGTGTGTGCACCATGGCTGATTTTGAAGTCATTGACATAGTAGACAATACTTCGTCATAGCCAATTTTGTTGGGCCTAGATTGGGATTTTGATAAACAAAATACTATTAACTTGAAGACAAGGAAGATGATATTTGAATCAGAGGAATACAAAGTTATTGCATCATTGGATCCTTCAAAAGTAGGAAGGTATGTGGAACCTACAATGAACAATATTCGTACAGAAGATGTGAATCAACTATATAGAACTACCGCATGCGAAGAGGATTATATCAACCCAACTACATATGGCATGCTCAGTTGGAGTTGTATTAATTCTTTTGCTTCAGAGTTTGACATAGGATTGGAAAACTAGCAACAACGACTACATGAATTATCTGCCAAGAGATGCGTCAGAATGACACACGCGCTGAGATGGGTTGGTAGAGAGGTAAGATAACCTCCTATTTTTTATGGCTTGAATAATTTAGAAGAATTTCTAATAAAATTTGAGGTAGAGGTTATGGAAAATCAGAGATTACCAACATTAGATATTGCTTTAAAAGATACACTTGCAAGATGGTGGGATGCACAGAAGATAAAGATCAACAATTGGTTCCAGTGCAAAAGGTTACTACGCATCAGACTCGACATAGAGCATGAGCATAGATATGAGGATAAATATGAAGGATTTGGACAAACTCAAGAGCATGTAGATAAGTGCATAGTTCAATGGAAATTAGTACCCCCAGAAGAAGGGGCACACCATTTTATTCACACCCTAGAAGGCATTCCGAGGAATTGGTACATAGAATAAGAACAACACAGAGAATCTGGTAACTGGGAAGAAATGCAACATAATTTTGTAGTTACATTTGGATTTGAGAATGACGGTCCAGAGATTGATACGACACTAAAAGTGGTAATATATAGGATATTTGAAGAACCAAAGTTTGAAATAGTTCCATCATATCAAAATCAGGCTAAAAATACAGTTAAACAATTGCTACATTGTTATCATGACGCAAAAGAGGAATATCCAATAGAAGATAATTTGCACAATATATAGATCCCAGAAGTGGAAGGTGAAAGGGAAGTAGAAGGTCCGAAGCTAGATTCAAAAGATTATGCTGCACCATTAAAGATCAAGAAGGTCAACATTGGAACTGCAAAAAACCCAAAGATGGCAAGTATCAGAGATTATTGGGATAATTAGACAATAGAAATGATTACATAATTACTACACGAGTATAATGACTTATTTCTAGCAACATTCTCAGAGATTGATCAAAATCTGGACCAAGGGTCAAATTTTAGCCCAAAAATCAACGTTCT
>ML787092.1:420056-430174 GCA_009831015.1 Picea engelmannii
CCCTCAAAATGGCCCCGGATGTTAAAGCCTACTAAAAATAGTAAATTGCCAAAATTGCCAGAAAGCTGTTTTGAGCTAGTTGGAAAAGGTGGGTGGCCACCGATATCCACCTAGATCAAAGAGACAGAAACATCCACATAAGTTATAGAGAATGAAGAGAAGAACTCTAGGTTGCTAGAAAAGAAGAATGAATAAAATTGAAAGAGTTATCCAAAAGTACTCAAAGCAAGGAATCATGGTCAACCAGAATCTAAGAAAACTATTGAAGATACATCTTCAAGAAGACCATCCATGTTCAAGTCACAAAGAAGATTCAATCATGATCATGATCAGTCAAGGCAGAAATTCAGAAGGAATACACCACAAAGAAGATCATTCACTCCCAGGTATGCAAATTTATTTTATGGTCATTGTTTTTATTGTACTAATTTTGGACATAAGGTTGCAGATTGTAGGGATTATAAAATAAATGTTCAAGCAAGAAGTGCCTATGTAGCCCCACGTAACATTGAATGTTACAAATGGCATAACTATGGACACATAGCTAGTGATTGTAGAAGCATGATCAATACTTCCATGAAAGATAACACTGATATCAGATATAAGAAAGTATGGATAAGAAAACGAGACCAGGTCCTAGAGAACACAAGATTGGCAATAAAACGAGATGAAGAAAATTCTATAGAGAAAGACGTCATATACAAAAAGGTTTGGAAAATAACTGAAAAAAAATAAGGACAGGTAAATAAGGAACAAGTTCAAGAGATTGTACTTTCATGAATTGTAGTGAAAGATGAATCCACAGACAGAAAGAAAGAAGTCAGAGCTCAGAGAGATGATGAATCTACCAATGTATATGATGATGAATACACATCAGAGCAAGAATTGTTCTAAGCCATCTAGCTTAGAGACTCCCATATAATATCAATAATAGACAGGGGGAGTCTATGCGGTTGTTGAGACAGACCAGAGAACCATCCTTCGAGCAACTTGCAGAATTTGAGTAGAAAGATTTAGTGCATTCAATTAGCAGAAGTAGGATATGATAAATTAATCAATTGTAGCAGTAATTCATGATAATACAATGACATATGAGTCAAAATTATGGACAATTGTGTAGCAGAGTCAACAATATGGACAAATATGGATGTGAAATAAGATTTTCTAAACGGGGAACTTGAAGAAGAAGTCTACATTGAACAACTGGTTCCTAAAGCATGGTACTCTAGACTGGATAAATATCTACAATAGGCAGGGTTCAAAAAAGGAAGTGCAGATAACAACCTCTACATTAAGGTAACTCAAGATGGTATTTTATTAATCTAAGTTTATATTGATGATATTATTTTTGGAAGTACTGATGACAGGGTAAGCCAGAAATTTACAAAGGATATGCATAATGAATTTGAAATGTCATTACTTGGAGAACTAACCTTCTTTATGGGTCTTCAGATACGTCAAAACAACCAAGGAATTTTTATTTCTCAAACCAAGTATATCAAAGAAATGCTAAAGAAGTTCGGAATGGAAGATTGCAAACTAGTTACCGCTCATATGCAAACCAGTTACAAGTTGAGAAAAGATGATGGTTCAAAGTCTACAGACTAGAGACAATACAAGTCAATGATTGGTAGCTTACTATATGTGATAACATCGAGACCAGATGTAATGCAGGCAACTGGACATGTGGCACAATTTCAAGCAATGCAAAAGGAATCAAATGTATTAGTAGTGAAGAGGATTTTCAGATATCTCAAAGGAACACAAGAGTTTGGATTATGGTATCCAAAAGGAAAGGATCTATCACTTATTGACTACACAAATGCAGATAGGGCAGGTTGCATTGATGACCGATGAAGCACCAGTGGAGCAACGTTCTACTTGGATGAGTGTTTAGTATATTGGCTAAGAAAGAAACAATCATCGATATCTTTATTTATAGCCAAAGCAGAGTATATTGCAGCAACATGATGTTGTACTCAGGTTCTATGGATGAAACAAACTTTGATAGATATATAGGTTGAGTATGATGAGCCCATTCCAATCTATTGTGATAATACAAGTGCCATCAATATCTCAAAGAACCCGCTGATGCACTTGAAGACGAAGCACATTTCAATAAAGTATCACTTTCTATGGGAACAGGTTGTAGAGAAGAACATTAGAGTTGAATATGTGGGAAAAAAAGAACAAGTGGCATACATATTTACAAAACCACTTCCAAGGGAAGCCTTTGAGTATTTTCGCCAGAGACTCAGAGTAATTTATACTCCAAAATGAATGCTTTTGAATGCTTATCTTATATGTCTTATATTTACACGAGGAAGCACCATAAAGAGGACATTTCAGGTTGGGGGATCATTTTTAGGAAGATTTTGGTCAGGGGAAGTATCCCCAAGGAAAGTTCAGTTAGGGGGAGAAACCTTGGATGGAAATATACCTTTGCTATTGAGAAAGATAAATGCTTGGAGAAAGAGCACAAAGGAATGGTTCGAGGGGAAGCGATGGTCACAAGGGAGCATGAGTGATATGAATTCAGTATTGCATCAAAGTGTTGCCATCAATGCTAAAGGGGGATATTGTTGATTATTTGGGTTGGTTGTCATTGATGTCAACCCTTGAAGAAAGTTCGGTAGCGAATTCCGGTAGCACAATGGTTTGGGTAATGGACCCAAGTTTGTTTGATTGATAATGGTATGAGTTTTGATATATTTTCATGTAAGACTATTCAATATGGATAGTACATGTCATTCCATTTCCATTGGCATGTGGAACGTCACATAACTCCTCACGGTTAGAGAGTTACGACCATGTGAAGTTGGAGAACCCTCACGAGTCATCTAGAAGCTCCAAAAGGTCAAAGTAGTCAAAGTGGTTGCAAAAAGAAGTTATTTAAATAATAAAGTGAAGTGATGAGTGTACTATAATTCAAAGTGGATACAAAATAAATTATTTAAATAATAAAGTTCCGTGATGAGTGTACATATAAGAAAAAGAATTCTGTGGTTTTTTCCCGCTTTGGGTTTCCACGTAAAAACACTAGTGTACTATGTATGTGTATGATTTCTCATTTGTTCATTGTTTATTTACTCTGCAATTATTGGATGATAATGCTACATTGATATAACACTTGCATTATATGGTTAAAAAGGATTAAATTGCTTTATTACTGATTCACCCCCCTCTCAGTAATCCAACATTTTTAATAAAGCCAACTAAAGTCTGTGCATGCCCGAGAATCCTCAAAAATTCAAAATTAAAATTTTTGCCAATGACAAAATTTAGCGCTAACAACAATGTTGTATGTTATAAGTGCGACAAGTATGGGCACACATCACATTTTTGTAGAAGTGGCCTAATGAAAACTTCTAGAAAAATCAAGGAAGAAGCTACCCTTTCCAAATGAAAGAAAGAATCCACAAAATTTTGGAAAACAAAGCAAGAGAAAGAAGAGAAGAAGAAGGAGACAATAAAAAATAATGATAATAATAATAATAAAAGGTGGAAGAGATAGAAAAGGAAGAATAAAAAAATGAACATCTAGAAGAGACGAGCTGCAAATAATAATAAGAAGAAGAAATTCAAACACATATTCATTTCACAAACCAAGTATATCAAGGAAATGTTGAAGCAGTTTAGAATGGAATATTGTGCACCGAGAAGAACACCCATGGTCACAATTTGTAAATTGAGCAAAGATGATGAATCTCTAGAAACAAATCAAACATTGTATATGTCAATGATTGGAAGCCTACTATATGTGACAACATCAAGGCCGGATATTATGAAAGCAATAGGATTGATTGCACAGTTTCAATTGGTATCAAAATAAATGCATGTGCAAGAAGTGAAAAGAATATTCAAATATCTAAAAGGCACCTTGGACTTCATCTTGTGGTATTCAAGAGGTGAATATTTTACTCTAACATTGTATATAGATGCAGATTAAGCAGAAAATGTTGATGATAGGAAAAACACAAGCTCAGAGGGAACATCCCTTTTTCATCGATGTGAAAGGGGGAGAGTTGCAGACAGGGGGAGAATTATTTCCATGCCTAGTGGACTATGTGTTTCATTGCAGGATTGCCATCAACGACAAAAGGGGAGATTGTTAGAATTATTGTCATTGATGTCAAGCGATTAATGTTTTCATTAATGCCATATTATGACATTACAATACACACAACATTTCATATATATATATATATATATATATATATATATAGTTTTGCAAATATATTAAAAAGGGGTGCATGTGAAAAAGTAAAAAGTGAAATGGTGGTTCAAAATCCATAAGTTTGTTTGTTTTCCCATGGTATTTGGAAAAGTAAAATAAAAAAAGGAGTTAATTATTTGATAAATGGACATGTCCCTTCATGAAGGGTTATGATAAAGTATTGAGAGAAAGTGTGTGGGTGAAAAATGTTGCAGCATTTGAAGAAGTGGATGAGCAAGGATTGACTATCGTTAGAAAAAAGAAGAGGTGCAAAATCAGTTTTAGGTCAGCTTGACATTTGTGCGATAACTTATTTTATGGGTTGCTTCATACCTTGATATTTTTAGGAGACAAAGGTGATATCACTGGTTACAAGTGATAAAAAATTAAGACCTTAGTTTGCTATATGTTATGAGATATGCCATGTGGAAGTTAGAGTTTCTGAATGCTCCTGATATTAGTTTCAAACAGGGCATCTTGGAACTTTCGCTATAACGTATGTTTTAGGATGTTTGAGAACATGAAATTTTGAGGAGACGGAGGAGAGATCTTGGGGTACATGTGGTAAAAATTTCAAATGTTGGTTCACTATATTCAAAGATATTCCCTATGGAAGTTAGGGTTTCATAATGGTCTTGAAATTAGTTCCAAACATATCAATTTGACATTTTCACAATAACTTCTTTTCTGGGACTTTTGGGGCTATGAATTTTTCAAATATTTGAGTAGACATGTGGAAGTACCTTAGGTAAATTTCAAATGTTGGTTTTCTATGCGTTGAGAGATATTCCTTATGGAATTTAGGGTTTTAAAATGGTCTTGAAATCAATTTCAAACAGGTTAGATTGACATTTTCATTATAAAAAAATTTTCTGGGACTTTTCAGACTGTGAAATTTTTATAGATCCAAGGAGACATACAAAAGTTTCTTAGGAAAACATTTCATATGTTGGGTCTCTATACTTTTTGAGATATGCCTTGTAGAAGTTAGGTATTCTAAATGGTCCTGAAATCAATTTCAAATAGGTTAGTTTGGAATTTTTACTATAAATTCTTTTTGGGACTTTTTAGATTGTGAAAATTTCAGGGAATTGAGGAGACATACATATGTACATCTAGTGAAAATTTTAGAATCATATCTGCAAAATTGGATACATTCCATGTTGTACAAGTTCCTTCTTGGGAAGAAGACTAAAAAAACAAGCTTTGGAAAAGTTACCATTTGGAGATTCAAGTTTTGTTCATACCTGGTAAAGGCATAAGTAGTGAGAAAACTTGGTTGTGAAGGAAAAATCACTGAGTATACTTGGTGAAGGTTAAAGTAGCGAGTAAACTTGGTGAAGTAAGAATCAACCAGAAGATCTGGTGAAGGAAGAAGTAGCAAGTAGACTCGGTGAAGGTTGGTGCAACTCACACAAAGATATTTGTGTCTCTTGTTAATTTGGTGCTTAGTAGTGGAGATTGGTGTCTATGAATATTTTTAAGAGTAGGTTGGTGCCTCTCAAAGAAAGAGATTGGTATCTCTTCCTAAGTTGGTGTTTAGCGCTAGGAATTTGTGTCTCTAGCAGATTGGTTTCTATAAAGATCTGTAAGAGTAGGTTGGTGCCTACTAGGATTTGTAACAATGGGGATTAGTGTCTCCAGTAGGTTGGTTCCTACAAATATTTATAATATTAGGTTGGTGCATACAAAGAATTATAAAGGGATTTTTTGTGGTTTTCTCCCGAAAGGGTTTCCATGCAAATCTTGTGTTCCATGTTCTACAATTAATAGATCTCATATGTGATTTTTATTTTTTTATTTTTTATGGTTGATGAATGATGAAGAAATAAAACATTGTCTTATATTGATTCATCCCCACTCTTATTATAAGTTTGTGCTCAACACAAGAATGTATTATAGTGGGATATGTCATAAAGTGGGATACCAATCCGGACTAGGGAGGTTAACATCTTTCCTTTCAATTGCTGTAAGTACAATGAGTTGGCCTATCTCTGGCATAAACCAATGCAATCTATCTATTTGTGACAGAAATCAATGTTTTACAGAAAAAATCATCTCTTTTGTCAACCCTTCTAGCTCAGCCAATAGGGTACCGTGGTCTTACTCTTGTGGTAGTGGATTCGAGCTCCACAATGGATGTGTTGTTGAATTTTCTCAATTTTATAAAATGATAGCCAACACTTGCATGAATATCAATGTTTTTATGGTATTCATTGAGTTGCTTTTCTTTTTCTATTTGTTATTGACTTCCTTTGATGTGTTCTTCCTTTTAAATTATGTTTCTTCACTCTCCATTACAATTTCCCCAAACTATAATTTTAAACTACTCATACATAAATGTGGTAACTATTTATGAGTCTCAAAATTTCACAGTTCCCTATATTTTCTTGTTTATTATATTTAACACATAAATTCCACAAATTGTCCAAATGTTCATTCATTGCTACTGTTTATAAATGTCTTTGTGTCCTTGGTTTATATAGTGGGTAGAATTTTTGCATATATAACCTAAATATTCTAATATAAAGAGCTAGAAATTTCCATAAAAAATTGCAAATCAAAACATGATTATCTCTAAAGACATTATTCTTTAGAAAGTTTCAGGTAAGTGATTTTAACCTTAACATTTTATATTTTCAGTTGATCTTCACTCTATGGCAATGGAAATCGGGTCTAGACATAGAATTTGTAAGAAATACCTTCCTTGGGGTTTTGGAATGCTATTACATTTTTTATTTTAACAACATAGTTGTATGGAATTAAAAGTAATAAATGCATCATTTTGAATCCAAATGTTAGTTGAATCCAATTAATTTCATGCTGTTTGAGATTGCCAATATAAGAGTGCAACACTAAATGTCTTAGTACATAAAGAATTGTTTAGTTGTAAGTTTTGTGGTCAAAGATTTCATAAACAAGTTAAATTATGATTTCCATAAAAATAGAGTGTGAAACATAATAGGTAGAAACTTACTATCTAATCCCAATAGTCACATAAATTGTCCTTTTGGATTGAAAAAAATTACATTCTAGTTTGAGTGTTTTTTTTTTTTGTCTTGGATTGTAATAAGATACAACTAGATTGCTTAGATTGCTTTAATTAAAACTAGAAGTTATATTTTGGTAATGTGTTTTGGTCTAGAGTGAAAAACAAAATAGGTACCACATGAAAATTGGCATTGATGAGAAAACCATTCTTAAATTTTGTGGATTCTTCATACTTGTTAGTAAATAATCTAAGGTTTATTTTCAGATTTTGTTTGTCATTTACAGGCCCAACAAACACATATGATAAGCACATGGAACTTGGGTGAGTTTAAAATAAAAATGATATGGCTTTATTCTTTTGTATGTTGTTGTGAAAACCAAGTATTTTCCAAATTAAAATGAGGCATACTATTTTATATAATGATCTATAAAATCAGGTATCACAAAACATCTGGCTACATTGATATGTATGTTTGTTTTGCTAGGAAGAAAGGATTTTATATTAACAACATATACATACAACACAAAAAAGTGCGAGAAAAGATGTATTTTTTAATGTATCTCCTATGCTATCATTGATGCCAACAACTTTGTTGGCATAAGATCCTTTAGGACCAATATCGTTTACAACCTTTGATGTCTCCACATGCAACAACCATCACCCCACAATTTGATTAAAAGTTCCAATGTATGGAAAGCATAAAATATGCGACAAAGATTATATCCAATATGTTGTTCCTCTAAATTTCTTGCCATTGTCCTAATCAATGCAAGTGTTGGAAGTTGATATTGAAACTCCTTTTTTGAATCGACTCCCTGGTTAAGTAGGAGATCGTGTGTCATATGTTTTAGGTAAGTTTCCTTATATAATTCATGGACACAAAAGACAGAGGCAAGGAGTTGAAAAGAGGCATACAATTCTAGGGAAGTGATGGCATATTTATAAAGCCTTGATTCCCTAACTTTCATCAAGATAAAAAAAAATTCCCCTCCACTCCTATAAGGATTAAAATGTTGAATCTTCCTTTGCATTTTTGGGTTGATGATGGTTTCAAAAGCATTGGAAATTATCTTGAAAATATTTTTCCGTATTTGATAATTTAAAATAAAAATATTTCACAACTTGTGCTCAAATATGCACTTGGGAAAAGTAATACCACAAATAATAAACCCCCAAAAAATTTAATCCAATCTAGAAACAAACTTTCAACTATTAACATTCGACTCTTATGTGTGAAATGTTCTTTGGGTGTGGCCATTTGAATTTTGATGGTTAGAAGTTTGATAAGTAAATGTAAAAAGATAAAGAACCCTTAAATCATATATTAAAAAATCTCATGCTTAAAAGAAAAAGGAGAACATTAGCTCAGAGAAGGAATACTCCTTATCCTGAGAAAGAAATTCCAACACAGGGAAATTCAAAGAAAATTTTAGAATAAAGATTGAAGGAAATAGGAAAGACTTGAACATGTTTAAAACTTTGAACCAACAAGAAGTTGTTGATCCAAGAAACCTTATAAATATTGGAACAACTCTTTCTCCAAGCACTCCAAAGAAAACAACTTTTTGATGAAGAAATAAAAAAATTACATTATTGTCCACAAATGACCAAAATAGGTCAATGACACTAAGAATATGATATAATTTTATTAGAACCACCACGAGAGAAACTAGCCTATGGGACATAAAAGTTTACATCCAATGCAACATTTCATTCCACAAATACCTATAACATCTTTGAATGTCTAAAACCTAGGTTAAAGAAAGAAAAAAAGAGTACACAATAATATAGGAAGGGGGTGAACCCAAAAAGGTAAATCCCCAAGCAATGAAGGAGATGGTAATTAGATCAACATAAATTACTTCAACAACAATGTTGTTGTAGAAAATGTCCTCTAGAAAGTAGCTAGGACTAGGGATGTCAAGGAAGAGCAACATCAAGGAAAACTTAATGGCCCTAAATTTTTTCATTTGGTTATTTTTCCAAAATGACTCGTCAATACAAAAATATTCACCTAAATGTATATACAATAAAATTATTTTACTTTAAAAATCCCCAAAAGTTTTATAAATTAGACAAAAACCATATAAATTTGAATATTTTTACAAGTATGCCAAGCGTTCTACATTCGTGACGCCCTGACGCGGATGAAGTTACTAAATGCACTGAGATCTTATTTTTTTAAAAGTTAAAGTAATTTTTATATCCAATGATTCCTATTTTTTTTTAGGGATTTTGAAAATTCCAAGGGACAAACAAGGGGAAAACCAAGACATGTTGGTAGGGATATCCAAAAAGTGTAGAAGAATATGGTGAAATAAATGAACATAATTGCGTCACAAGAGGAGCCATCCCAACTACAATGTGCATCATAGGTATGTAATCATTGATTTATTCTTTTATGTACATAGAATTTAAATGTCATGTGAAATACTATTTTTCAATTGTTTTGTTGCATAAAAGAAAACAAATAGAATCCATTCAACACATAAGTCATAACAACGATGAATAAAAGGGTTGATCACAAACTTTGTGAGTTTTTACATTGTCGGTGTTTCTTAAGACTTCATGTTTGTTGTGATCTTTATATTTAAACAATTAATTTACACTTATCCATGGATGTCTTCTAGTAGGTGCTAACATACAAAGAAGAGCCAACCCATGAATTGATAAACATTGGTTTAAGTATGGGTTGTGAGTATATGTTGAAGAATGAAAGTTCAGTTGAACAATTTGTAAGTAGCCATGTTGTTTAACTTCCCTTGTTTTTTTAATTAATGAAAAAAAACTTTATATTGATTTTATCGACCGTGTTTTGTCATGTTGTACTAAACATGTAGGAAACAAAGTATGGAATGCAACCAACATAAGAGATTTTGAGAGAATTCATGAAGCATGGCTTTGAAAGAA
>ML787092.1:436881-446932 GCA_009831015.1 Picea engelmannii
GTGAGCCTTCTTGTAACAGTTCATTTAGCTCGCTCTTATAGCTTATTGTAATTACATGCATAGTTTTGGATTTTTAGTGTTTCTAGTGCATAGGAATGGATGGTGATGGATGGTAATGATAGAAAATATATGAAATGGATGGGCAGATAATATGGAGTGAGTGTATTTGAGAGATGGAGTGTTATGCAAAAGGTTTGAAGGTTGCATGGATGCAAGGGTTTATACACGAATGATAAGTCTGATGTGTAAGATGCTGTTAAGAAGTGTAATATGGGTGAATGGAGGTTTGAAAAGGGTTTTTTCATTAGAATTTGAAATGATCCTCAAATATGCAACTTTGTTATGTATTTTAAACTATGCAAGTCTTGGAAATGTCTTCAATAGAGAGCAAATCTTGCAATTTTGTATGTATGCCTATAAGTTTCATTTTGAAGTTGACATGAGTGTGTATTGTTATGTGGTTGACTACCTTGTACCTTATTCTTGTTGTATATGTGTGTATTGTCTTATCATCTAGGAAGAATGCTTAAACATGTTTTAATGTTCTTGGATAAGATGCTCCTTTACTCATGTTTTTTGGTATGAACAGATTTTGCAAAGATGTTAAACATTACCTATAGTGGTCCATAATATACTCAATTTTGATGTGAGAGAAGATTATATACCATTTGATGCTTCATATTATTCTGGAAGGTTTCTGGAAAGTATTGGATGATGCTTTGTTGATTTAGATGATGTTGACATGATGGTTGTGTTTATTGTGGAACAAGACTAAAGTATAATTGTTGTATTTTCTTGAGCTAGAGCATTCATGTATATAGTTGCATATGTTGTAGGTTGTTGAATATGATGTCTACTCAGTTTTTGGATGCCTTCTATGGTGCATCATATTGCTAAGAGAGTGTTGTTGTGACATCATTATGTTTCTTCTTGAAACATGAGAAGAGACATTGTTTTTGCAACTTGTAATAGTAGTTGATTTTGCACAATAATACATATGCTCTATTTTGTAATGCTAACATAGAGTAGTTTGCAATATATTGGGCGATGATGAGAAATGGTAGTGGATCTTATCAATTCTATTAACAACATGATCAATTATGTAAATGTGTTGTTGTATGGTGCATGGCCAGGGATGAATTTGGAGAATGTGTAAGATGGAGGTTAAGAAATGAAGATTGAAGATAGTGATAGTGATAATGATACCAATACTTTAAAATAGGGTTTGTAAGATCATACATATTTTGATTCCTTGTGTTTCTCTTGTGGTAGATGCACCAATCCCTTTTCTTTCTATTGTTGGTATACTAGAATGTTCAAGATAGCATGATTTTGCATATTTTCCATGGTTTGTTGTTGGTCATGTGTACTTGAAAACACTGATGAAAAAAATTAGGTTTTTCTTTTCTTGTTTTTTCTTTTTTCTTTTGTGAGCATTGGTGTCATTTTTAGTTTTCCTGAATGCTCTACCCCATCAAGCCTATTAGGGTTTTCATGATGGGAAATGTTTTATTGTAGACCTAATGTTTCCTCCATGGAGGCATTCAACAAAATGTCTATCCCAAGTGCCTCAGTGAGGTTTTCATTTAGGTATATATATATATATATATATATATATATATATATATATATATATTTTCTGAGATCCCCTTGTAATTAGGATGGGATTAGAGTATCACTGCTTTAAACCACATATAATTGTTATGTTTTGACTGTTGCTATGAATTCTTCTTTGGACAAAGTCTTGTTATAGATATTGAGCCTATAACCATTGACTAGGTTGGGGATTCACTCATATGTTGTCATGCTTTTTATCGATTATCATAGCATGTTTCAATATTGTAAGGGCTCAACCATCTAGTTATTAACATTCCATTGAATCCTTGCAACTTGATTCATAAAGGAGTGCCCAATTACCTTCCTTGAAATTTCTAGGCCTACTTATCTTGTTATGCCATATTTTCCTTCGTAGTTGCACAACCTTTGTGTGGAACATGGATTGCTATTTGTACTCATACAAGGCATTCAATTGCTGCAATATTTCTCCTTGGGATGACGAGAGATATAGGTTTAGGTTGGAAGTTGTCCTAAGTGTGGAAATTTCAAATTCAATAGGGAACATAACTCTCTTACCATAGATAAGCTCATACGAGGTGAATCCTTTGGTGGTCTTCCAAGTTGTGTTATATTCCCATAAAAATTCAATAAACCTATTTTTTCAATCCTTTTTGTTCATGCTGACTATCTTGGTGATGATTTTTTCCAATTCTCTATTGGTCACCTCTACCTATCCATTTCCTTAAGGGTGATAAGTAGCGAATTTTCTATGGTGGATCTTRTTCAAGTACATTATATGTTTAATGAGAATTGAGGTGAACTATGGTCCTTGGTTTGTGACTATTTATGTTGGGACCACAAACCTTGAGAATATGTTACTTTAATTATCAACCCAAGGTTCATACAAAACTTAGAGGTACTATGCRCTATATATGTAGAATACACCTATATTCCTCCTTATGAACCTATTTAAATTCTTTATGCATMTATCTACTATTTGGGGCTTACAATATCCTAGGTCTCACTTTGAGTACTTTGATAAGGGGAAAAACCATTAAGGAAGAAAAAAAATTCTAAGATTGAAAATTGCAATAAGTCTTTGAATGCCAAGAATGTGGAAATCAATGAACAACTATCTAAGAACACACATTTCTGAAAGGAAACTATTATTAAAATTGACAACAAAGCATTGCTGATTGAATCATTGCATGAAGAAGGATGAAATAAATTGAACTGTAAAGATAATACTTTTGTTGAATTGAATGTTAAGTTATTGCAGACATAGTCAACTTATAACTAAGTTGCTAACCCCTTATATGGAACCATAGCTTGATATCATCATTATGACACCTAGAAGGCATCAATAATTGAGTGAAAAATGAAATGAGATATGAATCTGTCCTATTCTACAAGAACTATAACAATCCTAGAGGGGATGTAACAAACCTATAGGAAATCCTACAAGAAAGAACCAAAATATATACATAGTTTATTTTTTCCCCTAAAATTGATGCAACAAATAAAACATGATTAATGATGTTGGAATGAAGCCCTAGTGCTAAGAAAATAAATCCAAATAAACTTCTACATAATTGTAACTACTCTGTAGGAAATAGGACTGAATTGAATTAATCAAGAGATTTATGTGTTAACATGCTAATTACTTTAAAACAATAAAAGACTAATCTAAGACATAAAAGTAAAAGAGTATAGAAGGGTCCCTGAGCCCTCTTGAGTGGGCCCTACACAAGTAGAACAAGGCTTCTTGAAGAAACTAATGAGTAGGAAAATATAATTTGTTCTTTGATTTATCAAAACATAATATGTAAATAGACCAAGGCTCCAAGTTCACAAAGGTTTGCGAATAAAATGACAAGATGAAAAATCTCTGATGCTTAATAAAAAACTAACTCCCTTAAGGATAGTCCTTGGGTTTTATTTATACTACTAGGTGGAACAAGTCTATCCCTTTAACCAAGGAGATATTTTAGGGTTTTTCTACCCAAGGATTCTTTAATCAGGATCCTTGTACTCTGGTGGTTTTCTTCTTGGTTCCCTAGAGTTTGACTTTAAGGAGATGGACTTAAGTGTCTCTTTAATGTCTGGCATCAAGCTAGAGGTAGGTGAGGAGATAAGATCCTTTGTTATTCTCAAAGTGTTGGGACCTAGGATCCTCCATGTGTGATTTAGACTTGTTTGGGTTAGGATTCCATACACACAATTATCATGAAAACTACGAATAGACATAAGCATAAATTCATCACATGAACAAACTCAAATTACTCATTAAATAATTTGCAAGAAACCATAATTTATATTAAGAATAGTGAAAATACGAGTTTATAGATACAATGGTGATGAAAAATAGTGTTATTAATGGGCATTATGATAGAAATTATGAAGACCCATCATTTCCCCCTAGTTGAAGGTCTTGCACATCCCCGTGCAACAAAAAATGATCAGGTGTTCCATATGAACTATTGTTGGTGCTCCCTGCATATCTATTTGATGTCCCATGCTATATATATGGTTATGGTCCCTTGTTCATAGTATCCCATAGTCTTTCAAACCATTTCCACTATTTATTCTCCTTTTCCCTATCCAAATCTACTATTAGTGAAGGTCGTAGGAGGATAGGGGGATTAAACATTCATCCAATCTATTTTACCTTCAATTTCCTCATTGTTTCCTTGTTCAAGGGGGTCCTAAACAATATATCCTGTAGATAATTGGGAGAGTGTGGCTCCCTAATTTAGAGGCCATGAGGTAAGGATTGCCACCTCCTATGGAATTCCTGGGTTTTCTCTTCTCCCATAAGTCTCAAAGTGTCTTCAAGGTGTGACATGATTTATATTTGTTTCTCTTCCCATATTAGAGCCACATATTGATATGTATAAAGGGTGTCATGGATGGCCAAGACATCCTCATGCTTGGGAACTTTAGCCCTAATCCAGAGTGGGATATACAAATCTTCTTCTTTATACCTTTGTAGCTTAGTTGATCTAATACTCTCATGTCTAAACCAAGATGAAAATGCCATTATTTGGACATCCCCTACATATGGATTGGGACTCCATTTGTAGTGGTGAGAGAGAGAAAGGTTGTGTAAATAGAATTCAAACAATCTATCTCTCTCTTCTATGCTACTGGTCTGGTACACTTGCACAAATTCTTTAGGAGTCTCAATGGAGTGATTAACATGTTGTGCTAAGATTGTTATTTGATATTTGTACCACTATTCCTTAAGGAAAAATGTGTACTCTTTATATGGCTTCCTACAATTCAACATCTCTTTAGAGAATTTAGCCATCCTTGTCAAGGATGCACCTTTGACCTCTATTCCATAATTCTTATCATCCAACTCCTTCCTAGTTTCTTCTATTTCCTTCTTCAGTGTTTGATTTTCCAACATCAATTTCTTATTGCAGTGTGTTTCCTACATTTTTAGAATTTGTAACTTCTCCCATAGGTGTTGGAGCTACCTCTTCATCTCCTTTGCATTTCCCTCTTTTTGTTTTCCTTTGTTGTCTTCTTACATCCCCTTCAATTGAAGGGCCTCTATATTGACCCTTTATAGTTCTAGAAAAGTGTGGTGCAAAAGGGTGCATGTTGGTGTCCTTTGTTCCCTTGGCATTTCCTCTTTTTGTGGTGTTTTATCTTCCCCTTGTGGAGCCTCTATAGGAATAGAAGAGTCCTCAATTTTGACTATTGGAGTACAAAGGGGGGTTACCATATTAAGAGTGGCTTGTGATATTACTCCCTTCTATAGGAGTGCCTTCTTCTTTGTTGAGTTGATTCCTTTTCCTTTAGCTTTATAGAGCTTTTTGGAGGTGTCCTTAACTTGATGAAGGTTGCATACACCTCCTTGTCTAAAAATTCCAGCTTAACCTTCTTCTTTGTGTTCTTTTGTTTGGAATATATTGGCCTACTAGCCCTCTTTATCTATTCCTTTTCTTTATGGATTTTCTCTTTCATAGCTTCTTGTGCCTCTAGAAATGCCCTCCTTTCCATATCCACAAATTTTTCCTATGGGACTTTTTGTTTCAAATTTCCCAAGGCCTTATAGACTATCAATTTGATAAATCCACGTGCCAATTCTTCCTTCTTTCACTCCTTTATTTTGATGCTCATCTCCTTCAAGGACTGTAGTAGGAAGTAAGGTATAATGAGGATTTATTTTAGTTTTTGGTGGGAGAAGAGCCTCAATTGGTGACATAGTCTAAAATGGTAGGCATATATGACACTTAACCTTCCTTCACAAGAAATGTACTTAAGGATTTGGTAGGCTACCTCAAGCCATGGCTAAGAAAGAATTTTCCTCTTAACACTGTTCTTGTCTTCCATTGGTTCTTCATGGATTAGGAAGAAAAGATTCTTGGCATTAATAAGTTCTTGTCTTTCTTCCTTGTCCGATGGAAGTCCCATGGGAAAGCCTGAAACTATGCTTATGGTAGCCTCATCAACATACATTTCTAATCCCCTTACTGCAACAACATACTCTTGCACTTTGATGTTTTGAAAATTTGAGGAAAATTCCTAGGAAATTTCATCATCATACCCTCTTAGTCTATCAATGTATTATAACTAGTGACTCCTCTAAAATATTTCAACTAACTTAGGTTTCTCATAGAATCTTGAAGGTTCTATAGGTTCTTGTTTGTTAAAACCAACTCCCATGTTCAACTTCTGAAGTTAAAAACAATTGTATAAACTATGTTGTGGATATGTTTAGGTTGTCAAGGATCCTGATATGCCCTCTGTATGATAAATGTATTAGTTTCACCAAAATTCAAGTAGTCACCCAAGGTTTGGACAATGTTTAAAATATGGTTGAGTGAGGGTTTCTTCTTACATGAAAAAAATTAAGTCCTCAAACTTACTTGCTTTGGAAGGGTCATAAACAATTCTGACCAAGGGTTTAGAATACAAAAATTTGGTCAATAGAAAGGTGGCTTGATATGAAGACCCTACTTAGTTCCCTATATGAGGCATAGTGTAGGTTTTCATTATCTCCATGGGAAACAAATTCTTTAATACAACTTGAGCGAGGAACCTACATGATTATAGAGTACTTTGTGGGAAAAAATTAAGAAAATCCAAGCAAGGAACATGCATGCTTATAATAGTTCCATGGAAAACATTTAAGACGAATTGATAGTGAGGCACATGCATGATTATGAAGTACGCTGTCGAAAAAAATTTAATATAAATTGAGAGTGAAATTTTAAAAAAAATGAGCTTTAGTTTGTTCACCAACCTTTCCTATAGGCT
Organism: Picea engelmannii; assembly: GCA_009831015.1. NCBI lineage: Eukaryota > Viridiplantae > Streptophyta > Pinopsida > Pinales > Pinaceae > Picea > Picea engelmannii. The sequence goes on from ML787092.1 coordinate 443,710, forward strand.
TAATGCTACTTAGGGTATTAGAGATTTGGAAAGTTTGACCCCTTCATGTTGTTTTATTGCTTGGATACACTTTGTTTGTTGTTTCTTTGGAGAGACCTTGGTGATGTGGAAAAGCCTTGTTATTTGTATTTTTGGAGAGACCTTTCTTGCTGAGCTATGGGGAGCTTTTTACTGATGGTATGAGTTGAGAAAATGAGAGTGATTATCGGGGCGGGGGGTGTGGCAATATATTCACATTTAGTTAGGATATTGGCACTCAAAGTGATTTTACACTTTCACCATCATTACAAATTAATGGCCAATTTGTCTCATGCTTCACTTCCACCACTCTTATTTATCACCTTTTTATCTCATGAGTTGAATGACACCTCCCCCCACATGTATATTGAGGCCCACCTCAATTTTTTTGTTTTGCATGGGTTAATTTTTTTTGATCGTGTGAAATATATTATGGTGTAACATTGCAATTAAAAAATTAGTAAAGTGAGAATGTATGAGAGAGTGTACCTTATAGTTGATATGCTTGATTTTTATTTGTTGATGCAATGTATTTGTGGTCTCCTTCTAATGTTGATATCATCGTTTTGAGTTTGTTGTAGGTTTCTTTGTACATGTTGTAGGGGATCCTGTAGATGATTTGCAGTCTTCTTTCTTTAGTTTTTATAACGATGCTTGTTGTTGAAGAGTGTAATGATTTTTCTGAAATAAATTTCTTGATGTAGCTTCTTGTAATTTCTTGTAGGTTTCCATGTAGAATTTCTCTGTGTTGTAGCTTTTCTTGTAGAATCTTGTAGGTGACTCTATTGGGCTCCCAATTTATGTTTTAATGCTTTTGGAGGATACAAAAGATGGTAGGAAGTGAATGTGGGGTTTGATGGTGTAGAATGGAAAGTGAAATGGATGAAAATGGTAGGTTTTAAATAGGGATAGGTATAATGGATCATTTGACATGGATTGCAATGAATGTGAAAATGTGGTTTCTTAGAAATTACCTCTTTATGATTTCATTGTCTTGTTTTGTAGGGTTGTGTCATATTTGAGACTTTTCTTCAACCTTGTAGGGTTGAATCTATTCTAAATATTATCTTGATCATTTATCTGAAGGATTGTATGCTTGTGGAATATAAAAAAATTGTTTGTTGCATACCTCATATGTATTTCTTGGCTATCCTTTTGATGTTTTTCCTTGGTCTTGTTTTGTGCAGGTACTTGAAGTCTTGGATAATCCCTTGGTGGCCTTGGATACTTGAAAAGTATTTTTTTTTTCAAGGCAAGTGCCATTTTTGGATTTCACCATTTCCTTGCCTCATCATGCCTGTAAAGGTTTTCATGATGAGGTACATTATTTTTTTCTCAAATATAAGACTACTTCCATGGAGGTTTTCAGCTAGATGTTTGTCCTAAATGCCTCATTGAGGCTTTTAGGAAAAATATCTAGCTAAAAACCTCCACCTAGGTATTTTATTATTTTTTCGTTTTATTTTTGTTTTTTAATCCAATATTTGGATGGATTGGGAGCATCTATGCTTTCAATCACATCCAAATTTCATGCTTTTACTGCATTTGTAAACTCTTCCTTTGTCACGGTCTTGTTGTACATTTTGAGTTTAAATCCATTCACCAATAGTGGAATATTTTCTTCATCTATGGTCCTAATTTGGACTGATCCATTTTCATGATATTTTCAATGATGTATGGTCCTAGCCATCTTGTCATCAACTTTCTCTTGAAGTACTTGTATACGGAGTCATATAAGAGTGCTCGGTCTCCTTCTTTTAAATTTCAAGGTCTAATGCTTTTATCATGCCCTATTTTTCTTTGTATTTGGAATACCTTAGTATTGAAGATTTCTTGCATTCTGTACTCATCTAAGGAATTTAGCTACTAAAACCTTTCTTTTTGTGTTGATGAGATGATCAAAATCTGGACCAGGGGGCAAAATTTTGCTCAATTTTCAAAGTGCTCGAAATGCGATGAAAATGGTGCCATTGCGTCTGTCTCGTCTTCCTGATTCCGGAGGTATATTTACTTTCTCAAACAGAGTCCGTATGGAGGAGATATCACGATCTGTCCGCCAAGCCAAACAGGGAAAAATTTGGGATGCTGACTGTACCTGTCCGTACAGTCCGTACGGTCACGTGGCAGGTGGGTGACGTGGTGCATTTTCATTGGTTGATGTTGGTGAGTAGCATGTTGACACATGTCCATTTTTTGACAAATGGTATGAGGAAACGTGGCCCAATCGGTGGGCGCCACGTGTCACTCAGTATTTGGTTGATTGGTTTGTTTAATAAAATTTTATGGAGGCCGTGGGGTTCGAAACCCGGACCTCCCCACCGATGTAATGCTTTAAAACAATGCGCTAACCAACTTGCCGCCATTTAATCCTTGTAACGAATGTGGGTTGCATTGTATTTAAGTTTGGTCATCGTATTAAATGGAAAAGGGGCGGGCCAGGGCTTAGCCCCGACCCATGGTTCCATTATACACATATAACCGTGCTGTATACATTGGTTGACCGTTGCGCGTGGGTTCAAAACACATAGCCCATGGACATTTGTATAGTCATATGACCATTGCATAAATGTGTTATGCGCGAGTGGATTTTAAAACTCAACCCATAGTTTTATTAATACATAACCATTGTATTGTATTATGGTGCGCGCGATTTAAANAGTTTGCCATTGTATTAAACATGTGCTAGGGTTTATAACCCATAGTCTATGGTTTATACGGTTGCGCCATGTGCCCGAGACCTGGAGTGGGAGTTACACAGTTTTAAAACCGTTAACCACTTTTTACTATAGCGCATGGTTTCATGAGCCATATGCCTGAGAGCTAGGCAGTTGGGGGATGGAGGCGCCCTAACCGTCCTATAGTTTGCACGGTTATTCGGAACCGCTTGGTGCCAGGTTATAACGCATTTTTGGAGCGTGTTCTGGGTTCATGCACACAAAGTTGCGTTTTGTAGAGCCAGTTCCAGCAAAGTGGAAGGAGGAAAATGGAGGAGGCCTAACTTCTTCATCTGTTGGCCGATTGAGGTGCCGTAAAAGCCCAGCCAGGGGTTTTTGGATGTGCTAGATCCATTGGTGCCATTTTCACAGCCATTTGAAGACTTCTTCTGCAATATTTTCACCATTGAAGTTCCAGGAAGCTCCAGGGAGCTTGAAGCCCTATTTGATGGAGGACATGGTTTGGTGAGCCTATGTTTGTTTTCTGTGAA
>ML787092.1:453704-470711 GCA_009831015.1 Picea engelmannii
TATTGTTCAAGGTGGTGAAATATTCCACCCTCACCATTCTATTTCAGTTTCAGATCAAATTCAGAAGCAAATTGTGGAAGTAAAGCACAGTTTTGGGGTTTTTCTACAGAACTAGGGTGCACTTTCCATGAGAGAAGAGTTTGTGGGGGATTGTGGACCTTGGATATGGAGGATATATCACTTTATAAGTGTTAGCTATCACCAGGGTGACTTTTATTATAATTTTGTTGAGGTTTTTCATGCCATATTCATTTATTCCCCCAATTATGCGAATTTCCCGAAGGAGGGTGCACTTAACCTTGGAGATGTTGAGTGGGAGAGTTCAGATTTATTACTAAATACAAAATATCTCTTCTCATGAGTTCATATTCTTCATATATACATAATTTCAATCATTTTTGTGAAGTTGGGAGGTCAAAACATTAGATCCAAGTCTCTAGGGTACGCACCAACCAGGGAGGGCGCATCTCTACTTAGTTATTCATCAGATTGAAGGAAGGAAATACTCCTACTCCATTATATCTCTTGTATGAAGCTATTGGAGGCTCAATGAAGCCTAGATCTCTCCTTGTTGTTGAATCTTGATCTATTCTCAGTTATTTCACAATATTCTTCCATCTCTATTTCAGATCTGTGCATCTCTTGTATTGAGGTTAGCTATAAACTTAAATAAAATATAGATCTGAGGTATTTGTGGCTATTTCTTGTGTTACTTCTAGTTCATATTGTTGTGTATATTTTATTTGCTATATGTTATCATTTATGGGTTGCAAAACTATACAAAACTATCCTAACACAATTAAGAAGGCAACAAAAAAAATTGTTTGTCAAAATATCCCAAAGAGAAAAAACAATAAACCACTAAGTTCTTGGTAGTTCTAATTGGGGATATTACAAGGGGTGTAAATAAGACCTACAAAATCTAAGCCCCACTTATCAAAAGATTCCAATGAGACTTGGGGATGCAAGGGAATTTCATTTCTCTTGGTGGGTTTTCCCATCCTTTGACACTCTGTTGAGTCCCCAACAACCCCTTAAAATTTTCAATTTTTGGGTACCAATTTTCCTTTTGTTATCTTACGTCTTCTTGTTTTGGATTCACATAGCTTGCATATTTATCCTTTGTTAAGTTCATGCAAATTTTCTCCTTTGTTTTCTGTGCATTTAAAAACTCAAGAAAATACAAAAAAAAATAAAATTCATGTTTTGCATCAAGATAGAAAAGATAAAGAAAGGATTCAAAGACAAGCAAACCATGACCTTTTCAAAGAACTTCCAATGAAATCATTGAGGGATCGGGGAAAAATAATTTTAAAATAGTACCGATAATCGGGATCGGGGGAAAACACTGTGTACATTTTTGAAGTGGAAAATAATTTCATCGATTGCCGATAAGCCATTGGTCATCGACGAAATGTGTTAACATGCCCAAGAATAAAAAAGGTTTCACCAATCATTGATAAACCATCGACGTCTACGATGATCCAAGTAATTCAAGAAAGAAACAAGAAGAGTTCTCCCGACGCCGATGAATTATGAGAACCAAGAAAATGAGTGTTAGTCATCAAGCATGTATACGGACAAGACCCGACCGTTGATGTGTTGGCCATGTCACCTTCTGTATCCGTCATGTTACATGTCATATGTCTAGCCATGAAGACCACCTATACCATAATGGAAACTTACACGTCACCCTATGAAACCCAATTTTTACATCGACGACCATGTCATCACATTACGTCATCCTATACGGAAATGAAAGTCGGTGTCGGATTTTTTTTTCTACCAATAAGACAAGAGAGTAAATGTTAGAATAGATCACCGATGTCGATGTTACAAAGAAGTTTGGATCATTTGTCCTTTTGGATTGATAAGAGTTTTCCATTCATTCAAGCACAAATCTAAGTCGTCATATGAGGATTATGTTTAAAATAATTTGCACAGGGATTGCCGCTAGGTTTTGTAACGATTCCAGAACAATTAAATCAAAAGGTTAGGGTCACCAATGAACACAAGATGTTGGTTTCCTCGTCGTACCATTTCCCTCGAAAACATGAAATACAAATAATCGGTTTAAGGATTCCACACTAAATAGTCATCGACGTTGTCAATATGTGATTGAAGGAAAGAGACATTTAAAGAATTCCCCGATCTCCGACACTGCACACTGAGAAAAATCTAAATCAGAAATCACCGATGAACTTGAAACAACGATCCCCCACGTCGTCAACTCACAATGCATTTAAATCCTAAGCGTGACATGGAGTTTTTTTTTATATTTTTGAAGATCATTAAAAATGCATTGTACGCCCTCCAATTTAATGCTCGATGCGACAAGGTAAGTCTTAGAGATTTAGAAATTTGAATTTGTAATGTCATTTTTTTTCTTGTTCCCCCAATTTCACATTTCGTCAAGAAGCTTGCCTCTCAATCAAAAGAAGGAGAAAAACTACATATAATCCCGCTTCCAATGTCATCTTGTGAAAAAAACTAGTAATACCATGTTATCTGCAAAGAAGCATCCAATTCTGTTGTGAATTTTTCAAGTATTATGCATCGCTGAATTTTGTTATTTACTATAATTTCCTACGAATCATAATGGCATTATTGTGCAGGAAAGATGCCTCCTCGAAGGTTAATAACCAGAACCTCACCGAGGACACCCAAATGGAAAGAGATGGAAGTTTGGGAAGGATCAAGCCCAACAGTAATAGGAGAGTTGGAATTTGCACCGAAAGTAGAACCCGTGATTCAAATATCGACCAAGAAGCAGTTCTCCCAACTACCAGAGTTCTAAGATACCAAGGAAATCACCACATATAAGGTTTTGATCTAGGTGGATATCGGTGGCCACCCACCTATTCCAACTGGAACAAAATAGTCTTCTGGCAACTTACTATTTTTAGAAGGTTTTCAGTTTCTAAACTTTCGGGGCCATTTTGAGGGTCTAAATGAAGTTTTTTTTGAGATAGGGCACCTAAATGATATTCAAAGGCTCTAATTGAGCCCCCAAAATGAATTTCCTCACCGACACATTTCCAAATAGCTATCATGTGCCCCAAACAAAGATCGTATGCCAAAGTTACGCCCCTAGGAAGTTGATACACCAAACTACCCAAAACGGGGTCCACAAAATTGTTGGATTTTCATCTTCCAGGGTTATGGTTTTGGATTTTCTGTATGTTAAAAATTCCTTGTAGCCTCATTGTAACAATCAATTTTTTGCGAATGCGAGTAGCCATCACATCTCTTCTTAGAGATAAGATGCCACCATTCTAGCGAGTCTTTCACTCTGTATTTTAACAGTCTTGTACATTTCTCTCATTAATAGAAATTGTGTATTACTGTATCTCTGTGTTTATGGTTGCATCTATAATATATTTTTGTTATATTATTGTATATCTTAGATATCTATGTACATTTTTTTATTATATCTTTGCTCTCATTTCATGTCGAAAATAATCCAGATCAGTGGTATCATAGCAGGTTGTTCTTGATCATTTTTTTCAGTGCATGTCCCCGACAAGGTCTGAGTATAGCACGTTGGGTCTCGAGCTTGTCTCTCTTGAGGAAAATTTCTCTTGCACGCCCAAGAAACTCTCCATGGCAGAAGAAAAGAAAAATGACAGACCATGCGATTCTATTAATCTGTTGCTTGAGCAAGCTCTCACGTGACAAATGGACGAAATGATGGAGAATTTTTCCCACATTCTTCAACACCTATCGATAACAACCGATGCGTCTTCATCAAGTGGCCACTTTGGAGGAACCTCTCCTTTCAAGGTACAAGTTAATTTTGATATTCTTGTATTTTAAGGACAAATATATGCGGATGCCCTAGAAAAATGGCTAAATCTACTAGAAGGTTATTTCTCTATTCACAATTTCTCTGACAGGGAAAAGATCACCTTCACACTCCTTAAGGATATCCCCCATGTCAAACATTGGTGGGAAACTTACTGGGAGAAAATTTCCATAGAGGAGTTTGGAATATATAGGGCTGAGCCTACTTGGGATTTTTGTGTGGATGCGGTCAAGGAACATCATTACCCTGTTGGTAACTATGATGACCAATACATGAGATGGTCCACACTGCGATAAGAGAGGGGCCAAACAATGTCATAGTTCACACATAATTTCCATACCTTGCACACCAAGTTGGGTATCAAAGACTCTGCGATGATTCTCGTTTTGAAATATCACAGGGCTCTGCATAGGTACATCCAAACCGAAATGGATTTCCTAGACATCTCATGACTAGAAGCTGCCTATCGATATGCTGTCAAAATCGAGCATAAATTTAGGCACTAGAACAAACGAGAGTTTGAGTCTGCAAATCTGTAACAATAAAAGTATGATAAAGAAAAACCTAACAAACAACCTCCCGAAAACCAGTTTAAGCCACATGAAAAGAAGGGCCACAGGAAGACAAAGAAGGACATTCGAAAGTGGTGCATTTTCCACAAAATCCCCTAGCACAACACTGATGAATGTCACTCAAAAAAATCATTGGTTTCCGAGATCAAAGACAAGGAGTCAAACCCTGATTTAGAAAATATTGGCAGAATATAGATCATCGATGCAGACCTCATTGATACTGTTGCAACCACAACAATTCAACCAGAAGAACCAATAGATCCCGAGGAGGGGGAGTGACTTTTTCATTCACAAATGTGGGTGAAGGGGACCCCGGTACATTTTATTTTTGATAGAAAAAGTCAGAAGAACCTCATCTCATCAGAGGTCATCAAACCGTTGGGATTGTTGACAACACCACACCTACAACCATACAACATCAGATGGATTTGATAGGGATGAAATCTTCATGTCAACCAACAATGTCGATTTTCATACGACATAAAACCCTTCAAGGATGAGGTACTATGTGATGTTTCCTCGCTAGATGTATGTGATGTTCTCTTGGTCCAACCATATATGTGAAAGCACCATGTTATCTATGAGTCTCGACCCCGTAGTGTCATTGTTACTTTGGGGGATCATCTCTACAGGATACCAGAGGTAGTTCCCACTACTGTCCCAAATAAACAGTGCCGCAAGGTAGTATCTTATACTAAAAAATTCAACTTCTTCATAGTCTATTCAAACGATGAACAAAAGAACACCGCAACCAATGCAACCTCAGTCCAAGCACCTTCTATCCAACAGAAGCAGGTTGAAAATATTGAAGCAAAGCACAAGGATTTCTTCTGCACACATTCATCTCATGTATCTAGATTGGTTAAAAAGGTCCAACCCTTCCAGCCACAAGTTCGCGACAACCTTCAACCAACCAAGCAATGCAGCGTCACTAGAAAGTCAAGTAGCTCACCAAGATTCAGATTCAACGAACACTTTCCCCTCTCCCCCATGAACTCAACACAATGTAGACCATTGCTTCCTAAGGAGGGAGGATTGATCCAGGTGGATATCAGTGGCCACACACCTATTCCAATTGACACAAAATAGTCTTCTGGCAACTTACTATTTTTAGCAGGTTTTCAGTTTCTAAACTTCCGGGGCCATTTTGAGGGCCTAAATGAAGTTTTTTTGAGACCCGACACCTTAAAGATAACCAAAGGCTCTCATTGAGCCCCCAAAATGAATCTATTCATCGATACCTTTCTAACGAGATATTGTGCACCCCAAATGGAGATTGTATGCCAAAGTTATGCCAATGGGAAGTTGATACACCAAACTATCCAAAATAGGGTCCACAAAAATGTTGGCTTTTCATCTTTCGGGGATTAGGGTTTTGGATTTTCTTTATGTTAAAAAGTCCTTGGAGCCTCATTGTAACAATCATATTCTTGCGAATGCGAGTACCCATCCCATTTTTTCTTAGAGATAAGCTGCCACCATTCTAGAGAGTCCTTCACTCTGTATTTTTACAGTCTTGTACATTTCGTTCATTGATAGAAATTGTGTATTACTATATCTCTGTGTTTATGATTGCATCTCTGATATATTTCTGTTATATTATTGGATATCTGAGATATCTATGTACATTTATTTATTATATCTCTGCTCTCATTTCGTGCTGAAAATAATCTGGATCATGTTTTGCTCCCACCTTGGTGTTACCTCTACAACAAAATTCATCAGGAATATTTTCCCAATTTTACACCTCATAGTGTACCAGGGGTTAGGGATTTAGATGACCAAGTTTTTCCAAACATTAGATAGTCATCCTTACACAAGGTTTCATGCTAAACTCCTGTTTTTCCTTGTATAGAAACCCTAGGGTGGATAATTGATCATACAAACACTGATAAATGTGTAATCAATAATGTGGAAGGGGAATGAGTTGATGTGTTCCTTCCGGTGGAAGTGCAAAAGTATTACAAGCTCAAAGACCCTGAAAAAATACTAAATACTGATTTTGTGGTTAAGTTATATGAGCAACATAACACCATCTATCTATTAGCTTCCTGGTGGAGGGAGGATAAGAAATTATTGAACGGGACCAACGACTGGTACAACAAAACGAATCTTAGGGAACCATACATGTACTTAATGATGTTAATTTTATGAGTGTATGGAGAAAATGATTGCTTAATATTTTTAGAAGCATGGATTCCCCTGACATATATAGTCATAGTCTCTAGAAGTATTTTCAACTGGGGGGCCATTATTTCAAAGCAATTGAGCATCACTATTCAACAGGGTTTAGGAGGCAAAAGAAGGAGAACACCATCATTTTTCATGGCATCCTTCTTTCTAGATGTGATCTGTGCCAAGAATGTCTTCTTAGCCAGGATACATTTCATTATTTTTAGGTAATATTGTCCAAGCCTTTCAGTAGCAGCCAATAAAATGATATCCAAAGTAGTTCATTGGTATCTAGAAGAAAATAACACTTATATCAGGGTTTTTGGAGTTGTCGGTGCTCCACATTTGCTCCTCGCTTATGTCCCATAACATTTGGTGTTGGGTAAAATATGGTACGATACCATTTTACATGGTTTCAATGCCTCTTTGGTGAAGGATAAGAAGAGGTATTTTATACCTAGCGATTTCCATATAGGGTATTATATAATCAAGGATACCACACATGCCAAGAAAGAAGGCCTGAGCCATTTGGAGTACAGGTTCCCTACATGTCAGTTTCGAAGACATGATCCCAAAGGGTTAATACCGCAGTACACAAGGCAAGTGGCGTCACATTTTCCTTATTCCCACGACAATTATGAAGATGATATTTTCACAGAAAATGCTCAAGATTGGGAAGAGGTTCTTCAAAGAAAATCCAACCCAAAACTTACCAAGTTTAAAGCTATGTCAGTGCAAGAACAATTTGCAATGGTAGAGTGTACATGGGAGGCATCCATGAGAGCACGAGATGAAGTTAAAGCAATGGAAGCAAAAAAGACAGTAAAAATAGGAATAATGCTCCTGACTGAGGTAGAAAGGGTTATGAAAGTGATGGGTCAGACACCTTTTCTTTAAATCTTAGAGCCTCCAAGGATTGTTCGAGTTGATCCAGACACTCATGCATCAGATCTAAACACTATAGAAACCACTCCACTAGAGAGGATCATTGCTCAGGTCGACCCAGTTCCACTACAAATAAAAATAGAGAAACCTACGATATCTGGAATGCCACAAAGATCATTAAGGGAACCGTCCATAATAGGTTTACCCATGGTCCTTGTTGATTTAATAACCATATATGATAATGATGAAGGTTTAGTAACAAATCACACAATCTYGGTACCTATCGCCTATGAGGAAGCTYCGAGATAAATGACTTCCCTGGCCGAAGAAGGACTATTACAGGGTTCAGAAATAAGGGACACAACCATTGATGACACCCACAACATAAAACTCAAATTTTATATGAGACAAGGTCACCTCATAATGATAGGGATATTGATARTGAACAACYTGATATAGAAGATATAGTAACTACACATTTTCCATCCAATTTTTCATCTAAGATGGCAACACCACCACTTAGAGTTGACCAACAAAGAGCTTCATCACCAAAAACCACWGGGAACATTCCCTTTGAGGAATTGAGATAAACAACCAACAATACAGGGCAATCACCTATAACTTCCACACAAGAGTAGACACTAACAAAAGAAGGCAACAATCAAGTGTGTACTATGGAAAAATGGAAGGAACCTACTATGAAACATTTATACATAGTAGGGAGCTTGGGGAGTAACCTATATTGGGGAGATCAAAAAATTCTTGAACCTGTTGACGTGGTTTTTGGTGTGTAGGCCATCTCTTATGACAAGAAAATAAACATAGTAATGAAAATAATTGTCAAAAGAAGGAGGTTCACTTTGGATAATACTCTGTTTGTAACAATAGAAGATACTTTATTTGACACAAAACATAAAAAGGTAAGAGAACTACTTGGATATGGGATGGATATAACTGATTCCACCTTAGACATAGAAAAAAGGGATGAGGAAGAAGTGACTTCCATGTGGAAATAATTAGAGCATCTCCGACATCAAGCATAGTATTATCAAGACACCTGATCCAGATTTATGAGAAGAACGAAATGAAACCACAGATTTATAATATTAACATAGAGACACAATGAACAATGACAGAGATACAATAAAACTTGACTTCTATTTATTAAGAAATATGCTGAAATCTGTAAAATGTAGAATGGAAACAAGCTTGCTAGAATGGTGGCAACTTATCTCTGAGAAGAGATTGGATGTCTACGATCTTTCGCAAGAAGATGAGTACAATGAGGATATGAAGGAATTTTTACAATAAACATGAATTCCAAATCCCTATACATCCAAAAACCTAACCCTAGGAGATGAAGCACCAAAGTTCATGTGGGCCTCGTTGGGGTAGGTTAGTACATCAACTTCTTGGGATCGTAACTTTTGCATACGATCTTTGTTTAGGTCGTACGATAGCTCGTTGGAAACATATTGACGAAGAGATTCATTTAGGGGGATCAATTAGTACATTTTATTGTAATTGAGGTGCCCGATCATGAAAAACGTCGTTTGGGCCCTCAAAATGGCCTCGGGAGTTTAGCAATCAAAAAACTGCTAAAAATAGTAAGTTACCAAAAAATTGTTTTGAGCCAGTTGGAAAAGGTGGGTGGCCACTGAGATCCTTCTAGATCAACACCACTAAGGAAACAATACTTCTTAAAGGTGATCTCATGGAATTATATATTCAATTCAAATTAGAGAGAGATCTATTCACGACCCGGATAACAGACAATCAGGAAGAGACCCATATGGGGATGGTGACCTACAAAGATATGCAATGATGGTATGAAAAGGAAAAGCAATCTTTGGTGAATATCGAGTACATGAAAGAGGTGCATGCGGGCCTAGACAAAAAACAACATGTTATTAGGGTACTCACAGATTACAATATCACCATAATACATAGGGCCACATAACACTAGACGCAAATGGTATACCAATGTCATCGGAAAATGCAATAAAGATAGGAAGAGTGCGTGAAAAGATGGGAGAAAATAAACAAAGAAATGAGACTTCCACTTACTGAAATTCGACCAACCTGAGGATTTCATAGACTTGCATGACATACTCAGGAAACACGCTAAACTAGATCAAGCGTTTGAAGTAGAGATCTCTAATATATTGAATCTTGTCCCAAGACATATGAAGAAGTTCATGAAGCCCCCAATCAGAGCATCGAATAAGAGCCAAGTTGGTAAAATACAAAAAACATGTAGTGGAGATGAAAGAGATTCTCAGCGTGCTAATGGACCAACACAATTTTCCTTATGCCAACACATATGAAGAACTCTTTCTCCAGTGGCCTGAATATGAGAGGGATAATATGTTTCATTAGAACATCAAGACAACTTGAGATAACATGAGAGGGACACATGGTTTAAGTCCACTTTGATTTTGTTTACTTGATAAGACTCAATGTAGTATCTATTTTTAGTATATTTACTTTTGTAAATAAGAACATCGGCCATGCACAAAAGGTGATAGTTTTTTCATAGAAAAGGGGATTTTAATTTGTAAAGGAACTATTTTTTCAAAATATTGAATTTAGAAGTTCTGCGTAGAACCATAAACAAATTTTTATCAAAAGCGTGAATGTGATTGGACCTGTGGATTGTTTCCATTCACAAATCTACATTTGTTGATGTATTGATTAAGATATGTTATACTGTTTCTTGACTTATATTATAATACTTTATAGTTCTTTAGTTCAAATTGATAAAAAGGAAAATCAACAATGTTTAACATGTGATGTGTGGCAGGGTGTAATGAAATTATTTTCTAGCCCTTGTTTATTGCATGCGTACTCTTTCTCTAATTTTTTCTCTCAATTGACATCTAAAGGTCTAGTAAAGTGATGGTATTATTGCCAATTTGAACCTAATGTAGAGGTTGTTTGTATACTTGGGAACATAGGTTATCCCAAGGCTTGGTTTTCTCCCAGATAGGTCATTATGTTTTTCTGTCAATACATTATAATAAAATCGTCAACTAGAAAAAACAAAAACTGATTCAATAAGAAGGAAATACTTGAAAAGTACATAGGTATCACTGTCAAATCCCATCGAAACTTGCTGGATCAATGATATGGAGAATTGTGCTACCATAAAACACTGAAGATTCTAGTTGGGCCTCATTGATGGGCACAATTCCTACTATTGGGTCAAAGGGAATTTGGACTCCTCAATAGAATTGGCGGTAGAAGGAGGGCTTGACGAATGCATGGCTAGCTGTAATAATTCTATGAACATAGTCTTATATCAAATAGTCTATAGATTTAAAACAACACACATGCATGGCTAGTATTGTCAAGGATATCCCTAATGCTGAAAGTACCTCAACCACAAGTGAGTCACCGTAGCCGAAAGAAGGTTCATACCTTCATCCAAATATACCCTACGCAATTCCCCATGACAAAATTAATGCATTTAGAATGATTACTAGGGCTTACACTTGACATATCAAAGCATTACCATTAGCTCTGTTTCTTCCCCACATAGAACAAATTGCTAGACTAGTGGTCGACACTCCAGATCACACCTTTGTTCGTATGGTTGAAGATCTGGTATATTTTTCCCTTACCAAAATTGATAAACCTCTTAGTTTTATTCCCGAAACTCCTCTTGTAACCCCACTCGCAAGTACTCACTCCGACAAAGAGGATTCATAATTTGAAGGAGCAAGTTCCCATCTATACAACTTAGACATTGAGTCTGAAAACATCGGAGACAATAAAAAAGAAATCCAAAAAGTAAATGACCATCCAGGTAACAACCAACCATGGTTGGCCAGGGATGCCTTAGACTTATTTCAATCTCCCAGTTGGTTCCATTAACAATTGGGCAAATTTCCAGAAATATTTCCATGATAAATTTGTTGAAGAAACAATTATTGGGGCCCTGATGTCCCAACTTTTTGTCTCCACCATGGGCCCCAAGGAGAAAGTCAATGACTTCAACCAATGATTCACAACTATCCTCAACAAGCTTCAAATAGATTCCAAGCCCACTCAAGAACTACAAATCGAAGTATATGCTAATGCATTACCAACATCTATTTCCATGTTCGTAAAGAGAGCCGCTAAACCAACTTTAGTTGAAAACTTTAAGAAATCCAAAATCATTGAGTTTCAAATGAAAGGCTACAAAGACAACCAAAATTTTTTACCGAAGAAATAAATGCAACAAACACATAGACAAGGACTTATGTTGACAATACCCCTTGGTAAACAAGCTGAACAACAAGTTGAAAAGGACAATACATATATGGAGAGTTTACAAATGATGGTTAAGGAGTTGTCCACCAAAATTATAGACATGAAGAGAAACCCAGGTGAAGCTACATCAAACCCTCGACCTTACAAACCCTTTTTTAGGAAGAATTCATTGTTTAATTCCATAGAGCCCCCTCCTGCTAACTTGAACATTGACTTGGGAGAAGTGGCCTCAGATTCATACTGCAACTACCATAAGGAACATCATTCAGAAAAGGATTTCCCTCAATAGGTAAATGCCATGAATTTGTTGGAAAATCAGTTCTTGGATGGTTGCATTGTAGCTGAACAACCAAATGAATATAATCCTAGCAGCATAGAGAATGAGGAAAGACAACCTCTGGAGCAAACAACTATGGTTCTATGGGATGTCAGTCATACTGTATCTTTCAACACTGTCACAAAGAGCAAGGAATTCCCAGACATGCTCACTGTTCAAACTAGGAGAAAGGCCTCCGTTGGAAAAAATCAACCTATCATTGTACAAGATCCTAAGAAACCTTTAAAAACCTCTTCCGCAGCCCAACAAACACCTCCACTCCACTTTGGACCCAAGTTCCTAGCTCATAAAATAACAAAACTAGACTATGACGTGATAGAATACTTGAAGAAGTTAAAGGCTAATATTTCAGTGATGGATATGTGTAGGATTCCTCAACAAAATGATCTACTGTTACAAGCACTAGATGAGCATAGTGCCCCCATGTTAAACCCAAGCCCAAATCCCAGTGAAGAAAATGGAAATTTGGCAAATACCCGAAGACCTAAGGTGAATGAAACAATAGACGATAAGAAACCTTAGATGTCTATCCCACCTTTCCTGTTAACATTTGAAATCTACAACAAAAATTGCACAATTGTCTGGTTGACTTAGCGCTTCCTCAAGTGTTATGCCTCTATCGATATGCAAAAAACTAAATTCTACCCTACCATAAGCGGCACTCATATTATCCAATTATATAGAAATGAAGTCAAGGTGATTGGAGAATTAAAGGATGTTATGATTTGAATTTCCTCAAACCCAAAATTCCATTAGGTCATAGATATCATAATCATAGACATTCCAAAGGCCTATGTGATGTTGTTGAACAGGGACTAGTCTGAGAAATTGCATGGATATTTTAGTATGGATTGGTCCCACCTATGGATACCTTTGAAGGGAAACCCATGATCATGATAAATTGAGAGAAATATTTAAAACATAATGTCACAGACTTGAAGCCCCCAATGATCCATCATCCAATGAATTCTTAGTCTTAGGTAAATATTTGTGTGATTCATATTTTAGTAATTTCTTTCTTTCCTATTCGAAGTATTGTTTTCGCAGAAATCATAATTATCACTTTGTGAAAACCCTAAACTCATTGAGCCATGCAAAAAACCTGAACATAGTATCCATGCCCAATACCAACCCATGTAAGGCTAGACCTTGAAAATATATTGGGAAAAAAGGGTACCCAATTTTGTCTCTGAGATCTAGGCTCTATTTTTTTTTATGGATCCAAGTCTCAGGAAGGGACTGACGCAGGATGCATTTTCATCAATCAAACATGAAAGCGCAATTTTTTATCGTGTAGATTGGAATTTGAGTGCATTAACAACACTGTCGAATATGAGGCACTAGTCCAAGGACTTAAAAAGGCTATTGATTTAGGCATCAAGGAATTGATTGTTTTTGGTGATTTATAAATCATTGTCAGACAGGTAAGGAAAATGATCCATTTGTAATTCCCCCCATTTGAGAACATCACCACTATACCTCGATCAAAAAATACCTTAGCCGACTCATTGGCCACTACTGTCTCAAGGTTGTCTCCCTTATAGGATTACAAAACCTCTAGATTCACCATAGAATTATTATACAAACCTTCGATTCTAGATAACATCACTAACTAGAGGGTTTTTGAGGGAGATGAACATATCGTATCCTTTTTAACTAACGAAGAAAATTTTAGATACTTGGCGATTGATGATGAGGTTTTTCAAAAAAATATGATATAAGAGATAATTAAGACCCTAATGCAACATGAAATAATGACCCAGCTCAACCTAAGCTCCACACTATGCCCCAGGGAGTGGTTAGTCTCGAGAACCTATTCGATTTACAAGAAAGATTTAAGAAACCAAAAAATGTTAAGACTGGTAGTTCATGTCCCTCTTACGAGGTAATAAATCTGGGAACCACTGACAACCCACAGAACATCAACCTTGGAAGATCATTTTCTCGAAAGAAAATAAGGCTTACCTAAAATTGTTCAGAGAGTATCGGGACGTGTTCGTGTGGTCTTATCAGGAGTTGAAAACATATGACACCAAAATCATTCGACACACTATCCCATTATGAACTGAAGTCAATCCCTTCCAACAAAATTTGTGAAAATTTCACCCATCTCTCAAACCCTTGAAGCAGAAAGAACTCAAAAAACTATTAGATGCAAATATAATATTCTAGGTGAGGCATTCTGCATGGGTATCCATTCTGGTTCATGTTAAGAAAAAGTCAGGGGAAATTTGCCTATGTGCAGACTTCATAAATTTGAATAGGCCTCTGCAAAGGACAACTACCTTGTCCCCCCATGGAACAACTCCTACAGATCGTATCAAGAGAAAATATCTTCTCACTCTTGGATAGGTTCTCAGGATATAACAAAGTGCTAGTTTCAGAAGAGGATAGACTAAAAATTACCTTCGGAATGAAATGGGGAACATTCGCTTACAAACACATGACTTTTGGGCTAATTAAAATAGGAGCCACCTTCCAAAAAGCTATGGATGTGGCATTTCAGGGATTTATTAGAAAATGTGTGGTAGTGCACCTAGATGACATCACTGTCTACTCTAAGGAAAGGGCATAGCATATTTCCCATCTCACACAGTTTTTTGAAAGATGTTAGAAGTATAGGATATATTTGAACTTGAAGAATACTATATTTGGAGTAGAGGAGGTTAAAATCTTGGGTCATATAATTTCTAGGGATGGTATTCATATTGATCTGAAACATATAAAGGCAATCTCACAATTACCACAACCTCATAATAAGAAGGCTATGCAATCATTCTTTGGGAAGATTAATCTTGTGAGAAATTTCACCTCGAATTTCGTAGAGATAGTAAAACCCATGCAAAGGATGATACATAAATATGTTGAGTTTAAGTGGATGGATGAAGGAAACAAATCCTTCAAAAAAATTAAAACTACCATATCACAAGCCCATGTCCTATGCAACTTAGATTTCAGTAATTTTTTTATCTCTACACCTTCGCATCAGATCAATCATTAGCTGTTGTCCTTAATCAAAAGGATGACGAAAACAACGAAGCACCAATTTGCAAGTTCCAGAGCTAAATTACTCCTCCATAGACAAAAAAACATATGTGATTTACAAAGCAGTCGAACATTTCAGATCCTATATCCGAAAGAACCATACTAAAGTCATAGTGCCTCATCCCGCTTTCCGATCATTGTTCACACAACAAGAAATGGGTGAGAGAAGGGGAAATTGGATGGCTTTCATTCAAGAATTCAACCTAGATATAAAAACATCCAATATAGTCAAAGGTCAAGGATTGTGCAAAGTCGCTGCTGAAGCTCAGGACTAAGAAAATTCAGAAGATTCTGGTTGGGAAAATGAATTGTTTCTATGGTGTAGTGAAGTCTTGTATTTACCACCCGATCAAGACTCATGGTATGAAAACCTGTCTTACTTTTTCCATAATCAGACATTCCCTGAAAATTTAAACCCTAGAGAAAGAAGAGCCCTTAGGCTGAAATCTGCTCAATACTGGCTCATAAATTATGTGTTGCTTCGGATGAATTCTGACATAGTACTACTTATATGTCTTGAGCAGGAGGATACCAAGAAGGAATTAAAAGAGCTTCATGGTGGACCAACAGGTGGGAATTTTGTAGGGGAAATCACTGCTCATAAGATCTTAAGGGCATGGTACTACTGACCCACTTTGCTTAGATATGTTCACACATACGCAAGAAAATGTAAAACCTATCAGCTAAGCGTCAGGAAAGAGAAGAAAGCATCGATCCCACTTCAATCGATCACCATTTCCAGGCCTTTTGAACAATGGGAAATATATGTTATAGGAGAAATAAATCCAAATTCTTCAAAACAACATAAATATATATTGACAACCACAAATGATTTCACAAGATGGTCAGAAGCCATTCCACTCACTCATGTTAATGAAAAGGTAGTGATCCAATTCCTGGAACAATAATTGATAACACGGTTCGAAGTACCTTTGGTCTTATTATTTGACAACGTTGCTTACTTTTTCTCCACACTCTTGATGAATTTTTCTCTTGAAAAGGGAATCATCATAAAATACTCCACGAACTATTACCCACAAGGGAATGGAATGGCATAATCAACTAACAAGAACCTGGTGAGAATCCTTATAAGGACCGTCGTAGAAAACTAGAGGAATTGGCATAATGCACTTTCTAATGCTTTATGGGCTGACAAAGTGATACCTGAAGAGGCCTTGGGAAATTCTCCATATTTTCTAATATCCGAACAAGAAGCCATCCTCCAAAATGGGTTGTATCTCCCATCTTTACAACTCTCTCATGCATCAAGAGGTCATTGGTCATCTAACATGCAACATAGAATAGATACCCTAATCATGCTAGAGGAAGAAAGGGAAAAGACTAAAAGGAAGTTCATTGCTATTTCCGTGCATTTAAAACCTCAAGAAAATACAAAAAAAAAATAAAAAAATTCATGTTTTGCATCAGGATAGAAAATCCAAAGAAAGGATTCAAAGACAAGAAAACTACGACCTTTTCCAAGAACTGCCGATGAACTCATCGAGGGATTGGGGATTTTTTTTTTTTAAAGAAGTATCGATAATCGAGATTGGGGGAAAACACTCTGTACATTTTTGAAGTGGAAACGAATTTCGCCGATCGCCGATAAGCCATTGGTCATAGAAAAAATGTGTTAACATGCCCAAGAGTAAAAAAGGTTTCATTATTTCTGATAAACCATCAATTTCGGCGATGATCTAGGTAATTCAAGCATGAAACAAGTAGAGTTCTCTCGACGCTGATGAATTACGAGAACCAAGAAAATGAGTGTTAGTTGTCAAGCAGGTATAAGGACAAAACCCAACCGTTGATCTATTGGCCATGTCACCTTCTGCATTTACCACATTACATGCCATGTGTCTAGCCACGTAGACCACCTGTACCATTACAAAAACTTACACGTCACCCTCTGAAACCCAATTTTCACGTCGACA
>ML787092.1:491554-505613 GCA_009831015.1 Picea engelmannii
GTAGTGTGTGGTCTTGCGCCTTGATGCGTTTAATTAACCCTGCAAAATTTGATTGATGGCAAAGTTTTCTTTAAACTCTGCGTTTTTATATCTCATTTGTTATCTCATTTTTATATCTTGCTGGACATTTCCTGCATTTTTATATCTTGTTTTGTTTGCCTGGTGATTGCTACTTCTTCGGCTGCACTTCATTTTACTTGGTGGTGAATTTATCCCAACGATTTTTTATTTTTTTATTTTTATTTTTATTTCTGGTCAATTTGTTTAGATTGCCAGGTGCTCGACAAGCTACACACTTTTCATTTTAGACAACCAGTGTATATTAATTAACACAAATTTTCCTTTTGGGCGTTTTTACTTTGCGATTTCACTACGATTG
This sequence comes from Picea engelmannii, assembly GCA_009831015.1. Classification (NCBI taxonomy): domain Eukaryota; kingdom Viridiplantae; phylum Streptophyta; class Pinopsida; order Pinales; family Pinaceae; genus Picea; species Picea engelmannii. The sequence continues at coordinate 491,934 of ML787092.1, forward strand.
CACTTGGAATTCATACCCTACCTCACCATGTTACCCAACGAGTTACACCTCAACGATTATTACCTTTTAATTCAGGTAGCTTTTAAGACAATAGCAATTTAATATGGTTTAAGTATTGCAATAATTTCATTCCAGTTTTTATGTAAAGTGTAGCAAGGACTTCATTAGACAATGAGTGTTCTTTTAATTGCGAACAGACAACGAATTCCCTTCAGTTAGCACCTCCCTTACTACCTGCATATTACCCCCTGTGTCTGTAATTTTACATTACGTATGGTTCGAATTCAAACATGTCGACATTTGGTTAAGTTTACATTTCTATTATTGGGATTCCAACTTTATTACTTCCCAGATTATATTTACCTCTGCAATTTGTACCCACAAAATTGCTGTGATACCTTACATCTGTGAATTGTAACCTTCATTGTTGTAATACCTTACATCTGCGAATTGTAACCATCATTGCTGTAATACCTTGCATCTGTGAATTGTAACTCAACGATTTTATAATCTGCGATTTGTAAACTTGATTCATACCTTTGCTGTGACACTACAAATTGTTGTGAAACCATACCTCTACTGGCATAGGATTTTCTATGAAACCATACCTCTGCTGGCATGTACGAATTTGTTGTGACACCTTTACCTCTATGTTTTTGGCCACAAAACTGGGTGGGGATCTCTACAATATTCCATGGGAAATCATTGTTTACCTTCTCTGGGATTTGTCCCATTCTGTTTTAATTGTCTGCAGTGCATAATTTGATTAAATATGCATTATATATTGAGTTGCATTTTATTTTAAATTACATGGTGACTTATCAATCTACATGCATTCCAATTTATTTGATAGCCAATGTGTAATTACACCGTAGTTTTACAGTCATGGTAATTCACTTTTACTTTACACAACAACCTCTTACCTTTTTAGACAACCAGATATTGGATTCTGCGTTGACGACAATCGATTTAGCATTTGCTAAAGGACTAGCTAAATGCTTCGACGTTCTTACCCCTAAGTTTTATTTTTACCTGACAATGTGTCTAATCGACAATTTTGGTTTTGGACAGCTTCCCTCCAATTTAATTAGCAGTAATAAGTATTATTGTAGGATATCGCTTAGCAATGGCATCGACTGCATTGAATGGCTCTGAATGACATTAATTATGTTTAGGCATATGGAAGATAAATCTCTTTAGATGAATATGGAATTAAATCTCATTAAATGCATATGGTAGCAAATCTCATTAAATGCATATTGTAGTAGATATCATTAAATGCATATGGCATTAATCTCATTGAATGTATATGGATTTAATTTCTCATTGAATGTATATGGATTTAATGGCATTGCCACTTCTTAGCAGATTCTTTTCAAGGTTAATAGAAAACTGTCATTTTGGTACGGTTAATGTAGATAAACCACATGTTGTAATATAATGTGTTAATAAGTATTTCATTATAGATTTTTGCATTGATATGGTAAATGTTGTTATATGACATCCATTACTAGTTAGATTGCAATTTGGAATTATTTAAAATTTCCCTTTTAGATCGTAACTAATGATAAAATTTGATCTCTATTCAATGCTAATTAGATGGTAATTATTGACCGGTTAGACTTGATGAATGGGTTGGGTTGTTGGTGAAGTCATGTAACAACTTGCATTTTCTTGTTGACGTCATCCCGCGTCTTGCTTGGGGTGTGGGTGTAGCCTCCTTGTCAGTTATTTTGTCCTAGCACGTCGGATTTATGTAGAGTCCTTGGTCCAGAATGGATGTGTTGTGCCAAGGTTATTGACACATCTATCACCTGGGGACGACATGATTCCTGGTGAGGGGATCATGACGCGCCCTATTGGATAGCGGTGAAAGAGAACTTGGCCGGAGTCGGTGCGTTTTGTGTGAGTGTTTTCAAGTGTTGTGAGTTTCTTATGGCGCATGGGTGGAATGCCTTCATGTGTTTGGTACGTACGCCTTGAGGTTCTAGTCCTGTCCATCAAGGTCGTTTTGTTGGGAGGGGGATGTTGTCTCTTATCTTGTAGGTGTGTCTTGTTTGCGTCAGGCGGGTAGTCATTCCTCCTTGTTGTCCTACGCATGTTTCGCCCAGTTTCCCCTGTGCCAATGAGTGGAGTCATAGTTTCTTGTTGCTTGGCCTGCGCGCTTGAGTTCATTGTCAGTGGTGTGGTTAAACTATTTTCGTCGTCGCTTTGTTTCCTAAAAGAATTTTTTTTTTGCACTACTTCTTCGCTTGTAGTCATAATGACCGAGGATGCTACAGTGGGTTAACCCTAAAATAAGGAAAGTGTGTTAAGATGGTTAGAAGGTAACCCCTTGAGGAAGCTACATGAAAGTATAAATAAGAGGCAAAGGTCTCTCATTTAATCACACTTGAACATATTGGATATCTATTGTTGTGTAAGGCTATTTGCAAGTACTCATTGATACATTTGAAGTTGCGAAAGTCTGAGGTATCACAAAGGGTTGACGACGAAAGTTTCAGAATTGCAATGAATACTAAAAAACCCTAATTTCTGAGGTGTACGCGGTCTATCAATGTATTTGATCCAGATTTTATGACCAAAACAATATGAATATAGATTATTAAAATATGCTTAACACAACATAACAGAGATACAATAAAACTGGTTTTCTATTCAATAAGGTAATACGCTGAAACTGTAAAATGCAGCGGAAAACAAGCTTGCTGGAATGGTGGCAGCTTATCTATGAGGAGAGATGTGATGACTGCGCTCATTCACAAGAATATGGTTACAATGAGGCTCTGAAGACCTTTTTACAATAAACATGAATGTAAAAAACCCTAGACATCCAAAAACCTAACCCTAGGAGATGAAGCACCAAAAGTCATGTGGGCCCCGTTTGGGTAAGTTAGTACATCAACTTCCCGGGGTTGTAACTTTTTCATACGATCTCCGTTTTAGGCACATTATAGCCCCTTGGAAAGGTCTATATGGGAAGACAAATTTTTGATTGGACCAGGCTTGTCCACTTAATGATCACCTGGGCCCCAAATCCCCAAAAACGTCATTTAGGGCCTCAAAATTGCCCTAGAAGTTTGGAACCTGAAAAACTGCCAAAAAACTACCAAGGTGGACAACTGTTTTTCGAGCCAGTGGAATAGGTGGGTGGACACCAATATCCACCTAGATAAATCCTCCCTCCTTAGTAATAAATGGCCTCCATTGCATTGAGTTCCCCCATCAGATGAGGAAATTTCTGCTGAATTTGGCCCCAGGTGAGCCACTTGCCTTAGTGTAGGAGCTGCCTTGCTTTGACGAATCGATAAAGATGGATCCTTTGCTATCGAGTGTCCTTGATCTGTGTGTCCACAATATGATCACTGGATGGCTGCTGCATTCAGTTAGGGTTGAGCTTTGTTGGTGTCAAATGCTCTACTATCTCCGAGGTGTCCAATAATGGTGGAAAATATGGTCGAAGAAGAGCCACGTTGAAGACTTGATGCAGACCAAGGAAGGGGGGAATGTTGAGCTCAAAATAATTGTCATTCACAACCTTGGTGATGGTGTACAACCCATAATGGAGTGGGTGAAGCTTCCGATGGGGCCCTGTAAGGCATTCTTTCTGCAAATGCAACCAAACTTTATCGCCAACCTGAAACTTATGTGGCACTCGATGTTGATCATGGTGTTGCTTTTACTTGGAATTAGACTTCTATAGAATATCCTAAACCTGTTGGCAGATATGATGGATCTGCTCAATGAATCAGGTGGCTTTGTTAGTTTCTGGTGGAGTAGGGTATAAGTCAGCCTAGGTGGTCGCTAGGGGTAGTGCAACATCCATGGGGCCCAATGGATGGAATCCCTACCCCACCTGAAAGGGGATGTGGCTAGTTGAGGTATGCATGGCCTGGTTGTAGCTATGATGGACATAAGGAAGACTCTCATCGCATGTGCATAGGTGTTTTGAATTGTACACGGGCATGATATTTACGACTATTCGATTGACGACCTCAGTTTGACCATCTTTCTCAGGGTGGAAGGTAGTGGATTTGGTGAGATTGGTATCCAACCGTGACCCGAGGATCGACGAAAGTGAGATGGGGAAATGACTATCACGGTCTGAGATAATGGTTTGTGGGATCCCAAAATGTACCCATACTCGTTCAAGTAAGATCTTGGCAGTGGCTTCTACTGTGATGTTCTTCCTGCAGGCGACTAGAATCGCCATCCTGGAAAAGTGATCAACAACCACAAAAACATAGTCATTTCCCCTCTTGGTGGATGGGAGGCCCGACATGTAGTCCATTGAGATGGATTCCCATGACCTATTAGGAATAGGCAGAGGGGTGTACAGGCCCTATTTCTTAGTGGTCAGTTTGGCAATAGTGCAGGCGATGCAAAACTTGATATACTTGCTGACATCCTCTCGAAGTTTCGTCTAGTAGAAATGTTTCTGCAACAGTGCCACTATCTTTTCAATGCCAAAGTGTCCTTCCACATGACTATAGTTAGATTCCCAAATTATCTTCACACGCTCACTTGATGGAACACATTGATGGCCCAAATGACACAACAACCCATACTGAAGATGGAAATTAGCGACCACTGAGTTGGCGCCCAACATTTGGTAGGTGGTGGAGAAGTTAGGGTATGTCTCGTAGAGGTGGGGCCATCCAGAGGTCACCCCGTGGTGAGTGCCGTGACTGGAGGTCCACTGAGGAAGTCAACAACTCAATTGGTACTTCCTTTTTTATACTTGATGTTGAAGTGGAACTGCTATAAGTATGTTGACCACTTCTAATTGCAGTCATTCTACAATTTTCCTTGGGTCTACATGAACTGTAGTGGATTGTGATTAGTGTGGATAACTATCACCTTCCCAAGAATGTAATGTCTCCACTGGCGGCATGCTTTCACAATGGAGTACATTTCTTTGTCGTTAGTAGGATACTTACGGAAAACATCTGATATTGTCTCACTATGATATGTCACGGGGTTGTCGTGTTGAGTGAGAACAACACCCACAACATAGTCTGAAGCATCTGTCTCGATCTCAAAGGGATGCTACAGGTCCGGTAATGAAAGTACTGGGAATGAGCACAAACGCTTCTTCAAGTAATTGAAGGCATTTTGTTGGGACATGGCCCACACAAATATTTCCTTACCACCACCCTTGGTTACTTGGATGAGGGCCCATGCCATATGAAAGAATCCCAACACGAACCTGCGATAGAAATTGACGATGCCCAAGAAGCTCCGAAGTTCAGTGAGTGTGGTTGGGCCTGACCAGTCATAGATGAACTGGATATTGGATGGATCCACATGCATACCATGATGATCAACGATGTAGGATAAGTAATGGTCCCTCCCCATGCCGAAGGATCATTTTTTTAAGTTTGCATATAGCTTATGATGCCACAGGGTGTGCAAAACCTGAATATGCTGCAAGTGTTCCACCCAAGTCTTGCTATAGATGAGGATGTCATCCAGATACACCACTACAAAATTATTGGTGAAAGGTCATAGGATATCATCCATCATCCTCATAAAAGTTGCTGGAGAATTTTTCAAACCAAAGGGCATGACCAACCATTCAAAAAGACCTTCGTTTGACTTCAAGGTAGTCTTCCATACATCTGTTTGTTCTATTAAGGGCTCAATGACCAATGCAGAGTCGCCAGGTCCTGCCTTTCTTCTGCACTAGCACGATTGGGATCCCACAAGGCGATGAGATGAGATGGATGTGCCCCTAGTGGAGAAATTCTTGGATATGTCTCTTGATCTCCTCATTTTATAAGAGAGAGCAATGGTATACTGGCCCATTGGGTAGCGGTGCTCCTGGGGTCATATTGATGGGATTCTTGAGTTGACAGTGCAAAGGTACCCTAGTAGGAGAGGAGAAGATATCTGAGTATTATTCCATGACCTTATCCACTTTCTTCTATTGTGTGGAGATATCGGTCGCGAAGGCCCTGGATGTGGCTACAATCTTTTTCTCACTCTGAGAGAGAATGACAAAGAAGAAAAATTTCCCAGTCTGAGAGATGACCTTCCATCATTGCTTGGTAGAGATCAAAGAAATAACACTAGGAGGGACTGCCTCAGGTATCCTGTGTAATTTTCATTTCAAAGTAATAATAACACTACAAGGCCTAGAATCATATACAACATGAAGTTTCCATAAATAAGGTTGGCCCAAAAGAACAGTACAAACTTTGAGAGGAGAAACATCACACAATTCCTTGTCTTTGAAGAGCTTGATGCCTTATGACAATCAATACTGTTGGATGATGCAAAGATCTCTTCCTTGGCAGAGCCATCCAATGGTGTAGGTTGTGGGTACGATGTTGTTGGCAAGGCCAATTGCTTGATGAAATATGCTCAGATGAGGTTTTTCTAGATACCGCTATCAACGATGAAGTGCAACGAGGTGCCTTTTACCCACATTTGTGAATGGAAGAAGCGCTCTCCTTCTCATGGCTCATCTGGTTCACTAGTCTGGAGCTTGGTGGTAGAAATGGTGGCACTGGGTTCCACATCAATGATCTATCTTCCCCTTTCTGTTTCTGAATTAGAGTCAGAATCTGCATCTAATTCAGAGGCTTTCACTTCAACCACTAGTGACTGGTTTGAGCGGCAACCAATAGTGTTATGCCAAGGGATCTTATGGAAGTTACACCACTTCACGATATCTTTGTTTGTCTTTATAGTGTCCTTGTTTGCTTGTGTCTTGGAATGGTTGTCTTGATACTATCCATATTTTCTCTGTCCTTTGTTATGTGGGTTGGGGCTACCCTTTCCTAGATTTTGCTGTGAGGGTTTCCCAGGCCCAAATTGCCATGTCTTTTGTTTGAGATTCTGCTCGATTTTGATGACACATCTGTAGGTTGCACCCAAGGATGAGATGTCCATAAATTCCATTTCGGTCTGGATGTATCTATGTAGAGCACTGCAATACTTGAGCACCATATGTCTCTCTGAATATTTGATACCGAGCTTGGTGCGCAAGGTATGGAAGATATTTTTGAACTCTGGCACTGCTTGGTCTCTTTCTTGCCGCAATGTGGTCCATTTGGTATACAAGTCATCGTAACTTCTGAGAGGGTAGTATTGTTCCTTAATAACATCCCTGAAGGATTCCCAGGTGGACATGACTGTTAATAATGAGGGTTCCTCTGTTTCCTTTTTCTCACAGAAAGTTTCCCACCAATATTTGACATGGGGAACGACTTTGAGGAGCACAAAAGTAATATTTTCTCTATTCAAAAAGTTATGGACAAAAAATACCCTTCTAGTAGATTCAAACACTTATCTATAACATCTGCATCTATCTGACCTTCAAATATAGGAATATTGAAGTTTATTTGTAACTTGAAGGGGGCGGTGCCTTCGCTCGAGGAAGATGCATCACCTGTTGGTAGCGGTCGAAGGATTTGTGCGCAACTATCCATCATATCATTCCTCTGTTGCATGAGGGATTCCTCAAGCAAAATTTTGAAAGGATCTCCTATCCCGTAATATTTATTTTCTCCTGCCATGAGAGGTCGCTTGGGTGAGTGAGAGATTTTGTCCTCAAGAGAAACAAGCTCGAGACCCAATTCTTTCTACCCTGACCTCGTTGGGGACATACATTAGGACGACAAGGAGCAGACCGCTCTGATGCCACTGATACAGATTTTATGAGCAGAATGAAATGAATACAGATTATTAAAATATGATTAACAAAAAATAATAGAGATACAGTCAAACTGGTTTTCTATTCAATAAGGAAATAAGTTGAAACTATAAAATGTAGCAGAAAACAAGCTTGCTGGAATGGTGGCGACTTATCTCTGAGAAGAGATGTGACGACTGCGCTCATTCGCAAGAATATGGTTACAATGAGGCTATGAAGAAATTTTAAAATAAACATGAATGTTAAAAACCCTATACATCAAAAAACCTAACCCTAGGAGATGAAGCGCCAAAATTCAGGTGGGCCTTGTTTGGGTAAGCTAGTACATCAACTTCCCGGGGTCGTAACTTTTGCATACAATCTCTGTTTTAGGCGCACGATAGCCCATTTGAAAGGTATAACCAAGAATAAATATTTTTGACTAGCCTAGGTTCGTGCCCATGGCAGTCACCTGAGCCCAAAATCCCCAAAACATGTCCTTTAGGGCCTCAAAATGGCCCCAGAGGTTTAGAACCCGAAAAACTGCCAAGGTGGAAAACTGTTTTTTGAGCTAGTGGAATAAGTGGGTGGCCACCGATATCCACTTGGATCAATCATCCATCCTTAGGAAGAAATGGTCTCCATTGCATTGATTTCCCCCATCAGATGAGGAAATTTCTACTGAATTTGGCCCCGGGTGAGCCACTTGCCTTGGTGTAGGAGCTGGCCTGCTTTGACGACTCAGTAAAGATGGATCCTTTGCTGTCGAGTGCCCTTGATATGTGTGTCCACAATATTATCACTAGATTCCTGTTGCATGTATTCAAGGTTGAGCTCTGTCGGTGTCAACTACTCTGCTATCTCTGATGTGTCCAATAATGGTGGGAAATATGGCCGAAGGAGAGCCACGTTGAACACTAGATGCATACCAAGGAAGGGGGGAATGTTGAGCTCAAAATAATTGTCACCCACAACCTTGGTGATGGTGTATGACCCATAACGGAGTGGGTGAAGCTTCCAATGGGGCCTTGTAAGGAATTATTTCTGGAAATGCAACCAAACTTTCTCGCAGACCTGAAAATTATGTGGCACCCGATGTTGATTATGGTGCTGTTTGTACTTGACATTAGACTTCTATAGAATATCCTGAACCTGTTGGCGGATGTGATAGATCTTCTCAATAAACTGGGTGGCTTTGTCATCTTCTGGTGGAGAAGAGGACACGTCGATCGAGGTGGTCATCAGGGGTAGTGCAACATCCATGGGGCCCAATGGTTGGAATCCCAACCCCACCTGAAAGGGGTTATGGCCAGCTGAGCTATGCAGGGATTGGTTGTGGCTATGCTAGACATAGGGAATAATATCATCCCATGTGTGGGGGTGTTTCTAATTGTACATGTGCAAGATATGTACGACCATCCGATTGACGACCTCAGTTTGGAAATCTGTCTGAGGGTGGAAGGCAATGGATTTGGTGAGCTTGTTATCGAGTAGTGACCAAAGGCTCGACTAGAATGAGATGAGGAACTGTCTGTCATGGTCTGAGATAATGGTTTGTGGGATCCAAAAATGTACCCATAATTGTTCAAAGAAGAGCTTGGAAGTGTCTTCTGCTGTGATGTTCTTCTTGTAGGAGGCTAGAATCACCATCTTGGAAAAGCGATCAACAACCACAAAAACACAGTCATTTCCACTCTTGGTGGATGGGAGGCCTGACATGTAGTCCATTGATATGGATTCCCACGACATGTTAGGAATAGGCAGAGGGGTGTACATTCCTTGTTTCTTAGTGGTTGGTTTGGCAATAACATAGGCAGTGTAGGACCTGATATACTTGTCAACATCCTATTGAAGTTTCAGCTAGTAGAAATGTTTCTACAATACTTCCACTATATTTTCGACCCCAAAGTGTCCTGCCACCTGAATGTAGTGAGCTTCACAAATCATCTTCACATGCTCGCTTGATGGAACACAAAGATGGCCCAGACGACACAACAACCTGTCCTGAAGATGGAAATTACTGACCACTGAGTTGGCGCCCAACATTTGGTAGGTGGTGGAGAAGTTAGGATCTATCTCGTAGAGGTGGGGCTATCTAGAGGTCTCGTGGACGCAAGAGTCTAGCATTGTGGCGAGTGATACGAGTGGAGGTCGGATGAGGCAGTCATCAAATCAATTGGTACTTCATGTTTTATACTTGATGTTGAGGTGGAGATGCTGTAAGTATGTTGACCACTTTTGATGGTGGTCATTTTGTAATTTTCCTTGGGTCTGCATGAACTTTAGTGGCTTGTGATCCATGTGGATGACTACCTCCTTCCCAAGAATGTAATGTATCCATTGGTGGCAGGATTGCAAAATGGAGTACATTTCTTTGTCATAAGTAGGGTACTTATAGACAACATCTGATAGTGTCTCACTATGATATTCCACAGAGTGGGCATGTTGAGTGAGAACGACACCCACAACATAGTCTGAAGCATCTGTCTTGATCTCAAAGGGATTCCGCAAGTCCGGTAATGAAAGAAATTGGGATGAGCACAAAAAATTATTCAAGTCATCGAAGGCTTGTTGTTGGGACATGCCCCACACAAATTTTTCCTTACATCCACCCCTGTTTACTTGGCTGAGGGACCATGCGATATGAGAGAATCCCAACATGAACCTGTGATAGACATTGGCAAGGCCGAAGAAGCTATGAAGTTCAATGAGTGTGGTTGGGAATGGCTAGTCACGGATGACCTGGATCTTGGTTGGATCCACATGCACACCATGTCGATCAATGATGTAGCCTAAGTAATGGACCCTGTCCATGACAAAGGATCATTTTTCCAAGTTTGAATATAGTTTGTGCTGCTGCAGGGTGTGCAGAACCTACTGAATATGTTGTAAGTGTTTCTCCCAAGTCTTGCTGTAGATGAGGATGTCATCCAGATACACCACTACAAAAGTATTGGTGAAAGGTTGTAGGATATCGTCCATCATCCTCATAAAAGTTGCTGGAGCATTTTTCAAACCAAAGGTCATGGCCAACCATTCAAAAAGACCTTCTTTTGACTTGAAGGCAATATTCCATACATCTATCTATTCTATTGGGACCTGGTGGTAGCCAGACTTAAGATCAATATTATTGAAGTATTTGCCCCCCTGAACTGATCAATAAGGTCATCGATTTAGGGAATCAGGAACTGGTTTCAGACTATTATTTTATTCAGAGCTTGGTAATCAATGCAGAGTCACTAGGTCCCGTATTTCTTTTGCACTAGCACTATTGGGCTCCCACAAGGTGATGCGAGACAATGGTGGTAGACTTTCCCATTGGGTAGTGGTGCGCCTGGGGTTAGATCGACGAGATGCTTGAACTGGCAGTGCAGAGGTACCCTAGTAGGAGAGGAGAAGATATCCGAGTATTCTTCCATGACCTTATCCACTTACTTATATTGTGTGGAGAGATCGGTTGTAGAGGCCCTGTATGTGGTTGTGATCTTTCTCTCACTCTGAGAGAGAATCATGAAGAAGAAAAATTTGTTGGTCTGAGAGATGACCTTCCTAAATTTCTTAGCAGAGATCAAGGAAATAGCTCTAGGAGGGACTGTCTTGGGTATCCTGTACAATTTCATGTTCAAAGTAATAATAACACTATGAGGCATAGAGTCATATACAACATGACGTTTCCATAAATAAGGTTGGCCCAAAAGAACATTACAAACTTTGAGAGGAGAAACACCACACAATACCTCGTCTTTGAAGGGCTTGATGTCATATGACAGTCGACACTGTTGGATGAAGCAAGGATCGCTTCCTTGGCGAATCCATCCAATCGTGTAGGGCTGTGGGTGTGGTGTTGCTGGAAGGGATACCTGCTTGAAGACATCTGCTGAGATGAGGTTCTTCTAGCCACCACTACAAATGATGAAGTGCAGCGAGGTTCCTTTTACCCACATGTATGAATGGACGAGGCGCTCTCCTTCTTCTGGCTCGTCTGGTTCACCAGGCTGGAGCTTGGTGGTAGAAATGGTGGCACTAGGTTCCCCATCAATGATTCGTCTTCCCCTTTCTAGTTCTAACTCAGAGTGAGAACCTGCATCTGATTCTGAGGCTTTCACTTCATCCACCAACGACTGCTTTGAACAACAATCTATAGTGTTCCTCCAATGACTCTTATGGAAGTCACACCACTTCCCTGTATCTTTGTTTGTATTTCTGATGTCCTTCTTTGATTGTGGCTTGGACTGGTTGTCCTGATACTATCCATATTTTCTCTGTCCTTTGTTCTATGGGTTGGGGCCACCCTTTCCTAGATTTTGATGTGAGGGGTTCCAAGGCCCAAATTTTTGAGTCTTTTGTTTGAGCTTCTGGTTGATTTTGACAACATATCGGTAGGCTACGCCCAAGGATGAGATGTCCAAAAATTCCATTTCAGTATGGATGTATCTATGTAAAGCACCGTGATACTTGAGCACCAGATGTCACTCCAAATATTTCATTCCCAGCGCAAGGTATGGAAGGTAGTTTTGAACTCTGACATTGCTTGGTCTCTTTCTTGCTGCAGTGTGGTCCATTTGATATACAAGTCATCATAACTTCTGATAGGGTACTATTTTTCGTTAATAACGTTCCTGAAGGATTCCTAGGTGGCCGTGACTGTAAATAATGAGGGTTCCTCTGTTTCCTTTTTCTCACAGAAATTTTCCCACCGATATTTGACATGGGGAACGACTTTGATGAGCACAAAAGTAATCTTTTCTCTATTCAAAAATTTATGGAAAAAAATACCCTTTTAGTAGATTCAACCACTTGTCTACAACATTTGCGTGTATATGACCTTCAAATATAGGAATATCATATTTTATTTGTATCTTGAAGGGTGTGGCGACTCCGCTCAAGGAAGATGCATCACCTATTGGTAGCTATCGAAGGATTTGCATGAAACTATCCATCATCCCATTCCTCTATTGTGTGATGGATTCCTCAAGAAACATTTTGAAAGGATCTCCTATCCCATAATATTTATTTTCTCCTACCATGAGAGGTCGCTTGGGCGTGCGAGACCTTTTTTCCTCAAGAGAAACAAGCTCGAGACCCAATTTATTGTACCCTGACCTCGTTGGGGACATGCATTAATACGACAACGAGCATACCACTCTGATACCACTGATCTAGATTTTATGAGTAGAACGCAATGAATACAGATTATTAAAATATTCTTAACACAAAATAACAGAGATACAGTAAAACTGTTTTTCTATTCAACAAGGAAATAAGCCGAAACTCTAAATTGCAGAGGAAAACAAGCTTGTTGGAATGGTGGCGGCTTATCTCTGAGAAGAGATGTGATGACTACGATCATTATCAAGAAGATGGTTACAATGAGGCTCTAAAGGCCTTTCTACAATAAAAAGGAATGTCAAAAACCCTATACATCCAAAAATCTAACCCTAGGAGATGAAGCACCAAAAGTGAGGTGGGCCCCATTTGGGTAAGTTAGTACATCAACTTCCCGGGGTTGTAAATTTTGCATACGATCTCCGTTTTAGGCGCATGATAGCCCGTTCAAAAGGCACGATAGCCTATTGGAAAGGTCTAATCAAGAAGAGATTTTTTTGACTGGACCATGTAAGTCCTTTATGTAGTCACTTGGGCCCCAAATCCCCAAAAAACGTTGTTTAGGGCCTCAAAATGGACCTAGAAATTTGGAACCCGAAAAACTATCGAAAAAATGCCAAGGTGGAAAACTATTTTTTGAGCCAGTGGAATAGGTGGGTGGCCACCGATATCCACTTGGATTAGTATTATGGTGCGTACATATGTGGGTTAGTAGTGTATTAGGGCACGTACATGAGGGTAAAACCATATAAACTTGAGAATATGAAGATGCCATGGTTCTAGATTTTGAGATCAAGCCCCCAGGAAGGTCTACAATGATCATGTACATCAGATCTATGCATTGGTTCAAAAGGTATGTCTTATTTCTATGAGTAGTTGGATTTTGATGTATGCATGAGAAATGGTTATGGAGATTTGAGGATTCTCCCTAGAGA
>ML787092.1:517832-535669 GCA_009831015.1 Picea engelmannii
TGCTTTGACTTTTGAATCTCGTTCATAAATATTTCGAAGTTTGTCCCAAATCTCTTTAGTGGATTTACAATGTGCAACTTTGGGGAATACTGATTCTCCAAGACCATTCAGAAGTGCATTTGTGGCTTTGGAATTATTCTGACTGAGTGTCATTGCTTTGTCATTTGTTGATGGAACTACTGGTGCTGTGTATCCATCTACAATTGATTGCCAAATTTCAAATCCCTGTGCCTGTATATATGTCTTCATCCTTATGCTACAAAATGCATACTTCTGTACATCAAAATATGGTATTCCATTTTTATACATGTTGTTTCTCTCCATGATCTAACTTTCAGTGGTTAAACTGATTTCTGAAGGAACCTGCTCTGATACCAATTGTGGGATTACTGAGAGGGGGGTGATTCAGTAATAGAGCAATCTAATCCTTTTTTGTCCATATAATGCAAGTGTTATATCAATGTAGCATTATCATCCAATATTTGTAGAGTAAATAAACAATGAACAAATGAGCAATCATACACATACACAGTACACCAATGTTTTACGTGGAAACTCAAAGCGAGAGAAAACAACAAAATTCTTTTTCTTATATGTCTTGAAGAATTACATTCATTGGAAGCACCAAATTCCTTTGTTTTCCAACTGCAATTGGAAGGAGGCTCCAACCCCCTAGTTTCTCACAATACAACATGAGGGACGCTCCAACTCCCCAATTCTCTGGCTACAACCAGAAGGAGGCTACAACCCCCTATGTTTTCTAAATACAACTGGAAGGTGGCTACAACCACCTGTCCTTGCCCCGTCTAACCGCCTTGACATAGAAGTAGAATGACATAACCAATGTCACACTATCACTGTGAGATATACCACTGTACAACTGTATCAATCTGTACCACTGACCTGCAACCAACCTGTACAACTTCCCTGTAATCAATCTGTACATGAACTTAACATGTATCAACAAAATACAACAAGTATGTGACCTGTAGTGCTACAGCACACGTATGTACGTGCCCTATCTATTATGCATCCCATGTATGTACGTGACCAAACTGTTATGCAACCTGCGTATACCTTCTGAAAACTAAGGTTTACTTTATTCTGAAAACTTCTGGCCCTATGTAACTTCTTTCACATAGATTTGTAACCTGTCACTGTGTCCAGACTATATCTATACCATGTGCATGCATCATCATACATACATCTCTCTAGTCATGTGCCATAAGTGTGTGTAATCATGAACAAGTATAATAACCGTCACATGATCTAGACTTCAAACCCTTTTTGATATTCAACCTCTCAATACATCAACCAATACAATCTCTCAACCATATACCACAAAAAGCCTTAGCCATATGCCAAGAAATACAAGATGTGCCTCAACAACAAGTATCAATGATAAATATACCAACATTTTATTTCTGTAGATTTGACTTATACAAAAGATCCCATGCAACCACTAGTCTCTCTAGGGACAATTCTCAAATCTCCATAACCATTTCTCATGCATACATCAAAATCCAACTATTCATAGAAATAAGACATACCTTTTGAACCAATGGATAGATCTGATGTATGTGAGCACTGTAGACCTTCCTGAGAGCTTGATATCAGAATCTAGAACCTTTGCATCTTCATCTTTTGAAGTTTCCATGGCTTTACCAACACATACACACCTTAATACACTACCATCCCATGTACGTATGCACCCTAATATATTGTCAGGCCGCGTATGTACGCACTCTAATACACTGTCATCCCACGTACACCTCATAAATTAGGGTTTTTTTGTATTCATTGTAATTCCAAAACTTTCACCATCAACCCTTCGTACTACCTCAGACTTTCACAACTTCAGATGTATCAATGAGTACTTGCAATAAGCCTTACAAAACAAAATATATTCAATGTGTTCAAGTGTGATTAAATGAGAGAGCCTTGCCTCTTATTTGTACTTTCATGTAGAATTACACTTCCCTTATTTTAGGGAGTTCTCTATTAACTTTATTATTTAAATAATTTCTTTTGCAAACACTTTGACTTTTTGGGGCTTCTAGATGAATCATGAGGGTTCTCCAACTTCACATGGCCATAAATATTTAACCATGAGGAGTTATGTGACGTTCCACATACCACTGAAAATGGCATGATATGTACTATCCATATGGGATAGTATTACCTGTAAATATCTCAAAACTCATACCATTATCCATAAAAAAAAATTGGGTCCATTACCCAAACCATTGTGCTGCCGGAAATCTCTATTGGAATTTATTAAAGGGTTGACATCAATGACAACCAACCCATTTAATCAACAATTTGTTGATCTCATTCATGATTGTGTGGAAGTGTATATGGACGATTTTACACTATATGGTAATACTTTTCAAGAAGCCCTAGATAACCCGAGGAAAGTTCTCATCAGATATCAAGAGATGAACTTGTCTTTAATTCATGAGAAGTGTAAAATTATATTGACTAAAGGAGTAGTCTTAGGGAATCATGTCTCATCCGAGGGGATTAAGGTGGATCCTGCTAAAATTCAGGTAATTGTCAAAATCCCACCTCCAAAGACTCTAAAGGAGGTGAGAAGCTTTCTTGGACATGCCGATTATTACAGACGATTCATTGAAAATTTTATGAAAATTGCCGCACTAATGTTCCAATTGCTCACAAAAGATGTTGACTTTATTTGGAATGACCATTGTCAAATTGACTTTGAAAAGTTAAAAGCTAAATTATCCATGGCACCAGTTGGGCCCTTCCATTTCATATATCTACTGATGCTTTTGATATTGCAATAAGAGGAATGTTAGGACAAAAATAGGACCAACATTCTTATGCCATTTACTTTGTAAGTAAAAACTTGACTCTTGCTAAGATGAACTATATAGTCACTGAGAAAGAATTCTTAGCAGTTTTCCATTCCATTAACAAGTTTTGCCATTATATTATAGGATATGAATTTTTTGTACATACAAATCACTCTTCCATTAGATTTCTTGTGAACAAACCTATTACCAATGGCCGAGTAACTAGGTGGCTCATTTTATTGCAAGAATTTAATATCATTGTCATTGACCGACTAGGAAAAGAGAACTTAGTAGATGGATTTCTCTGTCACATTAGTCATGAAGGTGATATTGTTCCTGTTGATGATAGTTTTCCACATGATCATCTCTTTTCCATATCCGTAAACACTCCATGGTTTTTAGATATGGAAAATTATTTAGCCACTATAAAATTACCATCTCATTTGTCACCTCATGAAAAGCGTCAAATTATAACACAAAGTGCTAACTACTCATGGGTTGGCCATGAACGTTTCTGTACTAGACCAGATTTGATCATTCGTAGATGTGATCGAGAACACAAGATAGCAAAAATCCTACAAATTTTCCATGATGGACCATGTGGTGATCATTTTTCTGATAAACGTACACCATACAAGGTTTTACATTCAAGATACTATTGGCATAACATTTTTAAAGATGATGCCAAACATGTAAGAAGTTGCGATAGTTGTCAGAGGATAGGAAAACCCACATCAACCAATGAAATGTCTTTACATACCCATGTTATCATCGAACCTTTTGAGAAATGGGCCCTTGATTTCGTAGGAGCAATTTCCCCCATGTCTCATAAAAATAATTATATTCTTGTTTGCACAGATTATGTCACTAAGTGGGTAGAGGAAAAAGCCTTGTTTAGGGCTACTGAAAAATATGTTGTTGAGTTTATTTATGAATATATTTTTACTCACTTTGGTGTTCCTCATGAGATTGTCATGAACCAGGGTACATAATTTAATTCTAAGATGATGAAGGAGTTAATAGAAAAATATGTGATAAAACATCGTAAATCCTTTCCATACCACCCACAAGCTAATGGTCAAGTATAATCAACAAGAAAAGTATTGGAAACTATCTTGACTAAAATTTTCCAGCTACACCATAGACATTGGGCTGATAGACTTCTAGAGGCTCTGTGGGCATATTGCACCACATGGAGAAACACCACTGGACATACCCCATATGAACTGGTTTACAAAAAACAAGTACTCTTACCTACTGAATTCAAAGTAATAACCTTTCGTACTGCTGCACAATTGGGATTAGATTTAGATGAAGCACAAAAACAACGAGTCCTACAACTAAATGAATTGGATGAAATTAGACGGGATGCTATCCAAAGGACAATTTTAGTTCAAAACCAACGAAGAAAATGGCATGATAAATTCATTAAAAGGAAGAAAGTTCAACCTGGAGATTGGGCTCTATTGATTGATTCAAGGTTTAAAAATTTTAAAGGTAAACTTACCACTCGATGGTTAGGTCCTTCTGAAGTGGTTACCATGTTTGATAATGGGGTTGTGAAAATAAATACAATCGATGATGGATAAGTCTCTTTTGTAGTAAATGGGCATAACCTTAAACTTTACCATAAACCTGTTTCTAAAGAAGACTTTTTGCAAGTCATGTCAGTCGACAAGGCACTGGAATTGGTGGATGGGGAAGTTTCTTCTCCTTCTCCCCGTTCTTGAAATATTTTGTTTCTTTGTTGTACATATGCAAATATTTTTTAGTGCAGTTTTTGACAAACAGTTTTAGAAGTTTTACAGGTATTCACAAATGGACAATTTCAAGAAAATGAAGAAAAAGGGAAGTATTTTACTTCAACACAAGACATTACTGTACTTAAATTTCATCATCTTATTGAGCATCATTTGAGTAATGAATACTTTTATCATGATTAAAAATTGTTGTTTTAATTAGTCATTTTTTTTTTGACAAGAATTCTATCTTCTTTTCAACCTAGACTTCCAAGGAATATTTTATAATAGTTGCTCATAGTCCTCAATCACCAGAAAATATACTAAAATAAAGTGACATTGACCTTATCAAACCTAGAGGCTACTAGTACAATCCATCCAGATCTCTGAGTAGGTGAGTAGAGTATTTTTATAAAAGAGTAGCAAGAAGAAATCACCGATGGTTAGCCATGGAAACATCAATTTAACTTCAATAGAAGAAGGTGAGTAGGGCCTGCAGATATCGTTTTGTTATTTTCCAACGGTTCCATCCACTACACATTAAAATGATAGATTGTGCCATATCTTCAGATTAGTTATCCTCACTTAAGTATCCCTTACATTAGGACAATCTACAAAGGCAATATATATATAAAATAAAAAATCATCCTCCAACTTAAATACCATCATAGTCCGTAAAAGGTTTTCAGAGCTTCCTTCCTGTCTTCTTACAAAAATAAACATTCATATAAAAATATTAAAGGTGAGGGTAAGGACTAGTCTATTCTATAAAAAGGGTGTAAGAGGCTAACCCATCGGGATACTGAATAGGTCTGCTGTCAGAAGGTACCGGCCTATGGTATGACTAGGTAAACCTGTCAGAGTATTGGACATGCTTGTTGGCAATGGGGCATTCTACCTGGAGAGCATGATGATTTAAAAATAAAAAAGTAATAATTCCTTGATTTTAAAACTTGTCTTGATGCATGGCACCACTTTTGGGCATGATTAAAAAGGAGTATACATGGTTAAGTAAAAGTAAATGAAATCCATTCCCTTGCCATTGGGGGCTAACTTGAATATGATCTTAAGACCCTCTTGTATAATTATTTTTAACTATATGTAATATGTTCTGTCTTACAGGTGGGGCCATGATCTTAATCGTTTTTCTAGGATAACATGTGAAATTTACCTATACACTCGAAAGCTATAAATCTCAAGATCTTGGAAGGATTGACTAGTTTCCTATATGATTGATTTGGGAAATGATACTATGATTAGGAGGGAAGGTATTTCCTGAGCCAACAACTATTCATTTGTTTAGGAAGTCTATGTGAAAAGGATATATGATTTCTTCCATGAAAATATATACCATGAAACCATTATTTTTCACAAAATTTATCATGCTGTATATGTTGTCAATTGTTAATAGTTGCATATCATGATAAATTATATACTATTTTAGTAATCTCATAACTTATTTGTTCGTCTGTAGATGACAAGCTTGGTACTACATCACAATTTTGGTTTCTGGATATCTTCTCATGACCAATAAAAGGGAGAACTGATCAAAGCAGTTGTATAGATTGATTGTTCCAAGAGAGAGGGGGATGTTCATAACTCAATAGTTCTATTTTGTCCATTCATAAACTTCCTTCTCCACTACAGAGATTGGAACTCAACTAAGCAACTAACATTTCTTTTCTCAAACATTCTCTGCTGCAGATATATTTCAATAAAAGCAATTAGAATGGATACTTTAGTTGCAACCATCCTCTCATCCACTTTGGGAGATAGGAGCTTTCCAATCCAGTGACTTTGGAAATTATGGGCCTACTACTGACTGCTGTGTAATTTTCAAACCTGATGTAGTGTTGGATGGAGTGTTGAATGGAGTACTGGATGAGGTACTATAACAAATACTGTAACCTCTAAGGGTGATTTACAATGCTTCAGATAAATATCAATTGGAATCCAACTTAGAACATTGTTTAAAATATATGGGTTAATATATAAATTCAGATCATATGGTTTAACACATATAATTTAACATATTCAAGTTACTCTATGAATCATAAATATTTTGATCATAATGTCCAAGTCTTTGAATTGGACATTGATCAAATCATTATTTCGAGTAGTAATGATTTTGAAGGTGACATGCATAACCATTAATGATGACGTTTGTTTCTAATTAATCCCAAGTAGAAACTGTGATTTCAAACAGTTGCTCGCATTCCGATTTAGGGAAACAAAGTAATCCATGTCTCCTCTATTTTTCCTTTGTTTTCCTTTGTTTTTCCTTGCCACCATGCTGAATCACCACAAACCCTCCTCATATACTGAATTGTTATCTATCCCTGAGTTTGTAGCCTACAAATAGATCTTCCTCTGCACAGGATGGGGGAAATTCCTTGCTAGTTTGCAGGGGCACAATGATGATGTTTCCCTCCAGTTATCCCTCAGGTTCGATGGAAAAATTGCTCGCATTGGGTCACTTGCTTTTCCAGTGTCCGAGGATTCTATTTCTATTGCCACAAAAATCCCACGATTTGGAGACATATTCTTCAAGGGTTACTAGCTCCAATGACATAGTTATAATCGAGTTTTTAAACTAGGATAGCATACCGTGTCTGGGGCTAAGGGTTAAGTATTACACCTTTAAGGATTTCCATTTTCACCTCTTAGCTCACTTCCAGTTTGGTAAACCTTTTAATTTTCCGTTTCACTTCTTGAAGAGTCTTGAGAAAATGTCCTCTGAGGTTCGTAAGAATGTGACAAAACCTAGCCATAACCTATTTCATCATGGCCTTATCAAACTTATGGTTGTCTCAGAATTAAGGAAACAAGACAGAACCTGGGATGATTTCCTTTACCATTTTTTGAACCCTCACTTGACAGTTAAAACAACAAAAAAATCAATTGATTTTGGGACTGCTAATCCATCTCACTCTCATCTTCCTAAGTCATAGATCCCTCCAATTAATCCTACTCCATCATCTTCTAAGAAGCCTAAGAATCTTATTATTGATCCTTAGTTGTCATAAATTGTTATTGACTCTAAACAAAAGAAGCTAAAGGACTCTTTTCACCATGGTTTTCCTCCAATTCATACAAAGAGGCGAGGGGATAACAAGTTCAAAGGAAAACCATCTCGTAGGTGCACTCAAAGTATGGTTGGAAAGTTCAATAAAAATCCTCCAATTACCTCAGACCCTATTCAATTATACTTTGATCATGAGAGACCAAACAAGAAACTTAATGAAGACTCTACAAATGATTCTAAGCCTGCCAAAGAAACTAATTTTAAAGCTGTCATGACTAGTCTTCCTCAATAGGTCACTATCACACCTTCTCCTCGAATTCATAAACCTTCTACAAAGTGTGACATGCCTTCCACATCCACTGATAAGCCTAAGCCTTTTGAAAAGTCTACTCAATCCCCAACTGTTGAACAATTACATCAAGAAAATGCTCAACTGACACAACATCTCAGAGAATATGAAACATTGGATTGTTGTATACACCATGACAACGTTGTCCTACAAGCCAAGGTGAATTATCTACAGTGTTTGGTCGACGATATGACTACTACCAATCATAATTTAAGAATGAAGTTGAAGCATGGTAGAGGCCTAAGAAGAAGTCTTGGGGACATGAGGAGGAAGCCCTTAAAGATTAAAACATATCCTATATCAAGATCATGTCACTACCTCAGAAGTATAGTTATGTTTTCTCAATCCATTTTTGTTTGCAGAGGGACCTGCAAAACCTCAAGCGTGGGGGAGATTATGAATCCATGTTTTGCCTACGTTTTTCCTACTATAAGTCTCTTTCTGCACATAATGATCATGCATTTCGTATCTCCATTTCCTTTCTTGAGATTATTATTAGGTTGTTTTCATCAAATCGACATGGGATACGAATGAGGTATGTGTTGCATTCATTTGATAGCTTAATATGAGATTTATGTTTAATCAAATGAATGTCATTGCTTAATACTTGTTATTTTGGTTAAACATGCAAAAATGTGATCCAGACCTTCATCTGACAACCAAAATTTTCAACTGATAGATCCAGACCTTCATCCGGTCCTCATTACAGAAATCAGAGTGCAACATATTTGGCCGTTAGCATACTTGCAGGTGTTTTCGAGCAAAACTAGAACATGGGTTTTTCACCCATTATCGCCCGCTTGATGTCTCCTATTGTATTTTGATTTAGACAGTTAAATATAGATCCTATATTCGAGATATGATTTTAAGACTCATTGTCTATTAATATAACAACTAAACAATTTTTTGGTTTTGAGAGAGATTCAACCATTTCAGTGGTCAACCTATCAGATTCTATATATACTTGAACTTGCTAGCATGATAGCACTGACCAAGAGAAACAGTTGAAGAAATCTGTGTAAAGTTTGGCTCTGTTCTTCATTTCAATGCGAGTTTATGAATTAAGTTGAGTTTGTATTCAATTCGTGAGTTGGAGTACCACAACTGCTCGGGGGGCCCACCAATAGTCTGTGTGTCTTATGTCTTTGTCTATTCATATTTGTAACTTCTCTTTTGCAGGAATTGTTCTAATTTCCTTCTTACAACCATTTCCTTATAATTCCTCTGTATTTTATTTCCTTATAATTGCTCTAATCTCTCTTTATTGTTCTAATCTCTCTTCTGTAATCATTTCTTTATAACGCATTTGTGCATTTCAACTATGTTAATCACTCTTTTCTGATTGTAATCTCATTGTATTTACTCACTTTAATTACTTACACTATGCTATAAACGTGAATCTTCTCTGTAATCAAAATAGATTAAACTAACCTCTGTAGGGCTGTATAATTATTATTCTCCTTGTTTAAAGTACGATAGCATAGGTATCTGTGATTTAAAGTACAGTAGCATAATTTCATTGAAGCATTTCTTGTTCAAGTACAATAGTGTAATTTCTGATTTTAAGAGTTGTTCATAGGTTTGATCAGTCACAGGAACATGTATCTCATATTTCCTTAATGAAAAAGATTTCAGTAGACTATTTTGTTCATACTCTGCATATTTCTGTAGAAATTAACATTGAATTGATTCCATTTGAACTAGCTATTGTGTTGAGATGTCATCATGATATAATTCACCATTGTAGACACAACCATTATATTTAGATATTATCGTGATATAACTCGCCATTGTAGATACCGATAGATGATGTTGTCTTTCTTCTTCAACAGGATAGTTTGAACTAGATAATATTGTTTTCCTTTTTTAATAATATTAGTGTATGTAGTTTATTTCCCTTATTGTAGAAGTAAATATGATTTCTTAGTTCAGGTTTAAAACTCATTTTATGTTAGGATATTTAGACACTTAGGAGTTATTTAACTTCTGCTTGGTCTACTGTGTCGCTAGGTAAAAGTGTGTTTCTTTAGTATGCATTAGTATGCATTTGTAGTTAGGAAATCTAACAGTCACGATATGTTCCCGACATAGAGTGACCCAATGGTTCATACTCTCCTTAATCTTAACAACAATTGATCCATGTATTAACACCCGATTGGTCCCTGATCTCTATTTAAAGAGCATGGAGGGTCATTTTCCGATGATCGATTGTGAGAAACTCTCTTGTAAAATCTCTCTGTAATATTTTTCTTTTGCATTAATAAACTGCTCCAGGTGGTCGCATTGGTGGAGGCCGTGGATGTTTCCCCTTAGGGGTTTTACCACATGAAACATCAGTGTGTTGATATTTGATATGGTTATGTGAGTCGTTACTAAAGGTGGTTGTCCTCTGTTGGAATACCTATGTTTTCAAACATGGTATCAGAACCTGTTTGAAGACTCTCTCCTGTTGTAGATCGAGATTGTGAAGTCGGTTGCCTCATATCCATTTTATTTCATTTAAATACATTTCTAGGCTGATAGGAATGTTCCATTGCATCTAGAGCACTCGTTTCATTCATGATCATTTTTCTTTTCAATCGAAAAGGTTTATGTTTTCCCAAGATACGACCATTTCAGTCAGATCTGGAGGTATAAAGCCTGAATACACATTTTTTTAAATTTTTGCAGAGTATCATTTTGGTTTTATTTCAGTTTTGTATCATTTATTTTCGAGTTGCTACTCTTTTAGATCCTCGTATGCTCTTTTCCTGGATCCATGTGTGATCTCGGAAAATAAAAAACAAATAGGAAAAGGTGCATCTTCTGGGTAAGCTAATCGAGATCTAACCCTTGTTGTCATCAAGAAGCAAAATTTTTTTCTAGTGTGAAAATAGTTTTTTTTTAGCACGCTCTCCAACAACAACAACAACAACAACAACATCCCCAATCCTCTTCCTAACAAAAACATCCCCAATCCTCTTCCTAAAAAATACAATATGTTTTGCTAGACTATTTGGTTAAAAGTTGCCTTATTAAGTAAGAGGTCTTGAGTTCAAGTCTTTCTTTTGTTACTTTTTTTTTGAAAAAGTTCATGCTCAAATTGTAAAGTGTATTTTACTTCAAGTACAAAGGTGAATAACTATAATTATCTTTAATACTTTATTTTAGAGTTATTTATTTTGCGTGCAATTTTTTGTTTTGTAAAGTAACTTCATTGTAAAAGTGATCCCCACTTATCTTTATAAAAGTGGGTAACTTCATAAAACAACTTACACTATCACGTGGTCATTTGGTTACCATTTATGCCTTTTTTAAAAATGGCATAACTATCACATCTGAAGTTTGTTTTTAGTGCCATTTTTTTTAAAACCGCACAAATTTTCAAGATCTTTCCATCCAGATCATTAGTTTTAGTTTTTAAATCCATATTATTGGCATATTTAATATGTATTATACAAGTAATCTCTTTCTTACCAGCACCAACTACTTCCAATGGAAATCTCATATGGAAGATTTATTAAGAAGTAAAGGCTTGTACCAAATTACCGTGGGAAAGGAAAAAACACCCACTGATGATGCTAAGAAATTCAAATGGGCTAATAGGAGTGAAAAAGCACATGGACTAATCAGAATGTCCATCTCTCCTGATTTAAGGTTCCACCTTAAAGAAATTGATGACCCCCATGAAGCTTGGGAAAATATTGAATCTGTGTTTGGTAAACTCAATATTATTTGAGCACAACAGTTAGAAAATCAAGTACTGACCTTAAGTCCAAGTGATTTTTCTTTCCTTGGAGACTATCTATCTAATTTTAAAACACTCAGAATGTTATGTGAAGAATGTGAGATAGAAATGGAGAAAGAGCGTTGCATCTATCTTATTATATCTAAGCTAGGTAGTGCATATTCTGTGTTTGTATCTACCTTTTATGATATGAGAGAGGCTCTAGGGAAAGCTTATCAAAAAACCACTCTTTAGTTCTCTTGTGTTTCTTTGATTAGAGAGGAATATAAGCTTGTACAACTTGGAGTGATCAACATTACAGGTACCTCCAACAAAGGCTTAGTTTCCCAACAGAAAGATAAACCCAAGTATCCCAAGAAGGAACATCCTCGATACAAAAACAAGCAACATAAGGGTCCCAAACCCGCTCAAACAACTTCAACTCCTAATGGTGAAAAAAGAGAAAAATATAAAAATACGAAGACTAACAGACATTGCAATTTTTGTGATAAATATGGTCATGATGAGTCCAAATGTTTCAAGAAGATGGCATCTTTAGAAGCAATGATGAAGAAGCACAGCATCAATATTGATTCTACTACTTCTTCTTCTTCTCATGGACATGCACTTTTTGCTTCTGGTTTCTCCTTCAAAACAACTTCTACTTCTTCTTATGATGAGTGGCTTATTGATTCAGGAGCATCTTATCATATGGCTAAGGATGAAGACATATTTTCTGCTCTAAATGAATGTAACACCAAGAAAATATTTTTTGGTGATGATAGATCTCTTAGTGTTGTAGGATCTGGAACAATTCAAGTAGATAATGGTCATTTCAATGATGTATTATGTGTTCTAAGTCTTTCTTGTAACCTTCTATCAATATGTCAAATCACTCATTCAGGTGAAGGTAAAATTGTAGAGTTTTCACCTCACCAAGTTGTAATCAAGGATCTAAAAGATCCTAAGCATGTTCTTGTAACTGGAATTGCTGATGATTTTACTAGGTTGTACAATTTTGACAACTTTGGATCATCATCTTTTTCATCAGTTTTTGATGCTCATATTGATGACTTGGAAAAAATTTGGCATAAGCGGTTTGGTCATCTAAACTGTATCTCATTGCAACAACTATGTCATCAAAAAATGTTGATTGGTCTTCCTCCTGTTTCATGCAGATATAGTGTTTGTGTCGGTTGTGTTCTTGACAAACATCATCGAAACAGTTTTGACAAACGTGCCTCTTGGCACACCTCAGGCCCTTTTCAACTTGTTCAAAGTGATTTGTGTGGTCCTCTTTCTTCTCCTTCTTTATCTGGGTGCAAGTATTTCTTAACTTTCATTGATGATTTTTCCATACGTACTTGGGTTTACTTCTTAAAACTTAAGAGCGATTTTTTTGGCCTACAGGGCCCTTGTAGAAAATAAATCTGGACATCAAATTCAAAAGTTAAGAACATATAATGGAGGTGAATATGTGAAGAATAATTTTACAAGTTACTGCACTACACAGGGCATCCAAATGCAACACACTGTTCCATATACACAACAACAAAATGGTGTTGCTGAGAGAAAGAACCGCACATTAAAAGAAATGGATAATTGTATGATCCAATCTAAGGGATTAAGTCTAAAGTATTGGGAGGAAGAAATCAACTGTGAAAATTACATAGTCAATCACAATCCCACAAAGGCTCTTAAAAATATAACACTGAAAGAATCTTGGACTAAAATTAAACCAGATGTAAGTCGATTTCGGGTATTTGGTAGTATAGCATGGGCTCACATTCCTGATGAGAAAAGGAAACCATTGAAACCTAAAAGTGAGAAGTGTATATTTGTTGGTTATTCTAAAGATGTCAAAGGTTATATACTTCTTCAACCACATTGTAATGAAATTATTATTAGAAGAGATGTTAAATTTGATGAAAATATCTTGGCATGCGAGCCTAATTCGATGATTGTGACTTCTTCGGCCTGCGAGCCATCTTCGACGTTTATGCCTTATTCTAGTTTCTTCTTCAGATGATAACAATGAGGATGGAAATCCACCTCTGCATTCTCACCTTCCTCCAGATAAGTTCTTTGAACCTGAACCAATACCATTTCCACCGCTTCCTAGATGGGTTCATTCAACACGAGAAACAACCGGTGGTCTTGTCAATGATCCTTCAGATCAACACCGAACATGTTCACAGTTCTAGTGAGCCTATTCTCTTTTGGCTCAAGTTTTAGAGACTCATGATCCAGATACATTTTCATAAGCTTCAGATCATCCAGATTGGGATACAACAATGAATAAAGAGTATCATTCTTTAATGGAAAATGATACTTGAGATCTTGTACCTCTTCCAAAAGGAAGAAAACTTGTCAGATGTAAATGGGTCTACAAAACTAAGTATGCATCATATGGAAGTGTTGAAAGATACAAGGCTCGATTAGTTGCCAAAGGATTTTCCCAAGTTGAAGGAATTGACTATAATGAAACCTTTTCCCCTATAGCCAAAATGAATTCCATCCACCTTGTTCTTTCCCTTGCCGCCTCAAATAAATGGGAGGTCCATTAGATGGATGTTAAATCTGCCTTCTTGCATGGATATTTTCAAGAAGAAATATACATTGAACAACCTCCTGGATATGTCCAGAATGACTCTAGCCTTGTTTGTCGCCTTAAGAAATCTCTTTATGGTCTTAAGCAAGCTCCCCGAGCTTGATATGCCAAAATGGAAAGCTTTCTTATTGACACCGAATTCTCTAGATGCCATTATTATCCTAATGTCTATACCAAGAAATTATGAATCCATCTCATAATCCTTTTCCTTTATGTTGATGACCTTATCCTTACTGGTAGTGACTCAAAACTTTTAAACCATGTGAAAACCAACCTTAAGAAGAATTTTGAAATGATAGACTTAGGATTTTTTCACTATTTCCTTGGCCTCCAAGTTTTGCAAACCAATGAAGGAATTTTTCTTTCCTATTCTAAGTATGCTTGTGACCT
The DNA here is from genome assembly GCA_009831015.1 of Picea engelmannii. NCBI lineage: Eukaryota > Viridiplantae > Streptophyta > Pinopsida > Pinales > Pinaceae > Picea > Picea engelmannii. Next base: position 532,469 of record ML787092.1, read on the forward strand.
TCTTCATCGCTGTCACATGGATGATTGTAAACCAGCCCCTTCTCCCTTCCAGTTTGGATTCAAGCTTACTGCCACTTGTACTTCTCTCGAAGTTGATGCTACTCTATACCGTCAGTTAGTTGGTAGCCTCTTATACTTGAATCATACCCATCATGATCTTTCCTTTGCTGTTGGTCTTATTGATCAGTATATGCAAACACCCCATGAAATCCATTGAAAAGAAGCTAAAAGGATACTTCTCTATGTCCATGTTACAATCCAGTTCAAGATACATTATAGTTTAGGGGGGACTCCTTTATTGGTTGGTTTCACTGATTCAGATTGGGCTGATGACCCTGATGATCATATGTCTACTGTAGGTTATGTTTTAAGCCTTGGTTCGGGACCTGTCACTTGGGCCTGTAAGAAACAACAGGCTATTGCAGTTTCTTTAGCAGAAGCATAGTACTTAGCAATGATAAATGCAAGTTAGGAAGCCTTGTTGCTTCGACAAATCCTTTCAGAGTTTGGATTCGAGAAACAACATCCAACCAACCTTTGGTGTAACAATTAGAGTGCCATCAAGCTTTCCAAAGAGTCAGTTCAACATCAATGCAACAAGCACATCGAGCTACACATGCACTTCATCAGAAAGCTCATTCATGATCAACTTATTGAAGTGGTCTTTTTCCCTACAGAAGATCAAGTTGTAGACATTTTCACAAAGTCTCTTACAGAAGTGAAGTTTTCCAAACTTCGATCTATGTTAGGAGTTCAGGAAGTTTTCATTAAGGGTGGATAGGCTCTAATGCCTCCTTCCTTCTCCTATTGTGTCAACATTGTAAATCCTTCAATCCTATCCCAAGTTGTTCTTAAGGGGGGATGTTAGGATATTTAGACACTTAGGAGTTAGTTAAGATCTACTTGGTCTAATATGTTGTTAGTTAAAAGTGTGTTTCTTTAGTATGCATTAGTATGCATCTGTAGTTAGGAAATCCGATGGTCACGATATGTTCTTGACATAGAGCGATTTGATGGTTCATACTCTTCTCGATCTTAATGACCATTGATCCATGGCTTAACACCCGATTGGTCCATGATCTCTATTTAAAGAGCATGGAGGGTCATTTGCCGATGATTGATTGTGAGAAACTCTATTGTAAAATCCCTCTGTAATATTTTTCTTTTGCATTAATAAACTGCTCCAAGTGGCCGCGTTGGCTGGGGCCATGGATGTTTCCTCGTAGGGGTTTTACCATGTGAAAACATCAGTGTTTTTATCTTCGATCTGGTTATGTGAGTGGTTACCGAAGGTGTTTGTCCTCTGTTGGAATACCTATGTTGTCGAACATTTTAAAGTATAGTTCACTTAAAGTAATTGTTTTTGGAAAACACAACTTGTTTTCATTGCATATTCATAGTTTGTTGTTTATAAGTAGTTTTACATCTCTGGTTTTCTTGAAGGTATTTTACATCATCTTTTGAAGACAAAATTGTATATTGAAGCATAGTTCTGATCCCTAGGGTAGGTTACTCTCCTTTTCTTGTTCAATACACTTTGCAGACTTCATCCCAATACTAGGATTTAGTCATAGAATACAGTCACAAGAATGTACAAGTAGTTAGTTTCCTTTCTATCTCGACACATAATGTGTTACAACTCAAATTTTACTTACCCCGGTCAATAATTTAATCAAGGTAAATTAAGGTATATAATTTACCCATCAGTGGTGCCATGAAATGTGGGGGGCATTGTGAAAATGTGCGCTTGCAAATTGGTCAATACCACATAAAATCTCATATGTTTTCTATAGAAATGGGTGGTTGTGATATAATTCTTAGTGTTGAATGGTTACACACTCTTGGCCCCATTACTATGGATTTTAAGGACCCCACCTTTCAATTCCAACAAGAGGGAGAACAACATAAGTTCTAAGGAATCACAACAAGCTCACCTGAGATCATCAACTCACACCAAATGGAAAATCTACTAAAAAAGGTTATTTTGGAATTATTTCCCAATTCCATTATATTCAAGTCATGGATACATCCTTTGTGCATCCTGAACTCTAATCTATAATATCTTGACACTAAGATATTTTTAACACCCCCCATGTGCTTCCCCCTTCTTGCAACATCCATGATCATTCCATTCCTCTAGTCCCCAATAGTATTACTCCCATTGTTCTTCCTTACCATCATCCATTTTCCCATAATGTTGAAATTGAGAAAATTGCTCAATAATTTCTAGTAATAGGTGTTATTCGTCTGAGTACAAGCCCCTATTCTTCTCTAGTAGTCATGGTACTCAATAAATAAGGCACTTCACACATGTGTCCTGATTTTTGCGTCCTCAACAAAATCAAAATCACGGACAAATTTCCCATCCTTATCATTGATGATATTTTGGATGAATTGATTGGTGCTCAGTACTTTATGAAACTTGATCCTTTTTGGATACCACTAGATACGTATGAAGAAAAAAGGCATTCCCAAGATTGTATTTCATACTCATGAGGGTCACTATGAGTTCTTGATCATTCCCTTTGGCCTATGTAATGCTCTCTCCACTTTTCAAATTCTCATGAACCATGTCTTCCATCCCTTCCTCCGTCAATTTGTATTAGGTTTCTTTGATGATATTATCATCTATTTTAAAACTTGGAAATCCCATCTATCCCATGTGGATCAAGTTCTCCATCTACTATCTCATCACCAATTTTTTCTCAAACAGTCTAAATGTGCTTTTGGAGCCTCTTAAGTTAACTACCTAGGTCATATTTCCAACAAGGATGGTGTATGGGTGGACCCTAATAAAATTGAAGCTATGAAGGATTGGCCTCACCCTAAAACTCTTAAAATCTTGTGTGGTTTTTGTTGTAACCTTGAGATGTCCCCAACTGCTTAGGAACTATGCCAAGGCATCTCAAATCCTACATTTGACCTAAAGTTGGCTCTTGGGCCAAAGGGGGCTCCCTCATCAAATTTACAAGAATTGGCTGCCCATTGTAACTAAGTAGAAAATCTCAACATTAAGCACAAATAATAAATTCCATATTCAACATAACCAAAAATAGGACAAAAGGGTTGAAGGAAAAGGAAAGTGAATTTCATTAAAAGACCTATAAACCTCTCATACCAAAGGCCTTTCCATTGGGCATTGGAGTCTCATTCAACAGATCACAATAGTTGGTAATGATAGGTGGAATAAATGAGAAAAGC
>ML787092.1:542806-573046 GCA_009831015.1 Picea engelmannii
CAATCCCTTCATACCTTATGCCACATAGGCATGGACACTTTTATACCTGTTTTGGATGTCAACAACTTCTCTGATATTACCTCATCAGTGGTTCTTCATGGGGGCTCCTATGTCCCTCCATCGATCTCTTTTATCCACAACCTTCTTGTGTTTATCCTCTGCTTGAGGTTGTCCACCATGGGCAATTGTCTTTCCCAATATCTCCAATCATTTCCTATACACTACATGCACCATCACATAAAAAATTATGTCAGTTTTCATGTAAAATAAAAATGCACGTGTCATATATTTTAATCTCAGTAGAAAAAATCCATATTTGTATTAGCATATTCATATGCACTCTACAACATTATTCCTCACTATTTTTATTAGTGAAACCATCAATATTCTCAATCCAAACAATTACATACATCAACATATCAGTTTCTCATATTAAAGAAATACAATAAACAATAAGAAAGGAGTCAAGAGACTCTTCCCTTTTCCAACTCCTTCTACACAGCCTGCGACTTTTAGTCCAACTGAATTATTTCGAAGGCCTCATTGTCTTTACTTAACATGGCTCTGCAACCTAGCCCATTCATTTAAGAATACTTATTATATTACTTTCTTTTTACCATCTGTACTTGTTTTCACAATTGTTCTTTTATGGCACACAACTCTATTAACTAAATCATACTTTTTAGAATGAGAAAAATATTCCTCCTTTTCTCCTTATTTGCTTTTGCAATTCATCCCCTTAGGGATCTTCCTGCTCTATTCCTTGAGTAGTTTTGGCCAAGTTTCATCTTGAATTTCTTGGTTAAATCAACATGCCACACCAACAATATTTTGTTTCACAAATAATTATGAACCAATGCACTTTGCACATTTTCCAAATAGAAAATCAGATTGGTCATCATTCATTTGCATGTCTCCTATGCATGCATTTTCTTTTGAAATGCATTCCAGGGTTATTTTATAAATAGACTTTGCATCCCACTACCCAATTCTTAACATTCATTAAGGTTATAGCTTTGTTCTCCTGACAAAGTTCTTTACATGGTTCCTCCATAGGTAACTTCTTCAACATGCAACCCTATTGTCACATATCCAATACCATCTTAAATGGCCTCAATCTAGAGTCAAATTCAACTTTATTATTTCTTAGGTTCATCCAATATTCCTTAAGGAATATCAACATGCATTCTTATCATGCATTAAGATACACATTCAATCGTGTATCTCTATGTTACAATCTTGATTTCATGTTGTGCTTCCATGCACTTAATCACATGCATTAGCATGTTGTGTGTGTCCACCACTATCACACTTCATAGTTTCCACATTCCATGCCGATTTAAATCATTTCACTCATGATTTTTTCACAATCATCTACATGCAGTGTTTTCAAAGGCCTATTCATTTTTTCTTCTATCATAACAATAGAGCATCCTTGCTCATTTATTATTTCAACAAGTTACACTAGATTTTCCTGAGGAAAATGGAACACGTCCTCAAGTTTTTATTCCATTGAGATAATCATACCCTCCAACATAAGGTCAACCATGTATCCATGGAATTACTCATATATGGAAAGTACACATCTTTCTTCACATCCTACTTGATCAAGAAGTCATATTATATTTTTAAGCATGTATATGTATGTCTACACATACGTATGTGCATCACTTGCACATTTTTACCTCATTCATTCAAATTTATTTAACATCATCATCTAGTTTTGATGATACCTTATAGTCACTTACACGAACAATCTCACCAAAAAATCATAATTATGTTTCCCTCTTTACAAGATAACAACCAACAAAAGGTCACTCTTGCTCATTTCTCTTTTAGCATTCCATCTTAGTTCTTTCTGGGGAATGGCATACTTTCCCAATATATTATTTAAACAAAATACTTAGACCCTCCAACATAGAGTCAGCCACACATCCATGGCATTATTCAATATAGGAAAGCACACTTGTTTCCTTACTACCCTCTTACTCAAAAAATCATATCGTGACATTTAGTATACATACACTTATACACCATATATGTGCATCAATTGCACATTATTATGTTATTCCTATTCATATATGATCTTTAATATCAACCTTCTCTATTGAAATATTACATCCAATCACCTGACAAGTATCACATACAAATTCAAATTTATGTTTCCTCCTTTTCATGGAAACAACAAGCAAGAAGCCACTCTTTCGCTTCTGTTTCAAAATGAATTCATAATTCACAAAAAATAAGTAGGTAATTCACAACATTACCTAGGCTATAAAATGCCCAAGTCCAACTTCCTTTCACGTTTCAACCATTCTTGGTAAATATAACTTTATTAGGGAAACCATTTCCTGGATTCCCTTTTACGGCTATATGAGTCAACCCAACCATTCATGTATGGTTTTCATCCACCTATGGATGTCAATTTGGCCCTTTTGTCATCTAATAATGCTCCATCACTACATGTGTTAGACTTTATATCAGTTCTTCATTAATCATTACATCCCTATCCTCCTAAGGTAATAGGAAGTAACATTATCAACATTTCATTCATGTTGTTAACTCCCCTGTTGACATCAAGTCATTATTGAACAATATGATCCAACAACAAGCCTTACATTACAACCAAACATAGGTTATATTGAGCCTATTTTCATGTTACATACATGCAACCATTATAATATGCATTGCAACATATCCTATCTTTCATTTTCATGCATAATGAGTGCTTAGGGCTATAGGCATTTGTATTTTCTTTAGTACAACAATGAGCTCACAAATTGGATCATATTCCCATATCACTTTACCTCTTTACGAGGATTAGAAACTGTCCCAAAGGAATCCTTTTTACCTTGCTTGAATAGATTATCCTACTATAGGTTTCAACCATTATATGTCAATCTCACCAACCTTACAATTTTCCATCAGTCATTTGAATATGAAGAATTATACATACATGGATTATTCTCTTTATTTAATCAACAATTATAATTGTTGAGAGATCCATTAACCCATCCTTACATGAAGCATTACAACTACCAGTCCACTCATTATGTGGGATCTTAATCCTATCACAGGATTCTATTTTTTTCTATCCATTATCATTTAGGTTCAACCATTAGTGCTTACCAACACATCCATACTCTTGCAAGAGTAGTTATTGTTGAAATATTGTAACTGCAAAGAGTATTCTATTTATTATTGAGTTATTATTCATTTGATTAATCCCCTTTTGTGGATTGATCATGTCAGGTTTTGTACTTGACCAAATCCCCTTTTGTGGATTGGTCAAACCCTAAATATATTATGAAAATTGAGAAGTCAGCCCCATGCCTAATTAAAGTGGTTTTAACTACTAAGAAGACAAGTCGGCCCTGCCCAGTAAAGAGACACCTTTCCAGTGCCTGCCAACTTGTATAAATCAAGGAAGCCAATGCCTCATTCACTCACTCATTCACTCAACAAGTGCATAAGTTTGGTAGCTGCAATTGGGAGAAGAAGGAAGAGAGAGGCACATTGCTTAGTGTTGGATATTCTCTAGTTTTTTGGTTTCTTGTTTTGGCATTGTATTGGTTATCTATATTAAGGAAGTTTTTGTTGGGTTTTCTTCCCCATGAGGGTTTCCCAGGATAAATGATGTGTATCTTGTGATTGTGTTTTTCTCAGTGATCCTACATATTCTATTGTTATATAGTAAATTGAAAAGAAACCTAATAATAGATCAAAACTTAACATGGTATTAGAGCTAAGATGTAGAGATCACCTTTCATTGGATATGCAAAAATGTCACTATTGTCGTACAAGAAAATTAGGGTTTTCTATTGAAGATGAATTTTAGCCTAAAAATCATCAAGGAAGTGCGCCCTAGACTAGTGAACTCTTTGGTAGCCTCAATGCACTGTTTCAATGGACATAAATCCCAGAAAGTGAAACCTCGATTTTCACTGGTACCAAAAAACCAGAAAACCAGAAAACTAGGAAACCAGAACCAATACCAGAAGTACCAGTCCAAAATTCTGTTGGGCTAGTTTGAAGGGGAAAAATTTGGATTTTCTGAAATCTGACGGCACCAAGCTACTTGCCTCAACTAAGCACACCTCCTGGTAAGTTGATAATTAAATTATGAGCATTTTCAATTTTTGGTCATTTTCCTAGCTCCAAGTCAAGATATTTGCAAGCACTAAGATTGTTGACAAGCTAGAAGGTGTGGAAAACTTCTGTGCCTAGAAGTATAGGATTGAACTCATTCTTAAAAATAATGAACTAGCAATATTCATTAAATAATATGTACCAGAACCTACTGATGTTGTAGCTAAAGAAAAACACCAAAAGTACACCGTTAGGGCCAAAAGAATCATTGCAGACTCTATTAAAGATCACTTGATTCCTCAAGTGGCTTCAAAGAAAAATCCAAAATAAATGTTCGATGCCCTAACTAGAATGTATGAAGGAAATAATATAAACCAGAAGATGAATCTAAGAACTCAACTCAAAAGTACAAGGATGTAGAAAGGAGAAATGATTCAAGAATATTTCTCTAGAATATCACAATTCAAGGAACAACTAGAAGTGATTGGTGATACTCTAGATGAATATGAACTCATAATGACAACCCTTAATGGTCTCACAATACCTTGGGATGCATTCATCCAAACTATTTGTGCTAGAAAGGAGAAACTTCACTTTGACAGTCTTTGGGAGGAATGTGTTCGAGAAGAAGCAAGAGTAGCTAACCGAGAAGCAGTACTATGGAAAGTACACATATTGCTTCACATCCTACTTGATCAGGAAGTCATATTATATTTTTAAGCATGTATGTGTATGTCTACATATATGCATGTGCATCACTTGCACATTTTTACCTCATTCATTCAAATTTATTTAACATCATCATCTAGTTTTGATGATACCTTATAATCACTTACACAAACAATCTCACCAATAAATAATAATTATGTTTCCCTCTTTACAAGAGAACAACCAACAAAAGGTCACTCTTGCTAAAGAAAAACACCAAAAGGATACTGTTAGGGCCAAAATAATCATTGCAGAATCTATTAAAGATCACTTGATTCCTCAAGTGGCTTCAAAGAAAACTCCAAAAGAAATGTTTGATGCCCTAACTAGAATGTATGAAGGAAAGAATATAAACCGGAAGATGCATCTAAGAGCTCAACTCAAAAGAACAAAGATGTAGAAAGGAGAAACGATTCATGAATATTCTCTAGAATATCACAATTCAAGGAACAACTAGAAGTGATTGGTGATACTCTAGATGAAGATGAACTCATAATGACAACCCTTAATGGTCTCACAATACCTTGGGATGCATTCATCCAAACTATTTGTGACAGAAAGGAGAAACTTCAATTTGATAGTCTTTGGGAAGAATGTGTTCAAGAATAAGCAAGAGTAGCTAACCAAGAAGAAATACTATCAAGAGATGGAGATCAAGCCCTAGCTTATCATACTAAAGGAGGAAGGAAGAGGTCTCACTTCCATAAATAAACTCATCAACATAAGGAGTCTCACTCCCCAAACAAATTCATCCATAAATAATATCACCCTCCGAGGAGATTCCACAAGTTTCAGAATGGTCAAAGAAGAGAAAAATATTTCTCATCCTACCAATATTACCATTGTGACAATATGGGACATATTGCTAAGAATTGTCCAGCTAGAAGAGAAGAATACAAGAAGAGAAACAAAAGGCACCATGCCCAGACAGTTGAAGATGAAGATGTACCCATAAAGATGATAAAAGAACAGATTGAAGACTATGTCTTAATCTCTGTCCTCTCAGGATCAGTGCCACCTGGTGAGGACACTTGGCTCATAGATAGTGGTGCTTCCAAGCACATGACAGGTCAATGAGACATTCTCTATTTCCTTACAGAAAATAACTTTCCGCAGAAAGTTACACTTGGAGATGATTACCAATACCCTATCAAAGGAGTAGGAGAATCAAATTACAAACTTTATTAAGGGACCCCAATGAAGATGAAGGATGTACTATATGTAGCAGGTTTGACAAAGAAATTACTTTCTATCTCAAATTTATATAATAAAGGCTTCAAAGTTTATTTCATAGATGGAGAGTTCTTATGTGGCCCAAAGGAAAAACCATAGCAGAAGCAATTGTTATTGGAAAAGAAGAAGGTGGCTTGTATAAGCTAAAAGGTCACTCAAAAGCAGCCTTGACTCATTCCATTGAGAATCATTGTGAACTTTGGCATAAAATACTAACTCACATAAACTACAAGGCATTACTATATGTAAGAAAGACATTCACAGGTCTACCAGAATTCAAGATTGACCATGAAGGTGTGTACAATGGATGTGCACAAGGAAAGAACATCAAGACCCCTTTCCCCAAGAGAGACAGTAAAGCAGAAGGAGTCCTAGAGCTCATTCACTCAGATGCATGTGGCCCAATGCCATCAAACTCAATTAGTGGGTATGCATACTATGTGTCTTTTATTGATGACTATTCTCGCAAAACTTGGGTTTAATTTTTGAAATCAAAAGATGAAGTGTTCGATAAATTCAAGGAATTCAAAGCCTTGATAGAGAATCTCTCTGAAATAAATATCAAGATACTCAGGTTAGATAATGGAGGAGAATACACCTCAAAAGAGTTTGTAAACTTTTGTAAACATGTCAGGATCAAGAGGGAGCTCACCACTCCCTACAATCCTCAAAAAAATGGTGTAGCAAAAAGAAATAAAGAACTATAATGGAAGCAGTGAAGACTATGATCCATGATCAAGATCTTCCAATGCACTTATGGGCATAAGCAACAAGAACAACAATGTATGTACAAAATATATTATCCCATAGCGCACTTGGGTTCAAAATCCCCGAAGAGATGTTCTCCGGAAAGGAACTAGAATTAAGCCATCTCAAAATATTTCACTTTCCAGTATTTGTACACATTCCTAAAGATAAGAGAACCAAGTTGGACCCTTCATGAAAGAAGGGAATATTTGTTGGATACTGTGAGGTTTCCAAGTCATTCAAAATTTATATACCAGGTTACCATCATATTGATATCAACAGACATGTAACCTTTGATGAATATGCAATAATCAAGAAATAAAGAAGATTCCATCTTGAAGAAGAATATGAAGAAGAACCTGTAGCTCCCAGAGTTTTAGAACTAGTGAGGGAAGTCATAAATTCCCCTGATGAAGAGATTCCAAAAGATCATGACATAATAGAATCTCAATAACCTCCCCAGATGATGGTCTCCCACAAGAGAAAGATAGCTTGGGAAAGAGAACTTATTCAATATGGAGATAAGTATGGTGCCGCCTAAGGAACCATGAGACAAGTCAAGAAACCCAATCCATTATCCAATTACATGGCTTTGATGTGTGATCTCTTAGAAAATGAATCCACTTTCTTTGAAGAATCCATTCAGAAGAAACAATGGGTAGATACCATGACAGAAGAATACCAATCCATTATAAAGAATTATGCATGGGAAATAGTTCCTAGACCAAAGAACAAGGATGTCGTATCTTCCAAATGGCTATACAAGATAAAACATGATGCTGATGGAAGTATTGAGAAATATAAAGCAAGGTTTGTTGCTCATGGATTTTCTCAAAAGGAAGGAATTGACTATGAAGAGGCATCTGCTCATGTATCCATATACACTTCAATCAGAAACATCATATCCCTTGTAGCTAAGATGAAATGGAAGTTACACCAAATGGACGTGAAACCAACTTTCTTAAATGGTGTCATAGAAGAGGAAGTGTGTATAGAACAACCTCAAGGGTTTGAAGTTGAAGACATAAAGACTCATGTATGTATATTAAAGAAGGATCTGTATGAATTGAAACAAGCTCCTAGAGCTTGGTATGGAAGAATTGATAGTTTCCTGATGAGCTTGGGATTTACCAAGAGAAAAGCTAACTCTAACCTTTACTTCAAGGTTATGAATAATGAGCCTATTATATTGTTTTTGTATGCGGATGACTTATTTCTAACTGGAGAAGAAAATATCATCACTAATTGTAAGAAGAATCTCGCTACAGAATTTGAGATGAAAGAACTTGGCCTAATGCACTATTTATTAGGTCTCGAGGTCTGGCAGAGCCCATAGAAGATCTTCCTTAACCAAGGGAAGTATGCAGTTTAAATACTAAAGAGGTTTGATATGTTGGAGTGTAAATCCATGGACACACCCATGGAAACCAAGTTGAATCTCTTGGTTGAAACTTCATCAGAGTTGGTTAATACTACGCTGTTTAGACATATCATTGGATCGTTAATGTATCTGATGAACACCAGGCCATATATATATTTTGCTGTGAACACCTTGAGTCAATTTCTGGTAGAACCTGAACATGTTCATTTGGTTGCTGCAAAAAATTTGATAAGGTACCTTAAGGTTACATTAGATTTTGGTCTCAGTTATAATGGAGATCATGACTTCAGATTGAGTGGATATACTGACTCATATTGATCTCAAAGTGTATTTAAAAGAAAGAGCACCTCAGGATGTTGTTTTAGTCTGGGGTCAACCATGATCTCATGGCATAGTAGGAAGCAATCAAGTATTTCTCTTAGCATGGTAGAAGCGAAATACATTGCTGCATGTTCCGCCAGTTATGAATCCATATGGTTTCGTAAGTTGTTGACATGTATATTTGATATGGAGATGGAAACAACCTTTATTCTATGTGATAATTAGAGTTGCATAAAAATGACAGAGAACCCTGTGTTCCATGACAAGTCAACACACATAGAAATATGATATCATTACATTTGTGACATGGTGTAGAGAGGAGCCATGAATCTCCATTTTGTTAGCACAGATGAACAGGTTGCAGATGTGTTGACCAAGCCTTTGTCTCATGTAAAGTTTGATCACTTTCAAAACAAACTTGGTATAGTCCAAAAGGTCCTCCCTTGAAAGGGGGAGTAGTGTTATGATGCTAGCCTTGTGCTGAATATTTCCAGCTTCATGTTGATGTTGTTGTGATGCCAGCCTTGTGCTAATGTTGTTGTGATGCCAACCCTGTGCTGAAGATCTCCAACTTCATGATGATGTTGTTGTGATGCCATCCTTGTGCTAAATATTTCCAGCTTCGTGCTGATGTTGTTGTGATTCTATCCTTGTGCTAAATATTTCCAGCTTCGTGCTGATGTTGTTGAGATACCGGCTTCGTGCTAAATATTTCTATCTTCGTGATGATGTTGTTGAGATGCCAGCTTCATGTTGAAGATTTCCATCTTAGTGTTGATGTTGATGATACTCTAGCCTTCGTGCTGTGATGATGTTGTATCAGCCTCACACTGTTATTGATGATGATGATGTATTAGTGTTATACTAATCCATGTTGCTACAGATGATGATGATGCCATTCCATCTCTTCAATGTGAATGATGATATTGATGATGAGAAAAACTTCCAATGATTTAGAGATATTCCAATCAATGTTCTAGATGTTGTTGATGTTGCTTCCCTCTCTATCTTCCGATGATATTGTATAATACCATTCTTGTTAAGGGGGAGTTTTGAAATATTGTAATTGCAAAGAGAATTCTATTTATTATTGAGTTATCATTCATTTGATCAATCCCCTTTTTTGGATTGATCATGTTGGGATTTTTACTTGACCAAATCCCCTTTTGTGGATTGGTCAAACCCTAAATATATTATGAAAATTGAGAAGTAGGCCCCCATGCCTAATTAAAATGGTTTTAACCACTAAGAAGACAAGTCAGCCCTACCTAGTAAAGAGACACCTTTCCAGCGCCTGCCAGCTTGTATAAATAAAGGAAGCCAATGCCTCATTCACTCACTCATTCACTCAACAAGTGCACAATTTTGGTAGCTGCAGTTGGGAGAAGAAGGAAGAGAGAGGCACATTGCTCAATGTTGGATATACTCTAGTGTTCTGGTTTATTGTCTTGGAATTGTATTGGCTATCTATATTGAGGAAGTTTTTGTTGGGTTTTCTCCCCCATGAGGGTTTCCCAAGATAAATGATGTGTATCTTGTGACTGTGTTTCTCTTAGTGATCCTACCTATGCTATTGTTATCTAGTAAATTGAAAATAAACCTAACAATAGCTCAAAACTTAACAATTATCAATCCAACTGATCAACAATTTAATCCTTCTATTGCACTTATCATGCTAATATTTCTATTGTAAAAATTTTAAAACAACAAAAAAGTTTCAATCTACTGTCCTTCTCCTCAAGGAGTTAATGCAGATAATAAACAATCCTTGAAAGGTAGAAACACTTTTCAACATGCTCATCTTAACCTTGATATACCAGTCCTATGATTGGTATTCGACCCCTCCAGGCCTATTGTTTGAACCATGCTCCGATACCACTTTGTAAGACACCCAACCCCTTAAGTACCCTTTTAGGGGATGGGGTATTAAATATTTTCTTTTCCTCGACCTCCACGAATCCATTTAAAAATTCCATTATCCTCTTCTGCTCGCGGATATCTTTCTAATGACTCTAATTTTTTATCAAAACAGAGCTCTAGATCAAAAGTTATGGCCCTTTGAAGTTTTATGGGATTTATTGGACAAATGTCTCCATACTGCTACATGGCTCCACGTCATCGTTCCCATCCAACGTGGCACTAACATGCCTTGTCTACAGGGCATGGTTTCTGACTATACGTCGGTGTGGTGCCTACTACCTATCCACTAGAATCTCAGCATATCGGCCCTCAGCCTTTTTCGTGCTCAAAGTGGAGCTCCGCATCCTCTTGAGATCCAATATCACATGATCATGACACCTTCTTACCATTCGTCAAGATCATGGGACCTAGGACTCTTGGATCTCAGGGTCTCGGGACCTCGACCCTTTAATTATTTGTATATCATAAAAATCTTCAATCTTCCATGAGTTGGCACTTAGAACATGCGACCCTATCCACAACATGCCACATGTTCTAAAACATGACTTGTCCGTTGTCTACCACCTAGCTTGACATGTGGCACTTGTACTGCTTCGACACATGGAATTCATTTCCTCCACAGAACCTACACAATTATGTCAAATTCACGTGCCACATGGCATCACTCATGTCATGTCACGTGGACCTTCCATGTGGGATGGCATGGATATCATGTGACACATCACCACCAGACATTGGATATGAGGACTTTCCCTGGAGTTGTATAAATCTCCAAACTGCTCGATGCCCAAGATTGCGAGATGGTTAACTAAAATAATCCTAAAAATTATGAGGTGATTATCTAGGTTAATTTTGGGATAACGACTCCACGAGATCTACAACTAAAATTTCATGAAGGTATATCTGACAGCTACCATGGTTCCTTTCACAAATCTGGTGTAGTAGTGGCTTTAAGGGTCAGATGGTGGGGATTGAGTCGTCAATCCACATATCAACAGTTCTTGTCTCAGTGGACCTCGACCCTTGGTGAAACTTACATATTGGGGAATGTTTTACTCCTTGAGGGTATGACACCAAGATGCATCATGTTGAAGTGAGAGGCCTCTCACAAGACGACATGTGGGGAATTCCAACATACTCCAAGTTCTGTAGTGGACTCACGAAAAGAGTTAGATCTAGTTGAGGGAAATCCACAGTTCATAATGGATCCAAGATCCAAATCGATGGTCTACATTACATCACCCATTGTGTTAGTGTGCGTATAAGTGTACAAATTTCCATACATTTATTGATTAATCGGGTTGGTTGTCATTGATGTCAACCTTTGAAGAAAGTCCGATAACAAATTCTGGTAGCACAATGGTTTGGGTAATGGACCCAAGTTTTTTTGATGGATAATGGTATGATTTTTGATATATTTGTAGGTAATACTATTCTATATGGATATTTCATGTCATGCCATTTCCGGTGGTATGTGGAACGTCACATAATGCCTCACGGTTAGAGAGTTATGGCCATGTGAAGTTGGAGAACCCTCATGAGTCATCTAGAAGCCCCAAAAGGTCAAAGTAGTAAAAGTGGTTACAAAGAAGGTAATTTAAATAATAAATTTAAGTGATGAGTGTACTATAAGTCAAAGTGGATACAAAATAAATTATTTAAATAATAAATTTAATGGACAAATTACTAAGTGGACAAGTGGTTAGAAGTGGGTTAGCCCTAAAATAAGGAAAGTGGTTTAAGAGATTTTAGGAAGTAAATAATAAAGTGAAGTGATGAGTGTACTATAATTCAAAGTGGATACAAAATAAATTATTTAAATAATAAATTTAGTGGAGAAATTACTAAGTGGACAAGTGGTTAGAAGTGGGTTAACCCTAAAATAAAGAAAGTGGGTTAAGATGGTTAAAAGGTAACCCCTTGAGGAAGCTACATGAAAGTATAAATAAAAGGCAAGGCTCTATCATTTTAATCACACTTGAGAATATTGAATATATACAAGTGAACGAGGCAACCAAAGAATATATAAGCCTAATTTTAGAGGGAAGGTGAAGTAAATAAGGCCAAAATTCAAGGGAGGATAAATTCTTTTGATGATTCTTTCTAAGGTATGTTATTTATAGGTCATCTTACCATTTTCACAATAATTTTTTTTCTAGAATTATTCCAACCATGAAATTGGGAGGCCGTTGAGGAAACATATCCAAGTAGTTGTAATACAAATTTCAGCTTGTGGGTCATTGCATTTTTGGAGTTACACTCTGTGGAAAATAAGGTTTGTGGCTAGTCCTGAAACTAGTCTAAAACATGTGTTTCAGGTAAAAACATCATAACTTCTTCATAATAGATCCAAATTTAGTAAGACCAAATGTATTGGTTAGAGTAAACTCTGTAGTATTCTATGTACAATTTTCAAATCCATAAAATGAATATTCTGTGCGGGGCACGCTCTACAAGTTCACTCTCTAGAATAAGCCATAATTCAATAAGGTATGYCATTTTTGCTATAACTCCTTTTCTGAGAGGATAGAAGTAGTGAAACCTAAAKRAATTGCATAAAAGACACTGAAKAAAAATGTGTACTATTTTTAGATCTTTTTTCATTACAGGTACATAGTTATGATTATTGAAAGTTAGGGTTGTTGACTAATCCAAAATTAGTCATGTGAGACTAAAGTAAAGTTTGATGAMAATGCTAGTCTCTTGTTGTTAAAGTTAATGAAGGTTTGCARGTATGTGATCATATACACCAGGTCTATTACATAGTTACAAATAATATTTGGATGATGAAATTGATGAGGGMTTTTGGTTGAGGTACATGTTGGGTACATGCTTGAGACCAATAGTTGATGAGTTGGCACATACATGAGGTGTATAGTTGATGATGTTGGTAAATATTTATGAGTCATACTTCATGTGTATTTGATGCATCATTGGTACATATTTTGTGCATGGTTGATACACTCATTGATGGTACAAGTTGAGGTACAGGTTGGCGCATGGTTGATGCACTTGTTTATGGTACAAGTTGATTACATGTTGTTTGGTACAGGCTGTTACAGGTTGGTTGGTTTCATGTCAGTGGTACAGGTTGTTACAGTGGTATATCTCATAGTGATAGAGTGACAATGATTCCATCAATATACTTCTACGTCAGGGCGGTTGGATGGGGCAAGGACAGGTGGTTGTATCCACCATCAAATTGTAGCTGGAGAACATAGGGGGTTGTAGCCTCCTTTTGGTTGTAGCCAGAGAATTGGGGAGTTGGAGCTTCCCTCAGGCTGTAGCCTAAGAAACTAGGGGGTTGGAGCCTGCTTCTAGTTGCAGCTAGAAAATAAAGGAAGTTGGTGCTTCCAATGAATGTAATTATTAAAGACATAAGAAAACAAATTCTGTGCTTTTCTCCTGCTTTGGGTTTCCACATAAAAACACTGGTGTATTGTGTATGTGTATGATTTCTCATTTTTTCATTTTTTATTTACTATGCAACTATTGGATGATAATGCTACATTGATATAACACTTTCATTTTATGGATTAGATTTATCTATTACTGATTCACCCCCAATCTCAGTAATCCAACAATTGGTATCAGATAAGGTTCCTTCAAAAATCAGTTTAACCACTGAAACGTAGATCATGGAGAGCAACAACATGTATAAAAATGGAATACCATATTTTGATGGACAAAAGTATGCATTTTGGAGCAGAAGGATGAAAACATATATACAGACACATGGATTTGAAATTTGGCAATCAGTTGTAGATGGACACAAAGGATCAACAATTCCACCGACAAATGAAAGAGAAAAAAAACTCAAGCAAAATAATTCCAAAGCCATAAATGCACTTCTGAATGGTCTTGGTGAATCAGTATACACCAAAGTTATACATTGTAAATCTGCTAAAGAGATTTGGGGCAAGATTCAAAATATTTATGAAGGATATTCAAAAGTCAAAGCAACAAAGCTTCAAACTTACAGAGGTCAGCTCGAACAACTAAAGATGAAGGAAGATAAGAATATTGTAGCTTACTTCTTATGAGTCAATGAAACAGTAAATGCAATCATAGGATTGTGAGAAGAAATTAAATAATCTATAATTGTTCAAAAGGTACTAAGATCTCTTCCTATGAGATTTTATCCTAAGATATCATCACTAGAAGAAAGAGTAGATCTAGACTCAATAAGCATGGACGAACTACATGGAATCTTCACAGCATATGAAATGAGAATTGAATAGGAAAATCCAGATATAAAAGAAGCATCTTTCAAATCATCCAAAAGACCAAAGAAAAAAGGAAAGAAAAAAGAAAAAGAACATAGCAACAACATGACATCTCCGAAGATAATGAAGAAATGACCAACTTTGTCAGAAGATTGAACAGTGGAACCAACGATAAATCTAAATGTAAGTTTCCATTGATTTGTTTTAATTGTGATGGTATTGGTCATTTTTCTAACAAATGTCCTCATAAGAAAAATAAGAGGAACGATGAAGATTACTCGAATAACAAACAAACATATAAAGGCAAAAGAACCACAAATAAATCTTTCAAGAAAAGCTTATGCACCAAAGAAGACATCTCCTCATCAGATGAAGATGAAGTTAGTGATAGTGAGACATAAATATTTTTATTCATGGCAATAGAAGACTATGATAAAGAAGACACCAAACAAGAATATGGAGAGGCAAAAGTTGACTATAGAAAAAAAATGTTGTGTGTCATAGAAGTTATGAGAAGAGAAAATAATAAAAAGAAGAAGCTACAAGCATAACTAGACAAGAAAGAATACACTCAGGAACTAGAAAAAATGATCACAAATTTGAAGGTTCAAATAGAATAATATAAAAGAATTGAATAATAACTCAAAGAAAAAATAGAAGAAATAGACATGATCATTGGAAATTTGGAAGCATATATTGTCACATTAAGAAATAAAATTCAAAAGAAAAATATGCAGAACAACTCAAAAGTTTTGGATGACATTATCAGCAGTCAAAAGCCTCATCATGACAAGTCTGGACTTGGATACATTCAGATAGAAAAGGGATCAAACTCCAAAACAATAGAAAAAGAAACATATCAAAAAATATGTTCAGAAACAATAAAAGGGGATAGGAAGACCTACAAGGAAGATTACAGGGACACTCCACCACCGAGAAGATTCAGATTTCAGAATCAATGAACGATAGAAATAGATAGGCATCAAAAAGAAGAAGTATTCATAAGAGTAACTCCTTTCAAAATATCTTCAACTCCTAGGTATCAAACTATCTTTTTTGGTTTATGTTATGCATGAAATAATTTTGGACATAAAGCTGTGGATTACAGAGCTAATAGCAGGAACATAAACAACTATGAAATTCATACACAAAAGGGTTGTCCAAGAAGGCCTAATGAAACATAGAAAATAAGTTACAACATGTTGGAGTCATTGAGCACTGAAGTGGAATGCTACAAGTGTAACAACTTTGGACACATGGCCAAATATTGCAGAATGACAATCCCTCCTAGAGAACCACAATATAACAACAACAACCACAGACATGAACCTTAGAAGAGGACATGAATAAGAAAGAAGAATCAATATAGCAATGAAGAATGCACACTCGCTCTACAAGCTAAGCAGAAGAAACATGGTTGGTATGTTGACAATGGTTGTTCAAAACACATGACAAGTGATAACGACATGTTTCTTACATTAAGAAAGGAAATAGATGGACCAGTCTTCTTCGAAAATGTTTATTCAACTAAAATCATTGGAAAAGGCACAACCAGAATTGGAAACAAGAATACCAAGGCATAAAATGTTATCCTAGTAGAATATATGAAACATAATCTTCTAAGTGTAAGTCAAATGTGCAACCAAGGTCATAAAATTACTTTTGATTCACAGAAGTGAGAGATAAGAAAAGAAGGTTCATGAAAATTGATTGCAACAATTGCAAGAACTTAAAGCAACATATATGTACTATGTGAAATTGGAAATGAAAAGTGTTGTCTAGGAAATGAAGATGAAGGATGGCTATGACACATAAGAATGGGTCACATACACTTTGAAAACCTTGTCAAGTCAACAGAAAGGAAGCCGTTAGAGAAATTCCCCAGATCATGAAACCAACCAACACTTTATGCAAACATTATCAACAAGGAATACTCAATGACAATACCAATGGAAATTGTGCATACTGATCTAGTTGGACCAACTACAACAAAGGGTTTAAAAGGTGATAAATAATTTATGTTATTAGTTGATTATTATAGAAGAATGACTATAGTTTTATTTCTCAGGAATAAGTCAGAAGCTTTTGAAAAATTCAAGGTCTACAAGGAAATGGTTGAAAATGAAATGGATTAAAAAATCAAATGTTTGAGATATGATAATGGAGGAGAGTTCACTTCAAAGGAATTTGTGGACTACTGCAACATACATGGAATCAAAAGGCAATCCTCCATTGCTAGGACACCTCAACAAAATGGAGTTGTTGAAAGAAAGAACATGAAAGTACATGAAATGGCTCGAACAATGCTAATGGATTACAAATTGACAGATATTTTTTGGACACATGTAGTGCATACATCAGTTCACATTCAAAATAGAGTAATGCTCAGAAACAACACTGAAAAAACTCCCTACGAGCTATGGAAAGGAAGACCAGAAAATGTGAAGAACTTCAAAGTATTTGGAAGAAAATGCTACATCAAAAGAGAAGATGGCAGAATGGGAAAGTTTTACTCTCATGTGGACAAAGGAGTACTTGTTGGTTACTCAATTACAAGGAAAGCATACAAGTGTTACAATATGAGGTTGAACAAAGTTGTGGAAAGCATCAATGTAACAATTGATGAAATAGATGGATGAGAATTAAATGAAGAAGAAGATGAATCAATGGAACAACTTTACAAAGAAGAAGAAGTAGAAGGGGAATATGAAGAGGATCAGAAAGAAGTAGAAGAGAAAGTTCAACAAGTGTCTCAAAAGACACCTAGCAAATGAGTGCATAATAATCATCCTTCAGATCAGATTATCCAAAACAAAGATACAGGAGTTGAGACTAGAAGAAGAATCCGTTCACTAGAACAAATGCACCTAGCACTCTCATCTACAATTGAACCAAACATTTTTGAAGAGGCCAACAAAGATGAATTATGGAATAAGGCCATGGATGTTGAATTAGATCAAATAGAGAAGAATGACACTTGGGAATTGGTTCCAATACCAAAGAATAAGAATGTGATTGGCACAAAATGGGTATTTAGAAATAAATTGAATGAATACGGAGATGTTACAAGGAACAAAACATGATTGGTATGTACAGACACACACAAGTTGAAGGAATCGACTTTGAAGAGATGTTTTCCCCAGTTGCCAGAATGCAAGCAATCCGATTGATTTTAGCTTATGCATGCTCCAAGAATATTAAAGTGTATCAGATGGACATGAAATCAACTTTCTTAAATGGGGAACTTGAAGAAGAAGTCTACATCGAACAACTAAAAGGATTTCAGTTGTCAAAGAACACAGATTATGTGTGTAAATTGAAGAAGGCTTTGTATGGTCTAAAATTGGCTCCTAAAGCATGGTACTCTAGACTGGATAAATATCTACAATAGGCAAGGTTCAGAAAAGGAAGTGCAAACATCAACCTCTACATCAAGGTAACTCAAGATAGTATTTTATTAATTGAAGTTTATGTTGATGATATTATTTTTGGAAGTACTGATGACAGGTTAAGCCATAAATTTGCAAAGGATATGTAGAATGAATTTGAAATGTCATTACTTGGAGAACTATATTTCTTTGTGGGTCTTCAGATACGTCAAAGCAACCGAGAAATTTTTATTTATGAAAATAAGTATATCAGAGAAATGCTAAAGAGGTTTGGAATGGAAGATTGCAAACCAATTATCACTCCAATGAAAACCAATTTCAAGTTAAGAAAAGATGATGATTCAAAGTCTACATACCAGAGACAATACATGTCAGTGATTGGTAGCTTACCACATGTGACAACATCCAGACCAAATGTAATGCAGGAAATTGGAAAGGTGGCAAGATTTCAGGCAACACCAAAGGAATCACATGTATTAGCAGTGAAGAGGATTTTCAGATATCTCAAAGGAATATAAGAGTTTGGATTATGATATCCAAAAGGAAAGGATCTATCACTTATTGCCTACATAGATGCATATCGGGTATGTTGCATTGATGACCGACGAAGCACCAGTGGAGCAATGTTCTACTTGGGTGAGTTTTTAGTATCATGGCTAAGCAAGAAAATCTATAGTCGAAGCAGAGTATATTGCAGAAACAACATGTTGTAAATAGGTTCTATGGATGAAACAAACCCTAACATATATACAGGTTGAGTATGATGAACCCATTCCAATCTATTGTGATAATACAAGCGTCATCAGTATCTCAAAGAAACTAGTGATGCACTCCAAGACAAAGCACATTCCAATCAAGTACCACTTTCTACGAGACCATGTTGTAGAAAAGAACATCATATTTGAGTATGTGGGCACAAAATAACAAGTGGAAGACATCTTTACAAAACCGCATCCACGGGAAGCCTTTAAGTATCTTCGCCAAAGACTCAGAGTAATTTCTACTCCAAAATGAATGTTTTTGAATGCTTATCTTATATGTCTTAGATTTACATGAGGAAGCACCATAGAGAGGACAATTCAATTTGGGATCTCAGTTTCAGGAAGAGTTCAGTCAGGGGGAGTATCCCCAAGGATAGTTCAGTTAGGGGGAGAAGCCCTAGATGGAAAGATACCTTTTCCATTGATGACAAAGGGGGAGAGATTTATCAGATGCACAGCACATAAGCATGGTTCCAAGGGGAGCGATGTTCACAAGGGGAGGATGAGTGACATGACTTCAATATTGCATAAGAGTCTTGCCATAAATTCCAAAGGGGGATATTGTTGATTAATTGGGTTGGTTGTCATCGATGTCAACCCTTGAAGAAAGTCTAGTAGAGAATTCCAGTAGCACCATGGTTTGGGTAATGGACCCAAGTTTGTTTGATGGATAATGGTATGAGTTTTGATATATTTACAGGTAATACTATTCTAGATGTATAGTACATTTCATGCCATTTTTGGTGGTATGTGGAACATCACATAACTCCTCACGGTTAGAGAGTTATGGCCATGTGAAGTTGGAGAACCCTCACGAGTCATCTAGAAGCCCCAAAAGGTCAAAGCAGTCAAAGTGGTTGCAACAAAGGTAATTTAAATAATAAAGTGAAGTGATGAGTGTAATATAAGAAAAAGTGGATACAAAATAAATTATTTAAATAATAAAGTTCATGGAGAAATTACTAAGTGGACAAGTGGTTAGAAGTGGGTTATCCCTAAAATAAGGAAAGTGGTTTAAGAGATTTTAGAAGGTAAATAATAAAGTGAAGTGATGAGTGTACTGTAAGTCAAAGTGGATACAAAATACATTATTTAAATAATAAATTTAATGGATAAATTACTAAGTGGACAAGTGGTTAGAAGTGGGTTAACCCTAAAATAAAGAGAGTGGGTTAAGATGGTTAAAATGTAACCCCTTGAGAAAGCTACATGAAAGTATAAATAAGAGGCAAGGATCTCTCATTTTAATCACACTTGAGAATATTGAATATCTACAAGTGACTGAGGTAACCAAAGGATATATAATCCTAATTTCATAGGGAAGGTGAAGTAAAGAAGGCCGAAATTCAAGGGAGGATAAATTCTTTTGATGATGCCTTCTAAGGTATGTTATTTACAGGTCATCTCACCATTTTCACAATAATTTTTTTTTTCTAGAATGATTCAGAATATGAAATTGGGAGCCATTGAGAAAACATATCTAATTAGTCATGATACAAATTTCAGCTTGTGGGTCGTTGTATTTTTGGAGTTACGCTCCATGAAAAATAGGGTTTGTGGCTAGTCTGGAAACTAGTCTAAAGTAAGTCTTTAGGGTTAAAACATCATAACTTCTTCATAACAGATCTAAATTCAGTAAGACTAAATTTATTGGTTGGAGTAAAGCCTATAGTATTCTGTGTATAATTTTCGGATCCATACAAAARATATTTCGTGCAGGGCACGCTCTACAAGTTCGCTCTCTGGAATAAGMTAGAATTCAATAAGGTATGCCATTTTTGCTATAAGTCCTTTTCAGAGAGGATCCAAGTAGTGAAACGTGGAGGAATTGCATAAAAGAAACTGAAGAACATTGTGTACTATTTTCARATCTTTATTCATTACAGGTACATAGTTATGATTATTGCAAGTTAGGGTTTTTGACTAATCCAAAATTAGTCATGTGAGACTAAAGTAAAGTTTGATGAAAATTATAGTCTCATGTTGTTAAAGTTAAGGAAGTTTTGAAGGTATGTGATCATATAAACCAGGTCTATTACAATGTTACAAATCATATTTGGATGATGAAATTGATGAGGGCTTTTTTTTGAGGTAAATGTTGGGTACATGGTTGAGACAAGTAGTTGATGAGTTGGAACATACATGAGGTGTATAGTTGATGATGTTGGTAAATATTGATGAGTCATATTTTATGTGTATTTGATGCATGATTGGTACATATTTTGCGCATGGTTTACGCACTTATTGATGGTACAGATTGAGGTATAGATTGGTGCATGGTTGATACACTTGTTATGGTACATGTTGATTACAGGTTGTTTGGTACAGGTTGATTGGTACAGGTTGTTACAGGTTGGTTGGCTGCAGGTCAGTGGTATAGGTTGTTACATTGGTATATCTCATAGTAATAGTGTGATAGTGGTTCCATCATTCTACTTCTACGTCATGATGGTTGGAAGGGGAAAGTACAGGTGGTTGTAGCCGGAGAACATAGGGGGTTGTAGCCTCCTTCTGGTTGTAGCTAGAGAATCAGGGAGTTGGAGCTTCCCTGAGGTTGTATCCTGAGAAACTAGGGGGTTGGAGCCTCCTAGTTGTAGCTAGAAAAAAAAGGAAGTTGGTGTTTTCAATGAATGTAATTCTTAAATACGTATAAGAAAAAACATTCCTTGGTTTTCTCCCGATTTGGTTTTCCATGTAAAAACACCGGTGTACTATGTATGTGTATGATTGCTCATTTGTTCATTGTTTATTTACTCTACAACTATTGGATGATAATACTACATTTATATAACACTTTCATTTTTATGGATTATATTTCTCTATTACTGATTCACCCCCCCTCTTAGTAATCCAACAACATCTTCTTATATTGTTGAGTCTAGTGGTCATGTCTTGGTCTTTAAAGACCATGTGTCAAGGTCCTAGGGTTAGTGTTCTATGACAAGTCATTTGGTTCGATTAATTTATGAATTGGGTTTGGTTTAAATGATTCAGTTTAAGCCCCAAAAAATACAAAGTAATTTTTTGACATAGTGGGTGAAGGATAGAACATTTAGGCAAACAAGCTACCAATTTAAAGAAAACCCTAATATCCATGCTTGAAACTAGGTTTTGAAATCCTTCGTTCAGATTAGTCTTTTGGATATGGAGAAGGTATGGTACAATCTATTTCCATCAAATGCAAACAATAACACCATCATAAAGACTACACATTGTCAAAATCAAGTTTCAAAGGAAGACAATCATAAAACAAAGATTTCGTAGTAAATTACAGGCATGATATGAATTTTCCTGTAGCAGCAGTTTCACTGCGAAATTGTATTTTGATCATAACTTTTAAACCGTGTGCCCATTTTCCACAAAATTTTTAGGGGATATGCATGAGGATAAGATGAAAAAAATTGTTTAATTTCAAGTCAAAATGATTCATAGGTTTTGAGAAATGAGACACCATCACCTACAACCATTTTAGTTTTTTCTTGAGAATCGTAAACTGATTTTTGCTCAAACTTTTTGTGGAGAAGAATTATAATGTTATTAACTTGATAAAAAAATCATCCCAACCTAGTTCGTCATTTTGGAGAAAAGGAAAAATTACTAGTCCGTTGCGAAATTGCTGAAAACAGAGATTTCACAACAAATTTACCAGTTCACTTTGAAATGGTACAATCAACACAGATAAAGGTTACTCGACTTTTAGCTGTACGGAGCATGCTAAATCACCATGAAGAATTGAAGAATTATTTATTTTTCCTTGAGATAGTTTAATTTTTTGAGATTTGTATGTATAAATTAGTCAAGAAACAAAACTCTAAAATCTAGGAATCCGTTCTAGTTTGTTATTATTTAGTTGTAACTCCTAAATTTGGAAAACCTAAATATTTCAACCCTCTTGAGCTAGAATTTAATGTAATCCTATATATTGTAATGAGGAGAAAGGTAAAAGGGTCGGAGAGTAAATGAAAAAGGAAGATTATGTATGTATGATTTTCTGAGTTTAATAAATATTTATCAATGTAGAAGTACTGAATGATATTACTAGAGATTCATGTGCTAGTGTCTTGAGGTCTGTGTTTTCCCCCTTTGTGTATCTTTATCTTTATCTTTGTGTTTCATTTGATATGATGTTCCAACATTTAATTGAAAGTATATGATTTAAAATTCATCGTGTGATTGATGCTCTAAATTCATATAGTTAAATACTTCACCAATTTCTTCTAAAGTTAAACACAAAATTCATCCAAGCTATATGCTTTGTGTTTGATGGGTTGTTGATTCTTAAATCCTCCACCACACTACAACAATTTTTTTAACTGAAAAGACATTATCTATAATGCCTCTGCTTCTTAGGCTATTCTACAACCAATCACTGATAATCATTAATGATTCTTGATTCTGACTCCATGTCCAATGGTTACTCTCTCCTAACTTTTTTGCCAATTTTATAAACTCCATCCTTATCTGAATATCTAGCCACTGCACTGATTGAAAAACTAGTAAGAGAGATCCCTCTCTGGATTGGAAGGGATGAATTCCAATCTGAAAGTTGGTTTGTGGTTATCTTTGGATTTTCCTTCCATAGGCAAGGAAAATTATAGAGTGATAACATTTTGGCACCGTTTTCGGGGACCAAAAGGTTCCATTTTCCCCAGAGAAGAATGAAAAAAGGTTTATATCTGATTCCTGATGGTGAACATAAGTCAGATACAAGAAAGGTTGTACTAATCACCTGGTGACTCCAATCATGCTTCAATCAAATTCAAAGACTCTGCTGGAGGATGAGCCTTATTGACAGAAACATGAAGGTACATTGTGGGAAAACTAGGTATTCAGGCTTAAGTTTTCTCCAAGATGTAATAATATTTTTTGCTAATTATCTCTTGTCCTTTCCTGAATGTATCAAAAGGATTTTCAACTACTTACTATTTTCAAATGATGCCCATACAAATGCACTTAAATATCATTCTTTACAAACTATATATCCTTTTTCTTGCATTGTTTAGTTTGACCAAGATCTTTCATCCGAGCCATATAATGTCCATGATCAGTCTTGTGAGCCTTAAAATATCAAGGTTGATATAATACCTCATGTACATAATCTTAAACCCTCCAAGATCCAGGACAAATATAGACCACTAAAATTTCCATATATCCTTCATGACTTTCCTTTGAAACATTACAAGTATCTTCCTAAGTTTGATGGGGAACCTGATAACCTCACGGTTGAAAAACACATCTAGGATTTTCAACATTTTGTAGATCTATTTGAAATTCAACATGATGATGTTTTTACGAGAGAATTTTATCAATCATTGCAAGGGGATGCTAAGAAGTGGTTTAGGCATTTGCAATGTGAATCAATCAGTTCTTGGGAGGAATGAAAGGATGTCTTTATGAAGTTTTGGGGTGCGAGAACATCATGGGATCAATATATTTCTGAGTTTCATGCTATGAAGAAACACAATAATGAAATTGTCTCTATGTTCAGTAGGAGATTTTTCAATTTCTATTATAATATGCCTAAAGAGATCCAACCATATGGAGTTGCTTCCAGACTATGTTATGCAACAACCTTCCATCCAAATCTAGCTTTTGTTCTGATGGAGAGTGTTATCACTCCAGGAGTCTTTCCCTGAATGAAAAGGGAATGAGCCTGGTAACTTAACTTATTATCTCAATGTTTACTCAAGTGGATCAAGTCGGGTGACTGATACAAGGTTTACTCAATCAAAACATGCATAGACATAATCATATAGACAAGGATTTTATCTAACTCTATTCAGAGGATTTAATAAAGGTGAATGTGTGGAGAGATCTTATCTTATCAACAGAAACATACATAAACAATATATATGAATGGCCAATATAATAAGCAAGGAATACTTGTAAAGTTTAGTTTACCAGTGTAATGACAATATGACATTTCTCAGAAACTAGATGAGCATATGAAATGAAATAAATCATTCAGATACAAGCATAGAATGGACAAGAGGTAAATCTAAACATTATAGGAAAAATAAGCTTATATTATGAAATGCTATGAGAAGTTTGGGAGTACAAGAAATGTATAATCCCCAAAGTTGAACCCTTTAGTCTATAAAATTGATAGGCTTTATAGCCTTTACAAGCAGTTTCATATCCTCAAAAGATGGATTTGATAACCTCTTCTCCTATCTCAAATTCGAATTTGTGAGGTGGCTGGAAAAGACATAAATTTATGGAAAAATGCTTCTCAAAGATTGACCCATATATCTCCAACCAAAACCACTGTGTACAAATGGGAAGATTTTTTTGTATATTGGTTTGTTTTGAG
Organism: Picea engelmannii; assembly: GCA_009831015.1. Lineage (NCBI taxonomy): Eukaryota > Viridiplantae > Streptophyta > Pinopsida > Pinales > Pinaceae > Picea > Picea engelmannii. The sequence goes on from ML787092.1 coordinate 567,895, forward strand.
AAAAATCCTCTCTCAATTCTTTGATATTATTTTTCATTTTCCTAGGATCTGCATTTAAAAAACATGTGTCAAACAAGGAAATTATGAGATCCAAAAATTAGGGCTCAGAGATGAATTCGATTCTCCCAATATATGACACATGTTGGAAAAATGAGAGAGGTTATTGTTATTTGACATGTTAGAAACAAAAACCTTCGCCCAGTTCCCAAAATTATTCTCCATTCGCTCAGAATCAACATTTGAAAATGATGACTCAACGTAGTAAAAATAGACTTTTCTGCACTTTTGGTGGCTAAAATAGCCTCGAATTTTGTGTTTAAGATACCAAAAGATAGGGATTTCGGTGGATTAAAATCCCTTTTGGGAAGGCACTTAGCCACCGAAACCTGAGTTTTGGATTTTTTGAAATAAAAACCAAATCCAATGTTTTTCAATCTTTATTACAAACATAAGGCTCTAAAAAATGAACCTTAAAAAATTTAGAAATGTATTTTTTAATGACTTCTTATCACCTAAATAAACAAATTTGACTGTGTTATTTGAGGATATAACATCTGGTTCCTTCTGGGGATGAAAACCTCCCTGTGAGGTTTCCAAGAAATTAGTAGTTCCAGTCGCCTTTAGCATTGGGCATGGAGTCATCTGGCTTATACAACTGATCTTCTGCAAACCTATAACTTGCCTGTAGCCTTTACCATTGGGCTATGGAGTCGTTTGGCCTTTAGAATTGATCCCCTGCAAACCTGCAGTCTGCGTGTAGCCCTTCTGTAGCCTTTACAAAAGACATCTAGATCCTGGAAAACTGGATCAAATTTACTTAAAATGGAAAGTCAAAAACAATTCCAAGAGAATAGTAAAAGATCCTATTTACTAGGTCAACTCCTTATCTCAATTATCTTCATGTCCTTCAAAATCTTCGATAGCTACAATAGATCCTTATAGACTGATAGAGAATCGAAATCGCCACCTTTGCCCAAAATATAGTTTTTTTCCAAAATTAGGTAGCAAATTTAATATTCTCCTCTTGCTGGCACCTTTTAAAACTGGAAGAGAAACCCAAAAATGATGCCTTTAATTATTATCTATCATTATAAAACATCCTCAAGGCATCTGGATTAGAAAATCTCATATCTGTGAAAAAATGGTAGCTTTCTGCCCTGTTCTGTGCTTTCGGTGGCTAGGAGAGCCAAAATCCATGCTTGTAAGCCACCAAAAGATCCTATTTCGATGGCTAATGAACAGTTGAAATGTCCGCCTAAGCCACCGAAAAGTTTTCTTTATAACAAGTTGACAAAATTTGCAAAAATGCATTTTCTCTTAACTTACTGATCTTTAAGGTTGTTCCTTTAAGTCTTTTGTAGTGACCATGCGACCTCTAACAACTTGCACAACCTGTGTTTTGATGAATAACATACCTAGAAATGATACTACAAGCTAAAAGTGATTGGTTACAGTCCAATCAAATAGTCAATGCTGCCTCTATTTTAGATATTGATGCATCATAATGTAGATGAACATATTCAGATATCACAGTTCTCTGCTTATATCTAGTTTCACCTTTGAACATTTGTGTAATTATACATTCCCTTTCCATCTTTGTGCATGAACTATGGGATTTCCAAACCGTTGAAGATGAAGATTTCTCTTTTAACTGTGTTCTATTTATTCATGAAATCAATCAACTAAAAAAAAAAAAATCTACTTGCTCATAGGGTGATCTTATTCTCTCTGCCTACTCCTACTCTAACTAGATCTACAAATTAATTAAGTGAAGGATGAATTCCATAGCAGCCATTCAAGCAACTTTAAAACTGAAAGGACCTTGTCTCTATCACCGATCAATAGATGATTTATGAAATGTAATAATAGTGATAAGAACTCATTCAAGAAGCCATACTCACCCAAAAACATGTGCGAGCTAAGGAAATCTAAAATTTTCGGGTTCTCTGGAAAGTATGATTCCATGAAGGCTGCCACCAGATCTTTGAAAGGAAGATAAAAAACATGCTGATCCACAAAAAACTCTTGCTCAGCCATGATTGTTCCTCTGCTAGAAGACTGATCACTTTCTAGTTCTCTTTAGATCAACTTGTGATCATCAAAAACTACAATTTCCTCATCAGAATAATTCTTAGAAGATGATGATGGAACAATGTTTAAATGACAAGGACTATGATCAACAAGGAACATGTAATTGCCTATGCAATCATTGGTTACCATAGATTCATTTTGATTTACAAACTGATCATCAACTTTAGACTCATACCTGTCTTTGGAGTACTCTACAAATGTTGAAGAGTTCAAATCCGAATCTGAAATGAGCTCAAGTGCTTGCTACTGTTCCAGATCCGCTTTACCTTCATTACCTTCCTGTTCAAAATATGAAGTGTACTGACATTCTGCTTGCTCATGTGCATGGAGATTTTCAAAGTCAACCCACTCTCGGATCCTCCTGGAAACACAGATGTTCTCCTCCACTCCTTGAGCATCTTCAAACAACTGTGTTAATGATGAGGACTTCCTTTCCAATAAGAGAAGAACTAAATCCGAATGCTGAGCCATAACATAGTACAACATGGAAGCCATCTCAGTGGGCTGGATATCCAAAGGCATGTCATGATAAATGCGATAGAACCTTCAATTGAAGACAGGAAAATATTCATCCGACTCTCTTTTCAAAGCATGAAAATTAGCAACGTAAGAATCTAATGATTTGTTCTTGCCCCAATGCTTCAAGAAAACATTACAGAACTTGATCCATGAGCCAATAGAATCAGCTCTTAGACCCTTAAACCATACATCAACGTCTCTGATCAAAGACTTGGAGAAAAATATCATAATCACATCTTCATGAACAATCTCAAATCACTCAACAAAATCCTCAAAGGATTCCAAGTGCCTCTCAACTGAAACTCGTTTCTCTCCAGAAAACTATGGAATATATTCATAATAGTCAAGAGGATAAGGATGAAGGAGATAGGGAAGCCTCAAAGGTTTGAACATCTTCATCCTGATCTTAATTTGAAAAGAAACGAACTGATTATGAGAGCTAACATGTTGATGACAAGGTTCAACAGTAATGTCACAGGGTGCTGAGATATGGACATGGCTTGAATCAATTTGGACCTCTGTAAGGTTACATGGATGATCATATTGAAGGGATATTTGAATACAATGATCATATTTATGAACAGGCTGAGGTATAGGTAATGAATCAACATCTACAATATAGCCAGTATGCGGATCTTCTTCTTCTAAAGACGGATATATAAAAGAAGGATGATGATTTTCTGAATATACAAAACAAAAAATAATTCTCTTTACATGCAAAGGGAACAACATGAAAGTGTTGATAAAAAACAATAACAGTTCATGAAGCAGACTAATGAACTGATACTTGGATTTGGAATTTAGCCTCTTCATCTTCTGTCAATCAGATCTTCCCCAGTGGAGTCTTTAATCGTGGAGTCGCCAGGCAGATGATACAGTCAATTTTGTGTCTTCCTTTTGTCTGCCATCAAAAGTCATATCTATGTTGTTCTTCCTAGGGAATCTTGCTTCATTTCATTCCCCGGAAATGATGCCAATTTGTTATCACTCCAAGAGTCTTTCCTTGACTGAAAAGGGAATGAGCCTGGTAAACTTAACTTTTTATCTCAATGTTTACTCAAGTGGATCAAGTCCGGTGAGTGATACAAGGTTTACTCAATCAAAATATGCATAGACATAATCATATAGACAGGTATTTTAGCTAACTCTGTTCAGAGGATTTAATAAAGGTGAATGTGTGGAGAGATCTTATCTTATCAACATAAACATACATAAACAATATATATGAATGGCCAATATAATAAGAAAGGAATACTTGTAAAGTTTAGTTTATCAGTGTAATGAAAATATGACAGTTCTCAGACACTAGATAAGCATAAGAAATGAAATAAATCATTTAGATACAAGCATAGAATGGACAAGAGGTAAATCTAAACAGTATAGGCAAAATAAGCTTATATTATGAAATGCTATGAGAAGTTTGGGATTACAAGCAATGTATAATCCCCAAAGGCGAATTCTTTAGTCTATAAAACTGATAGTATTTATAGACTTTACAAGCAGTTTCAGATCCTCAAAAGATGGATCTGATAACCTCTTCTCCTATCTCAAATTTGAATTTGTGAGGTGGCTGGAAAAGACATAAACTTATGGAAATATTCTTCTCAAATATTGACCCATATCTCTCCAACAAAAACTACTGTGTACAAATGGGAAGAGGCTTTTGTATATTGGTTTGTTGTGAGAAAAAATCTCTCTCATTTCTTTGATATTCGTTTTCATTTTTCCATGATCTGCATTTCAAAAACATGTGTCAAACATGGAAATTCTGAAATCCAAAAATTAGGGCTCAGAGATGAATTAGATTCTCCCAATATATGACACCTATTGGAAAAATGAGAGAGGTTATTGTTCTTTGACATGTTAGAAACAAAAACCTCCACCCATTTTCAAAATTATTCTCCAGTCGCTCAGAATCATCATTTGAAAATGATGACTCAACGCAGTAAAAAGAGACTTTTCTGCACTTTTGGTGGCTAAAATAGCCCCGAATTTCGTGTTTAAGCTACTGAAGCTAGGGATTTCAGTGGCTTAGAATCCTTTTTGGGAAGGCGATTAGCCACCGAAACCTGAGTTTTGTCATTTTTGAAATAAAAACCAAATCCAATGTTTTTCAATCTTTATTACAAACATAAGGCTCTAAAAAATGAACCTTAAAAAATTTAGAAATGTATTTTTCAATGACTTCCTATCACCTAAATAAACAAATTTGACTATGTTATTTGAGGAGATAATAGAGAGGAGGTTTGTTACCTTTCCGAAGATGTTTTTTGATGCTCAAGAAATAGATGACAACCTCCGACCCTGTGGTAAGTTATCATATCAGACCGAGGATGAGGATTTGAAAGCCGAGGAACAAGAGACTGTGCTGTTGAAATAATATAACTGCGAAGAGCATTCTTATTATTTTGTTGTTGGATTAAATCCCCATTGTGGATTAATCATGTCATTATTATTATTTTTATTATTAGGTTAATCCCCATTGAGGATTAACCAAGTCGGTAATTGTATAAGGACCAAATCCCCTTTTGCGGATTGGTCA